>QZGG01000165.1:0-230272 GCA_006409495.1 Sedum album | reverse complement strand
TGGTTGTTACCTAATTCTAGTTCTATCTTCTATTACCCGCTAGAGTCTCAAGAAGATGTAACAATTACCTAATCAACTACCACAATAGCTCCACCGCTAGGCTTTACTACTATGACAATCAATTAAATATCATGCAATTGATATAAACCTAATTTCACCGCTAGGCTAGGTCAAGCAAATAACAAAGCATGCAATCATAACAAGAACAGAATTCACTAAATTAAAACATGCTATTCAATGGACTCATACAAAGTTGCAACTAAATTCCCCAAACTGTAGGGAATTAGCTACTACTACAAAACATTAATCTAAAATTGAGTTTGAAGAGGAAAACTTTGCTGTGGCCGTCCAGGCTTTGAATTAGGGTTAACACCCTATTTATAATGTAGCTGAAGATGTCGAATTGGGCTGGGCCAGACAGATCCGCGGACCCTTAATGAATATTTCCGCGGACCCTTAAGGATTTAATTAATTCCTTCAGCGTCCGCGGAAATAATCTCTTCAGCGTCCATGTCTGACGTCAGCATGATGTCATCCAGCTCTTTCTTCATCTTCTTGATCCGAATTCGCCTAAATGCTCCATTAGCGTGTAAAAGCTCTCTTGCAGTCAAATATGCCTGAAATGCAAAAATTACGAAAAGTAAATATTTCACAAACAAAACATATAAAAATAGATGGAAATAAGACAATGATGGATCGTATAAATACGCTCCATCAAACTCCCCCACACTTATCCTTGTTCGTCTCGAACAAGTAAAAGTCTAGACTGCAGATTCGAATCAATCAAAGTATACTGTAACTACATGCAATCCAACTCGTGATATTCTATCTAATCATCTCATCAACATCTGCATACAATCATCATCAATAATGCTCAATCTGCACTCAACAATAATAGAATACTCAAGTCAAGATATCAATGAATAATGTAGAGATAGTCCTTTTCAGATTCCTAACTTCATTCTTCAATTCACAATCCTAATCGCACTAACAGTTGAGTTTTTAATATGGCATCCGAAACACACTATTAGATAAATTCATGGCAACAACAACTTTTATTCTTTTTTCTTTGCTGAATTTTCTGATTTTTTTTTTGATGGCTTGCCTTATTTTGGCTTGTGCCATTGGTTAAAGCAAGTGCTCAAGTGGGAAGTGTCTTGGTTTTCTTCCTAACCCCCACTAGTCAATAACCAATATAAAACAAAAAACATTCGTTGCCAATGAACTATCCACATATAGATTTCACTTCTCATCTTGTCCTTTTTACGCGAGTCAAGATGAGGGTCGCTCATCTCTTTTCCCGGTTACTCAGACAAGAGATTAGATAATCTTTTCACAGTTTCGGAATGCCACAATATCAACTCAACATATAGCGCAATTATTCATGCAAATATCAGAATGAATGTCAAATCCCTCTAGGACATTTTCTATCAACTCTACATCACCAGATATCTCAACTCAAAAGCATTCATATCATCAAGCACAAGTATCACAAAATATCAGATTTCATGCATGCAGATATATCAGAAAATCATAGAAACAGAACATCACTTATAAAATCAGCATTTCATCATAGCATATCATGTTCTCTTCGACTCAAAAAAATAAAAATAAAGTAAAGACTCAACTAACACTACTTCCCTCCCCCACACTTGAAATATGACGTGTCCTCACGGCACAACATACAACAAGAATGGAGAAAGGTACACAGACTCTAATAAAACAAAACGCTAAAAAATAGATGTAGTAAGGGAACAAGTGAACTCCCCTAATGATCCACAAATGTTGGGCGCCCAGGGGTGCATCAGATCAAACTTTTTATTAGGCACCGACCTAGATCCTCCCAAAACATCATATCGTTCATGCCTTGCTCCTCGTGGGTCAGGTGGTTTAGCCTTGACATCCCATCTGCCACCTACATCGCACTGGTCATTATTATAAAAATTTAAATCATATTTACCTTTATGATCCGGTGGTTTCTCCTTCAACGTCCCACACTTGATTGTGAACGGCCCTAGGTCTCCTTGACTTGCCGATTCCTTTCTTTTTCGAGCTTCTTGGATCAGCAAAGGAATCAGAAAAAAAGGATCAGAAAAATGAATATCATAATTTTGTTCAGCACTAACCACAGACCCTAAAGAATTATCCTCCGCGGACCCTTTGGGATTTACAGGAATTTCAGGGACATCCGCGGCCAAAATCCATGTAACGTCCGCGGGAGGCGCTGAGTTCCTATCCGCGGACCCGTTACCATTTTCTTCCGCTGACCCTTCTGCATTTAGGATAATTTCTTTAACCTCCGCGGAGTGAATCCCCTTACCGTCCGCGGTCCACGCTGAGTGTGGATCCGAACTCTTGCACTTTTGACCCTCTTCCAACTCCTCTTCACTTCTGAAACTCACAACATTCACAGCATTGTTTGGGCTCAGAACGGATAGTGAAACAAGCTTTTCTTTATCTTTCTGAAGTTGAACTACAACAGAGGTAACATGTGCAAGTTGCTTCTGTGTCTCTGCTAGCTCCTTCCTAAACTCATGTTGCTCATTCCACATCTCATTCTGCTCCTTTAATAGCTCATGAAGCATCTCCATCATTGAACCGCTTGAATCCTCATTGTTGGCCGGATATAAATTATGCTGCTGGAATGGTGGCTGATATGGTGGAGGTTGATAGTCCCAATCATTGTAATCCTGGTATCCTCTCATTGCGTACGTATCAAATGGTTGATCATCATAAAGTGTGGGACTCTCATATGTTTCGTGACTAAGAACACCACAGAATTCACACGGTTTGGCCGTCAATTGCAGCAACATCTCTTTTATCTCTCTAATCTCATTGACCATCTGAGTTGTGTCTCTTTGAAACTGCTACTGTTGTGGATATTGTTGTGCCTGATATGTTGGGTACTGCTGGTAGTGAAATTGCGGTGGAGGCATGTACTGTTGTGGATATGGATCACGTGACCGGTATGGATCTCTTTGATATTCATCTGCATAATCCATGGCAAAAGGTCAAAAACTTTTTTTTTTGATAAATAAAAACTGAAAAAAACTAATTTAACTAAAACTCTTAAACTAAAGTTGCTTTCCCCGCCAACGACGTCAAAATTTGACAGCGCGTCGTTGTGCACTGCAAATCTAAATTTATAAACATACTCAAAACTAGTGTAGCAGTAAGTAGGGTCGAACCCAAGGGAAAGTAATCTAGTTTAAGAGTTATGCTACAGCTAATCCTACTAGGGTTGTTACCTAATTCTAGTTCTATATTCTATTACCCGCTAGAGTCTCAAGTAGATGTAACAATTACCTAATCCAATTACCACAGTAGCTCCACCACTAGGCTTTACTACTATGACAATCCAATTAAATATCATGCAATTGATATAAACCTAATTTCACCGCTAGACTAGGTCAAGTAAATAACAAAGCATGCAATTCATAACAAGAACAGAATTCACTAAATTAAAACATGCTATTCAATGGTCTCATACAACGTTGCAACTAAATTCCCCAAACTGTAGGAAATTTAGCTACTCCTACAAAACATTAATCTAAAACTGAGTTCGAAGAGAAAACTTTGCTGATGGCCGTCCAGGCTCCCCCTATGAATTAGGGTTAACACCCTATTTTATAATGTAGCTGAAGATGTCGAATTGGGCTGGGCCAGAGAGATCCGCGGACCCTAAAGAAATTATTTTCCGCGGGCCCTTAAGAATTAAATTAATTCTTCAGCGTCCGCGTAAATAATTCTTCAGCGTCCATGGCTGACGTCAGCATGATGTCATCCAGCTCCTTTCTTCGTCTTCTTGATCCGAATTTGCCTAAAATGCTCCATTAGCGTGTAAAAGCTCTCTTGCAGTCATAATATGCCTGAAATGCAAAACATTATGAAAATGTAATATTTCACAAACAAAACATATAAAAATAGATGGAAATAAGACAATGATGGATCGTATAAATACGCTCCATCAAGGGTATTTTAGTCTTTTTGTGTAAGTATTATATAAACACAAACCCTAATTTGTAATCAATGAACTTGCCACTTGACTGTTTTATCCAAGTCTACATGGTATCAGACGCCGTATCTCGATTCCGGATAATTGATCGAAGAAAATTACAATAGCAACATCAGTTTTTGCGGACTGAAGTGGGATCGCCATGGCCTTTTGAATTTTTCGTAAATTTTGATTTGCAATTCCGGATTGTTTGACCGATGAATTTGGTGCGGGCTGCGGCATAAATTGTGTAGCAATTGGAGTTTCGGCTTGTTTTGATTTTCAATTGGAGTTTCGGCTTGTCTCAAAGTTGAAATTTGTCCTTTTCTTTGGAGTTTGTTTTGGATTCGAATTGTTTATTTGAATTGGGTTTCGGATATGGCGTGTCGTAAAGTTGCTCCGAATGAGTGTGCATTTTGTACGAAGAAGAGACATTGGAAGTCTCAGTGTCCGCTATTATTGAATAGAGGAAAAATGCAGCACCATCAGCAGCAACAAAATGGTCCACCTCAACAGTTTTCACCTCAGTTTACTAATATCGTTGTTGCCTGTCTCTAGATCAGTCCATGTGTGAACAGTTTCAGAAGTTTCTTGCATCACAGCCTCATGCCATGTCTGCTTCAAAAGGTTTGTCATCATCAGCAGCCTCAGGTATATCATCCTCTTTGTGGATTCTTGATTCGGGTGCCTCACACCATATGTCTCCTCATTTTTCATCCTTTGTGTCATTATCTCGTCATTCATCACTTTCCATTATAACCGCTGATGGCACTCCTATGTCATTGGAGGGTGTCGGTTCTGTTATTACACCTCATATTTCTCTCCGTGATATTATATTCCGAGTCTTACTATAAACCTTGTGTCTGTCAGTCAATTGTGTGAATCTGGCTTATTGATCACATTTTCTTCTTCTTGTTGTTGTGTACAGGATCCACGATCTCAGAAGGTGATTGGGACTGGTCGTAGGATGGGTAAACTATATGTCTTGGATGAACTCAAAGTATCAGATGTGGCTGCATCTAGTGTTGATTTATCTGCTTTTCGTCTAGGTCCTTCGTCATATGAATTCTATTTGTGGCATTCCCGTTTAGGTCATGTTTCAGCATCTCGTTTACGTTTCTTAGCTTCTACAGGAGCATTAGGACATGTGACATCTCATGATATATCAGATTGTAGTGGTTGTAAACTTGCAAAATTTTCGGCATTACCTTTTCCAAAAAGTATTTCATCATCTATTGCTCCTTTGATATTGTGCATTCTGATGTGTGGGGACCTGCTCCTGTGACTACTAAGGGTGGCTCTAGGTATTATGTTTCGTTTATTGATGATTATACTCGGTATACTTGGGTCTATCTTATGAAGCGTAGATCTGATTTTTTGGGTATTTACCGTGACTTTAGAGCTCTTGTACAGACACAACATTCTGCTGTCATTAAATGCTTTTGTTGTGACTTAGGAGGTGAATACACTTCTAATGAGTTTTCTCAGTTACTTGCTTCTGATGGGACCATTCATCAAACCTCATGCACTGACACTCCTCAACAAAATGGTGTCGCTGAGAGGAAACATCGTCATCTAGTTGAGACTGCTCGTTCATTTCTATTGTCTGCCCAGGTTCCTAGTCTGTTTTGGGGAGAAGCTGTCCATACTGCTGCCTATGTTATAAACAGAATCCCAACATCTCATAATTCAGGTCTGTCACCCTTTGAAAAATTATTTGGTAATGCTCCTGATTATACCCTCTTGCGTGTGTTTGGTTGCACCTGTTTCGTGCTTCGACCTCACGTCGAGCGTGATAAATTGTCTCCTAAGTCTGCTTTGTGTGTATTTTTGGGTTATGGTATTGGTCAGAAGGGATATCGTTGCTTTGATCCAGTTAGCCAGAAATTATATGTCTCACGTCATGTAGTGTTTCTAGAGCATATTCCGTTCTATTCTGTTCCTGCTAGTTCTCATAACATGACTCAGTCTGATCTTCGTTGTATTGACCTTTTGATAATGACACTAATGATGATAGACTCACTGATACTTTGGTTCCCGAGACATGCACACATCCGTCTATTCCTACTACGACTGCTCAGTCATCTGATGAGATTATGGATCAACCTCCTCTGCGTCAGTCCACTCGTCCTCGTAAGTCCACTAGACTTCCTGATTTTGCATATTCTTCATACTCTACTTCTTTTGCTTCATTTCTTGTGTCACTTCACTCTTTGTCTGAGCCTTTATCCTATAGAGAGGCTGTTGTTGATCCCCTTTGGCAGGCTGCTATGGCTGAGGAACTTGCTGCTCTGCATCAGACACATACATGGGATATTGTACCGTTGCCGTCGGGAAAGCGAGCTATTGGGTCACGTTGGGTCTATAAGATTAAGACCAAATCAGATGGATCAGTTGAGAGATATAAGGCACGTCTTGTTGCTAAGGGTATTCACAGGAATATGGCATGGATTATGAAGAGACTTTTGCTCCGGTTGCTAAAATGACTACCATCCGCACTTTGATCGCAGTTGCTTCTGTCATCAGTGGAAGATATCTCAGATGGATGTTAAGAATGCCTTTTTGTATGGAGATCTTCACGAAGAGGTCTATATGACACCCCCTCCTGTGTTGACCATCAGCCCGGACATGTGTGCAAGCTGCGCAAAGCTCTTTATGGTCTCAAACAAGCTCCCCGAGCTTGGTTTGAGAAGTTCTCCACAGTGATTACCTCTCTTGGTTTTATTCCAGTCAGCATGATTCTGCTTTATTTGTTAAGCGAACAGGTGCAGGCCGATACTTCTGTCCTTATATGTTGATGATATGATTATTACCGGTGATGATTGTGATGGAATTGAGTCATTGAAGTCAGACTTGGCTCAGGTGTTTTGCTATGAAAGATTGGGTTCGTTGCGTTATTTTTTGGGTATAGAAGTGGCATTCTCTCCGAAGGGTTATCTTCTCTCACAGTCGAAGTATATTACAGATCTCTTTGAGCGTGCTCGTCTCACTGACAACAGACTGTTGACACTCCACTAGAGACCAATCTCGTTACTCTCCTTCTGATGGATCTCCCCTACCTAATCCAAGTTTATACCGAACAGTGGTTGGGAGCCTTGTTTACCTCACGGTTACTCATCCTGATATTGCACATGCTGTTCACGTTGTCATTCAGTTTGTTACCGCTCCTACCACAGTTCATTGGGCTGCAGTTTTGCGTATCCTCAGGTATCTTTGCGGTACTCAGTTTCAGAGTCTTTTGTTTCCTTCATCTTCTTCGTTAAAATTACGTGCTTACTCAGATGCTGATTGGGCTGGTGACCCTACCTATCGTAAGTCTACTACTGGATTTTGTATTTTTCTTGGAGATTCTCTTATTTCTTGGAAGAGTAAGAAGCAAGATGTCATTTCTCACTCTTCATCATCCGACACCATTATATTGTGATAATCAGAGTGCCATCCAAATTGCTCGTAACTCAGTCTTTCATGAGAGGACCAAGCACATTGAGATTGACTGTCATCTCAATCGTCACCATTTACAGCTTGGTACAATTGTATTGCCTTATGTTCCCTCTTCTCTTCAGATTGCAGATTTGTTCACGAAGGCTCATTCTACGGCGCGCTTCCGTTTCTTGACCGACAAACTCTCAATGCTAATTGTTGTAGCATCGTGAGTTTGAGGGGGGATATTAGAATAGTATAAAGGTTGAATTTGAATAAGGGTATTTTAGTCTTTTTGTGTAAGTGCTATATAAACATAAACCCTACTTTGTAATCTATGAACTTGCCACTTGACTGTTTTATCCAAGTCTACAGCTATAATATCTGATATCGATTCCGTTTCGAAAGTGGATTTCGAGTTTGTGGTTGTATCTCCTTCTCAACCTCCGTCGGAATCATTTCGGGTTGCTTCTATGGCCGTTGTCGTCTATCTGGGTTGGGCTCGGATGAATGGGGTCTGATCGCGCCGTCGTTTTTCAGCTGGTGGTCGGGGTTGTTTTCTTCAGTTTGGTGTCCGATTGATTAGGGGACGGTGGCGCCGTCGTTTTTTCCTGCTGTCTGTCTGTCATCTGTCTCGTCTTGCCACGTGGGAGTTGCCTGTCCGAGCTGCTAACATGTGGGAGTGGCCGGTCAGCTTTTAGTCACATGAATTCCGCGTCATTGGTTCAGTAAATTGAACCAGTCAGTTCATTTACCTTTCACTAGAACCAATTAAGATTAATCCGTGACTGGTTCTCCTCCGAAACTATCTATTTCGAAGTCCAAAGTCGTCATCATTTTATTATCACTGCGTTCTCGGACGATAGTCATCATGGTCCTACTTTAATTTTCAGTTCATTTTTTACACATTTTTGTACGTACACCGAGGCAAAGTACTCGGTTTAGTCTTCTATTTTTCTTTTCAATATGTTTAGACTAGACTGGGTCGGACTAACTTCAGTTAGCCTTTAAATTAGATGGCCAACGAGATGGTTAAGTTTTACAAGTAGATTTACCTCGTGAACTTCGTTATTGGGATTTGGGAAATATTATATAATGTAAAACTATGCTCTGACAATCAATTTTGTCATGATTTAAAACTAAGGATTGGGACCGGCGCTCAACAAACATGCAAAATTAGCCTCTTATTCAATAATTAACAAAATATTCTAAACATCGGAAATTTAGTAAAAATAAGGAAATTGTATTAATATTAAGTACAACGGAGCGTCTAGGTGAATTAAAAGACTTAAATTAGTTGATGCTAGCTGGATGACACCGTACTCTAAGCAAATGACTCAGTAGCGTAGAGGGGTGAGCAAACGGTAAATTACCGTTTACCGATTCCCGTTTTACCATTTCCCGTTTTACCATTTACCGTTTTACTGAACCCAAATTTTTTATTCCGTTTGTCGTTACCGTTTTAGCAAAATTCGGTAAAACGGTAAATTGGTAAATTTTCAAAAAATTATCGCTTTACCGAAATATATACTAAATAAATATTTTAAAATTATTTCAGATTATTTTTATAAATACATTCTCATTTTTTAATTTTTTTAATATTATTTTTATTACTATTAGTTTGGTGACATTTATATGTGCACATGATTTATTTAAAGTAAGTTTAAAATAACATGGAATATTAAATATGAATTGTATCATGGGTTGAGATCATGTGAGACATGATATATATGTAAGACAAGAGGACAAAATCTGAGTCATTGATTTTAATAAATTGACGGTTGAGATTAAAGTTGAGTTTTAATTAAACTAGGCGGTTGGATTTGCAAAAAATATGGACGGTTGGATTTGACGGTTATTTTATTTTAAATCTCAACCGATAGATTATAATTAATGAACGATTGAGATTTGTGTCCTACCATCTTACGAAAAGTTAATCGTCCTCCTAGAACTTTACCCATTGTATCATAATTATATAATGATATAAAATCCGTAATTATTAAGTTAAGTAGGGTTAAAATGAGGATGTGAATGTGGCTTCAAAAAGAAACCGTCAATTCACTCCTTTGGGATTCATATATAGGGAGATATATTCAGAAAAATTCGGTAAAATAGTAAATTACCGAAATGAAAAATCTGTTCCATTTACCGAATTTTTTTACCAATTCACCGTCGGTAAATTTACAGTTTTACCGAATTTTCAAAAAAACGATAAAATATTTCGGTAAATTATTTCGATAAATCATTAATTTACCTAACTTTACTCTGCCCTAGCGTAGACAGTTGATGTCACTCACAATCACTGACTCACTTATCTGAAAATAACGTAGGATAGTAACGGGTGAGTCAAATTGACTCAGGAAATAAATAACATATTCACTAACGTATTCATATAATTTACCAATTCCATATTCTTTTCTTATTTGTGTGCATGTATGCATGAGTGTATGACTGCACCAGTTTACCAGATATACTTCGTAGTCGTCACTGCTGGTCCGGACCCCAGATATACACATGCGGCTCAACTGCCATTTTCATTCTATCCATGCTTAAACTTATGTTGTTATTTATTGTAAACAATAATAGTCAGATGAGAAAAAGAGATTTATATACTTTTTATTATTTCGTTACTACCCACACAATATTATAACATATAATTAAAATATGCTATTTACTCACTTGACTGATTACTACTTCCACAACCTCAATTGGTAAGCTTGACTTACTCCCTCGGTGTAGAATAATAACAGAAGGCCAAATCTATCTTTTGAGATCACTCAGAACTTTAAAAAATATTTGTTGCGATAAAAGTCACTCTCATTGAAGAAAGCCAATCGAACACTCCTAAGTCCTAATATCACCCATTCTCATCCAGTCAAATGGTACATGCTTCCCTTTAAACTTGGCATAATCTTCACTGCTCAATGTAGTGGATGCGTTGAAGATCAACTGTGTAAAATTAGACGGCTGAAGAATGGGTAAAAAAGATATTCATCTTCTCTTCTTCTTTTCACCGCAGCTGAGTTGAGGATATGAACCTTTTTTTATTTATTAAAGGTCAAAAGTACAATCTGAGGACTTAGGGCTAACTCAAGTTAGTCTGACTCAGTCTAGTCAAAACATATTAAAAAGGAAAACAAAGAACTAAACCGAGTACTTCGCCTCAGCACGAACAAAAAATGTGTAAAAAAATGGACTGAAAATTAATGTACGACCATGATGACCATCTTCCGAGAACGCAGTGATAATAAAATTGTAACGACTTTGGCCTTCAAAATAGATAGTCTCAAAGGAGAACCAGGCATCGACTAATATAAATTGGTCCAAGCAAAACATAATTGAACCGACCGGTTCAATTAACTGAACCAATGACGTTGATCAACTAAGAAGTTCGGTTCAAACGAACCGGTTCCAAGCAAATCACGCTGCATTTAATCATAGGCAACCAGGACACGTGTAACCCGAGAAGATCGACCACGTAACCTGGCTGAAGAGACAACCCAACGTGGAACGGGACACGTGTCGAGATGAGACCAAGCCACGGAATCGACCCCCAATCCGCCCGACACGTAGCTCTGCATCTAAACCCCGACCATCAAGCCAGAACAGAGACAACACCATCCCTGGCCACCCATCCTAAGCAAAACCAACTCTAAGCACCACACCCCCAAAAGCAACTCACAAAATCGCCAGAGGCTGGCCCCACCATCTCTACACACAACCTCGAAACGGATCAACCAACAGCAGCCGCGCCTGCTGCAGATCCACCATCTCGAGTCAGAATCCATCAAACGCTCAACCGTCCGAGACAGTGAGCATACAAACAGAAGACAAAAAACATCAAGCGCCACGAGCGTCCCGTTCAACCGATGATCGCCAGCCAGTCAGGCGCTCACCATCGACAGAACATCGGTCGACGACGACGGCGGTGAAAGATAAACTGGCGAACCAGCCTCCGTCGCCAACCGAGAGAGAACAATTCCTAGGTTGAGGCGGTGAAAGATGCGAGGAGTGAACCGCCTCAACCCTTACAACCAGCCACCTCACATAGACAGCCGCGCAGCAACCACCAAACCCTTAGCATCTTTACTTCGAACAAAGCAGAGAGAGTCGGCGGAAGCAGAGATATGCAACCACCTCATAAAGGGCTTTGCGGTGGATTAGGGTTTTTGCCAATTTTTGGAGACAACACAAGTTAGTAGAGGACACTCGTGACGTGGTTGAGGATTTTATTTAGTTGAGGATATGATCATTTGGGATACTTGAAGAGTGAAAGCCGTGGGACTTATCTCTATCTACTTGTAACTTGTTTGACTTGGTAACCGAATGACTAAATTACACACGTATATAACCATTTCTAATTATCATCCAATAGAATGACTAAATGACACACGTATATAACCATTTCTAATTAGCATCCAATAGAGTTCGATTCCTCTACGATCCATTTATGATCATACAGTTGAGATAAGCCACAAATGCATTAATATTATGCCACGTATTTAATATTTTACATTTGCAAAAATGCAAAAAAAGAAAAAAGCGAGGGCAAAACAAGAAAAGGGAAAATGGATCTTGCGAAGACAATGGTGGTAACCATCTAATTTGAGAGTTTCTTTGACAAGATTTCAATCATGCTCGTGTTTAGCAACAAAGAGCGATGATTTTGCACAATTGGCAGCGATTCATTCTGCACAATCGACAACGATTCATTCAATCGGTGGCGGTGGTAGCGGTTCTGCACAATCGGGATGATTTTGTACAACAAACATGTGTTCATTTGGTGACGATTCTGCAATTGTGCACAAATAAATAAAATAATAATAAAATGATGTTTTTACCCATGATGAATGAAAGATGACATATAATAAAGTAAAACTGAAACAGGTGGCAACATATCATCATTTGCTTCTATTTTAGGTGGCAACATATCAACAAATGCTTAGTGTAGGATGCAAGTAGTAATGTTACGTATAATCAAACTCAGAGAAGGGTTCATTTGAGACCCCCTATCTAATTTTTGAATCTGAGACCCAGACATTTACCGTCCACTTGTCACCGATCCAATGGTTGAAATATCAAAATTTTCTCTTTCATCCCACTTGCATTTTGGACAGCTGTATTTACACTTTTTCTTATTTGTGTATATCAGATAATTTTAAACACCTTATGCACATTGTATGATGTTGAAAATGCATACAGATTTATTTAAATTTAATTCTTGCGCATTTAGTTATAATTTATATTTTGCATACATGACACTTTTAAATATGAAACGCACTAAACAGAATGTGAATTGTGCATATATGCTAACTTCAATTTTACTCATTTTTATCTCAATTTGAGTGGGACATGTGTCACAATCTTAGACGTGCACATAAATTATCTCAACCGTCCAATTTTCTATGGGTCTCAAAGGAACCGGACTCATCTAACTCATCCATACAAGTAATTAATAAATAATACCTTAATACATCAATTTTGTAACTAACCCCACCTGTTTTATGTTCCATCATCTGAAAGACCTTAAATATTCCAACAGCACATAATGTCTTTAGCACTTCATTTTGAAACCTACATTTAGACTGAGTATAAAAAGATCAGCGCTAGATCAATGATCAAGCAAATCTTCGAACATATCAATTTATATAATTATTTAATGATAAAGCCGTAATCATTATCATGCAATTAGGGATATCTGGACACACCCTCGTTTTCCCAATATCAAAATTTAGGTCACATAAAAGACCATCTAACCATATAAAAATAGGCTTACCTCGTCCAGATGCTTTGATGATGTGAACTTGGATGATCCACCTATCTTTATTCTCCTTCACCGTTTCTTAATATTGCAGTTAACCCTAGCTTTAGTTTGATTGTAGTTTAACACAGCTTCCCTAAATTTTTGATTATTAGGCTTTATCTTTACTTGAGCGCTTCTCTATATAAACATATAATTAAAGAAAAATACTTGATCCTCAAGGTACAGCAAGGATCAAAAACTAAAAGGTTTAAGGGCATTTTGGTAATTGTCTTCCTAAAATTACCAAAATGTTACCTTATTTTGTACTTTAATTCAAAAAACAGGACAATTATGTCAAACAAAAAGTCTTCTATACCCATTGAATTTCAGTCCATACAACAAAACTCATTATTAATATAAATATAATGCTAAACCTTTGAAAATGAAAATTTGAGTGGCTGTAAATGTCAGGTTTGTCTGTTGTATTGGAACTCGATGCTACCCAACAATGACATTTTAGAACCCAATCTTTGTTTATCAAGACATAAAAGTGAGCATCAAGCATCAGAGGTCGTCTCTTTTGAGACCCTTACTGTTAGGTGAGACCTTGAGACCCCATTATGGTCGTTGATTGGATTTGCTTTTGGGGTCCAGATTGTGCCACGTGGAGGTGAGAGAACAAAAGCAGCAATTTCTCTCACCTCTGATTTCGAATTTTTCTCACCTCCACGTGGCACAATCCGGACCCAAAAACAAACACAATCAACGACCATGATGGGGTCTCAGAGTCTCATCCAACAGTAAGGGTCTCAAAAGAGCATCCCTCTCAAGCATCATTGTTGGAAACAGTGTGTTTGTCAATGGTACATAAAATTGCGGTGAGTATAATTTAAATGAAAAATTGAGTGGACTAAAATTGTTGGAATTTTAAGATGCACTGAATATCTTTGTCGTCAACTTCCAAGTGCCATAAAACCTTGTGCAAGTTTACATGTTTTATTGATTATAAATCAACACGTTAATCTTAGACAAAATACAACAATACAACATCAAGAATTTAAGATTTCTGTGTTTCATCTTTGCTCTAAGTCTACAGAAAAAATAATTAAAATTCCGGAATGAAGAATTTATGGTTAACTATTTCTCTGGTTATGTTGCTTGTAGTTTTTATGACGAGTGCAAATGCTTCAGATGATGATGAATATCCTTTATCATCTAGCTTCTATAACTTGACATGTCCTAAGGCTCTAAATATAATCCAGGACACGATTCGGGCAGCTATTAAACGCGAGACTCGAATGGCTGCTTCTCTTATCCGCTCCATTTCCACGATTGCTTCGTTCAAGGGTGCGATGCATCAATTATGTTGGACGATGCTCCAAATATATGAGTGAGAAAAATGCACTACCAAATAAAAATTCTGCTAGGGGTTTTGAGGTCATTGAACGTGCAAAGGATGCAGTGGAGAAGATTTGTCCCGGAGTTGTATCCTGCGCTGATATCATCGCTGTTGCTGCTCGAGATGCAACTTTCATTGTAAGTAAAGTATTTATACAGACACTTGAATTGTGATGTGTTACTTAACTTTTGTTCATCAGGTGGGCGGACCGACATGGAACGTGAATCTTGGCAGGAGGGATTCGATGACAGCAAGCCCAAAACTGGCAGAGGTCGAGCTTCCTAGTTTTAACGAGAGTCTTCAAGGCATCATCTCCAAATTCAGAAGTAAAAATCTAAGTGTACGAGACATGGTTGCACTTTCAGGAGCTCACACACTTGGACAAGGTCAATGCAGATTCTTCCGCGATAGGGTCTACAGTAAAGGAACAGACTTAAATGTTACATTTGCTACTGCACGTAAACTTAGATGTCCTGCCACTGGTGGGGACTTAAACCTTGCACCACTTGATTCGACGCCCGATTCATTTGATATTGCGTACTTCAAGAACTTGCAGCAGAAGAAGGGACTTCTCTTGACCGACCAGGTACTATTCAACGATGGTCCGACTGGGAGCATTGTGGCTGAGTACATCAAGTCAGCTGCCACTTTTAAATCTGATTTTGCAGCTGCCATGATCAAAATGGGAAATTATAAGCCACTCAAAGGAAAAGATGGTGAAATAAGAAGGAAATGCAATGTACTCAACAACAAAAATAGATAACAATAACCTCTTCTTGCTCTAGAGGAAGAATGTTGTACTGCTAAGTCTTATACTATCAACAATTAGTTAGTGTAATTTAAAAGAATACAGACATTTACGTTGTACAAGTTTACAATTGTGCAAGCTTATAATCACGTTGGTACAACTTCGGAACCATCATCTAACAATAACTTAGTGCAACAACGGCTGACATTTACGCTCTTTTTCATAGTATCTCCGCAACTACTCTTAGTAGCATTCTTTGATTAAACCTTTTCCAATTATGCACTTTAACCATTCATTTCCTCCTATCAACGATCTCCAAACAATCATCTCTAATCTTCCAATCAATCGTTTACGCTAACAAGCAATCCTCCAATATATTTTTCATACAAGGTGTGGTCCGTAAGCATTGAATCTAGGACCTTGAGCAATTACAAAAATGCTAAAACTAATGAGGGCAACTCTAATGGAAAAAGCTATAAGCTATAGCAATACCTTAAATTGAGGAATGTAGAATTTTGCTCTAACAATACAAAGCAATAAGCGAAAGCTATATAAGAGAGGAAGCAATCCGTTTTTATCACTAAGAGCAACTCCAACCGGACTATCTAAAATGACCCATTAGCTAAAACTATTTACGTGGCACCCAAATAAAGAACAACGATACATAACCCTTCCTCCACCGCTTCCACTCAGTTCTCTAAATATTTACAGAATCGGTAAACGAATCTTCATATTTGCTAGTCTCTTCTCTATCTCTATTTTCATGTCCGATGTCCTTTTTCATACTCCGTCTCCATCTGTTTTATATTGGTTGTTGGGGAGGCGATGAATTTTAATTTTAATCAACCATGGAACCCTAAAAGTTTCTCTTTTCCGCTCTGCTTTCTATCTTCAATTCGGCTCCTTCATATTCTTACGCCGAGGTAAGCAATCAACTACTTCATGAATCAATTGTGATGAAATTTGGCTGTTATGATGTTGTTTCCGCTTTTGTTTAGAGCATTTTGAGTTGATTAGTTTATCCCAAATTCTGTATCGTAAACTGCTCAGAGTTTGCTTATGAATTAGCATCTGAAGAGGGCCAATATTAATGTGATAAACAGGAAAAGGGTCAAAAGCGGTAAAGAAGAGATAGGTTTCTATGGCAGTGTCGGGACATCACTTACAACTAGTATAAAGACTTGGCTGGATGGAGTGGGTGGAGGGTAGTTTTGTTTGGTAGGTTGTGCTGCAGTGTGTAGTTTTGCAGCTTTTGCTCTTTATTCATTGAATGCCTCTCAATGAACTATTCAACCAGGTAAATAGTTGAGTTTGTCTATTGTTCTATACTGATACTAGTTTTGTGATTAGAAACTTTATGTTTATAAAAGCTGCTAGCCAAGAAAGATTGTTGATCATTTGTGGAGAAGAGAGCCAACTACATTCAAGCGTAGGAATGGAGGTCGTAACAAGCATGGTTGCCGTCACGTAAAATTTATTTGTTGCTCCATTTGTGCCAAGTGTTACCCCAAGGACAAGGTTATCAAGTGGTTTCTTATGAGGAGCATGGTTGATACATCAAAGATGTTCAAGAATCTTGCGTTTATAACACCTATGCTCTACCAAAGCTATACATCAAGATGCATTACTGTGTATCCTGTGGTATTTATGTTCATGTTGTCATGGTATGTTGCCGTACTGACAGGAGAAATCATGAGTCTCCACAACACTTTAGATATGCAAGGAGGTCAAGCAAAACTCGATCAAGATGTTGATGGTGCTCGTCCTGTTGGTGGTGCCCCTGATGCTTTTGCTCTTTGGTGCGACACCTTGTTACCTCCGAATGTGATCAAAGATTCAACTGTTGATTTTTTCGGGCCACAATTTCATTTGGACTTATGTTTAAAGTTTTTATTAAATATACATAACGATTATGCATAACCTCATGGGAGGACAACTCTCTTTTTGTCATCTATATTATGCATAATCATTATTAAATTATATTTTACATGATCATTTTACAGATTATCATTGGGGATGCTCTAATGGGATAAGCAAAAAGCTATAAGCTATAAATTTAAAATAATTGAAATAAAGAATTTTTATATATTTTAAAATGTTAAAAATCTCATATTCATGTACATACATAAAGTATTAGCTTGTAGGAAAAAGGTTCAAGGAGGACATGCATATTTTCGTTGGACAGTAGGATAATCTCAACCGTTGATTTTTATTCATCGAACAGTTGATATTGATAACCGTCGATTTCCAATTGTCCCGTATTTTTTGCTAATCCTTTTTTTAAATTAGTTGATAACTACTTTTGATCTCGGCCATTAGATTAATCAAATTAGCGATTGAGATATTATCTCAATGTCTCACAAGAAAGTTATCATCTTAGAACGTAATTCTTAGCTTGTATCTAGACAAGTCTTACATGACACATATGATCATATAAAGATAAAATATATATGTATAGGATTGAGTTCAAGAGAAACATTAAATTTGTGAGACGAAAGGATTTAATCTCAACCGTTGATTTTTGATAATCCGACGGTTGAGATTAAAGTTGATTTTTATTTATTGAGAGGTTGATTTGTAAAAAACTAGCGGTTGAGTTTGACGGTTTATTTAGGATTAAATCTCAAACATTGGATTATTAATAATCAACGATCGAGAGCAGGTCTCACGGTCTCACGGTCTCACGTATAGTTAGATGTCCTTCTGAACTTTACTCTCTCTATATATATTGACTTGAATAGTTATAGCTTTTCTTATCAAGTACTTGAGCTAAATTAGCAAGGAAGCTAAAAATGAGTTTTAGCTTTTAGGGAATGATACAGAACAGAGGGCGCTGAGTTTTTGGAAGAAAATAGACCATCCTAAGAAGGTGCACGTTAGAGGGTGCATTTTAGTAGTTTTCGAGCTTCCGGTGTCAGAATTGGGCCTATAATACCTCGTTTCGAATAGAACGACGAGCCCGTCAGGACACACGTGCTTCGCTCATGATGTATGGTGTTTTTTGGCCATTTTCGATCGTTTACTATTTTATTTCGAATATTTAGTATTTTTCGAATATTTTTATATTTTTGTTTTAGGTTTTTTTTCCCTATTTAAGGGGAACTTAGATACTATTGTTTGACAGTTGATTTTGAGATTAAATAAAATTTCTAGGGTTTTCCTAGTACGTACGCTGCATCAGTTTAGCTCCATCCACTTAACACCCAAAAAATTAAATTACAACTTATAATACTTTTTTTATATAATCTGGTCGGTGCTAGAGAATTTATTAATAAAGATGCGAAAAGCCCGCGTATACAAAAGTCTTATGCTTAGCTCCAAGCATTTGTAATACAAGATGTGATTCCTAGACATTGAACCAAAGACCTTGAGAATTTACTAAAATGTCCAAACCACTATATACCACCACCCTAATGCTATTATGCAGATATTAGAGGTAATCAATACACCATCCATAAAAGGTTTGTAGATTGGGATACAATATTGAAACAACCTTTTACATCCAAACAAAAGGCATAATTTTGCAAAAGCTTGGAATTTAAATTAGCTAGGTTTAATAAGAAGCGACATGTCTTATTTATATTTATTTGAAACTATCATTTAAAGTACTTGCAATTTGCAAATGGTTATTTTGTATTAGAATTCAAGAAAGAAATCAAGAGAGACGTTTATAGTTTCGTAGGACCGTAAGACATCATCTCAACCAATAATTTCTAATCATTCAATGATTTGATAACCGTCATTTCTCAACCACCCGTGTATTTTGCAGAGGAGGGTTCATTTGCTACCCATTTAAAATTTTCAACCAATCAATTTGTGCCAAGTGCACAAATGCATGTACATAAAATGACAATATAGGTTGCATTCGTGCAGATTAGGGGTGAAATCGGTACCGGGTACCGGGATTTTCATCGAAATTGGTACCGGTCCCGGTTTTTCGGAACTTCTGGATGTGGTACCGGTACCGGTACCGGTTTCTAAAAAAACCGATTTTTGTCCCGAAAACCGGTACCGGTACCGGGACCAGAATCATCAAGAGTAATCGGTACCGGTACCGGTTGGATTCGGCACTTAAAATGGTACAAAATTCGGGAATTTCTCGGTACCGGTAACGGTTTCACCCCTGACGAAGCAACTTTTCGGAAACCCTAGCAAGCCGTAAGGAGGATTGAGCAGTGATCGAGTGAGAGTTTTTGACAGCAATTCACCTTTCAACGTCGATCGAAAATGGGGTGATCTTTCAACGTCGATCGAAAATGGAGTGATCGAGTGAGAGTTTTTGACAGCAGTCGCCAGTCAGCCGGATCTGCGGCGTCGGCCGGCCGGATCTGAAGTTCAAAACTATATGAAGCCATGATTAATTGCGATCCCTCTGGTCCTCTAATGGTTAACATCACGAAGCTTAATCCCAAGTCTGATTGTAGCACTTTTGATGCCTTTGGTAGAGTTTTCAGTGGAGAGGTACAAACCGGTCAGAAGGTTCGTGTATTAGGAGAAGGTTACTCTCCTGGCGATGAAGAGGACATGGCTGTGAAAGAAGTAACAAAGCTGTGGGTTTACCAAGCACGTTATAAAATACCCCTCAGTAAGGCACCTCCAGGTTCTTGGGTCCTCATTGAAGGTGTTGATGCATCTATAATTAATATTTAACTATTTAATGGGGTGAAATCGGTACCCGGTGCCGGGAATCGGTGATTTAGTCACTGGGTACCGGTTCCGGTAACGGTACCGTTTTTTTTGTTTTTTTCCCAGTTTGGAACCGATACCGGAATCGGAACCGGGACCGGAACCCGGGACCGGGACCGGTTACTTTGTTACACCCCTAGTGCAGATAAGACAAAAATGAAATAAAGTGCAAAATGTGAACCGTTGATCCAACGGTTAAATTGCTGGGTCGTAGGTTCGTAAGGAGAGAGGTGGGTCGTAAATGAGCTGGACTCGTATTTTGCATATTGAACTACCTATTTAAATTAAAATCAATTAAATATCAATCTTCGTATCTATCAAAATCAACGAATTGAATCCATGTCCATCCGTCGTACAAAACTTATACACCCTCTCGGTCCTAACTGTTTTAATTCATTAAACACATTTTTGACTAAAAATGCTATTATTGTTAAAAAACTATTGTCAAAAATACTCTACAAGGTACAAGCCACCCATTACAAACTAAAAATGCAAACTCACAAACTCACAACAATTGATTCCTATCCCACTCAGCCAACTTCTCACTTACCACTTCTAATTTTGCACGGTGTATCCCTCATCATGATTTCATTTCGAAACCCATTTTTTGTTAATCACCACTTGCTCTAGTTATCTATCATGTCTAACAATTTATACATTTCTATATCCGATATAATAAAGACGACTGCATAGGCTATGAGTGGTAGCGCGTCGTGTACAACAAATTCATATTTATTAAATATTGGTACATCGATAAGTAGGGTCGAACCCAAGAAAAAATAATTTTCAGAATTTGTCTCATAATTTAAAAAAGGGTTTTGCTAATATGATAATATAATTAAGTATCATGCAATTTATATTAATCTAATTTGACCGCTATTCTAGGTCAAGTAAATAACAGGGCATAAAATTCATACCAAGGACATAATTCACTAAATTAAAATATGTTGATCAATATTCTCATATGATGTTGCAACTCAATTCTCCAAACTGTCAAAAAAATTGTAACAAAAAATAGTAAATAAAACTGATTTCGAAGAGGTAGCAAAAGTCTCTAGAAACACCCCAGTTTCGTTTGAGATTCGCCGTCTGTGTATTAGGGTTGAAACCCTATTGAAAAGCTGCTGAAATTCTCAATCTGGCCTGGGCCGGACCGATCTGCGGATCTTGAAAAATTATGTTCTATGGACCCAAAGAATTATGAAAAAATTTCACCGTCCGCGAAAAAAATGTTAACCGTCTGCGGCTTACATCAGCATGCCGTCATCCATCTCCTTTCTTCGTTACCATGATCCGAAAGTGCTTAAAATATTCCACGTGTGCGAAAACTCTCATGCAGTTCAAATATGCTCAAAATGTAAAACATTACGAAAAGATAATATTTCACAAATAAAACATAGAAAATATATGGAATTAAGAATATGATAGATCATATATGTGTAAATCATTTTTTGGCTTGAGGCGAGCGCATTTGACATTCCCTTCATCGCCTCTCACTTTCACGCATTTTGGATAATTTGTTATTTGCAAAAGTATCATCAAGCAAAACACCTTCATATGTGTTATTGTTTTATGGTTTACCATTTGGGGAGGAGGGATAAAATATTGCAAGACAAAAGCAAGGTACTACTGTTAGGCACGCTCAAAGAAAAAATTCACCATAATAAATTAGTATGATGTAGGAGAAAATCATGTAAACTTATATTCCACTAAATAATTGCTAATCTAGCCAATATGGAATGTAACAGACATCCGTCTAAAGACCACATGATCCAAGTGCACATGAGAATTTGCAAAATCTGACACTCCTAACAGCATTCTAAATAGCGAAATATGAAGAAGCTTTTGATGATAGATCCTAAACAACGAACATCAGTTAACAATTAATTTCAACGATATCTATAAAATAAATTACAAATCAAAACAGTATAAGAACATCGTGGCATGTGGTGTGATATATTAACAATAACAGCTTGTACATCATATTAATTGTTTATATTATCATTTAGTAAGACATTGCTTATACGGTTTTGCCAGATCAGTACTACGGATTGGATCGGATATGCTTGAATTGACAATTTCATTTGTCATGTTCCGTTGCAATTCAAGATTAGAAAGTCAATAATTTCCAAACATATTATATTCAATAATAGGTTGACCATTTCTCTATAACTAAATCTTGTAGATCACATTTCTTCGATAGAACCGGCTTTGAATTGGAAACTCTAAAACTCGATCCAACACCGACACCATGTGTTATATTATATGTCAGTAAAATATATCGTGTTCAACAGTTTTCTGATTAATTAACAGATTTTATCAACTACTTTTAAGTTTTACCTCGATTTTTCACTTTTTACCTAATAGACATGCGACATTCTTCTTCTCGCTGTTCGATTCCATGCACGTTCGATTCCCATGCACGACAAATGTAGGTGCATTAACAAAAACCCTAGAGCAACCCATATCTTTTTACATCTTATGTTCGAATTTGGATGACCAAATAAGTCTATTCTGTTTCCACGGTTAAATGCGGAAAAATGGCGCAACATGTTAAATGATGAGGTTAATGATTGAACATGTTTGACATTAGTGAGATCCCCTACTAAAAGGGTAGTAATATTCGTGGATGAATTTTTTTAATTCTTATTATAATCTTATTTGTCAAACGTAACGATGGTCTAAGGCTTTAGTCGTACAAGTTATTTGATGGTGTTAAACAATAAGAATGTCGTTTACTTTGATTTGAACCTCTTTGGCACATCTTTTGTTAAGCCATTGTCATTATCACCCACCATTTTATCATTAGTTCTAATCAAATAATGCCCATTTGTTTGCCTCAAACTTTACATTTTACGATATATAAGGTGATGAATAGGGACACAGGGAATATATAAATATGATTTTAATAAAAATATTAAAGTCACACATTCAGCTTTTTCAAAGTGTGATCTGGATTATAAAATGTGTTATACATCACTTGTATAATCAAAATAAAAATGAGCATATCTAGCACAAGGAGTAGAGGCCTAGCGGTCAGCCACTCGGTCTCTGGTCTCAGAGGTTTGTGGTTCAAGCCCTTCCGGGTGGATATCCGCCTTGAGTATGGGGTTTGTCCATTACTTAGCGATGAAGTAGTAATAATATTATTATTTTAAAAAGAGCATTTCTATTAATTTGACCAGCCAGTGATCTCAGCAAAGTTTGTTTGACATTATCTTATCCGTTTCTTTATTACATAAATACTCGAAGGAGCAAAATACCATCGCATAACTAACAACAATTAATTATTTGGCTTCTTTTTAAAAGACATATACTTATAGCCAAACACCTTCTGCATTAGAATTTATAAATATATATTTATTTTATACTCAGTTTTCTCCAATATATTTCACTATCAATGTTCATAATTGTTGGTTCATTTTCAATAATTTTCAACCATAAATTTTACTTTATGACCCAATTATTATGATGATATATTTTCAATCACACATTTTATACTTTTTAGTATTTTAAACACATTGAAAATTTTCACTTTGGACAAATATATTTACAATCAAGTTACCACATTTAATTGAATAGCAAAAATCCTCGAAAGCTAACGAAAAATTAAGTAATCAGTAAAAACTTTAAATGTAGAGTTATATTTTGCAACGTGAACATATTTTCAGTTAAAATTCTATTACTTAATATATTATTCTCATTAAACATCTTACAAAGTCATTACATTTTCTATCTCCAATAATCTCTTGTAAAATCAAAACATTACTTATGAAACTAAACATGTTATGAAGTAGTGGGACAAATCGTGCAATGAAAACAACCTCAATGTCAAACAATGTCGCCTGGTGGACAAAATAAACAACACACTTCCAAAAATAAAATTAAAATTACAAAGACAAATGGAAGAAGCTTGCTAATTCAGATTTGAATTGACTTGCTAGCTCTTGTACTTGTCCCATTTCCTATATAAGCATCAAACTTCCATAATTCGAAACACATCTCTCAACATCAGAACTTTCTCAATACATCAAAATGTCTAGCAAGTTTCTCGGCGGCCGTTCGTCTGCCCTTCTTTTCGTTACCATTTCGTTATTCCTCCACTTCTATTCAGGTAATTCTTCATGTCTGTATAAATGAGATTGTATTCAAAAATTGTGGAAATAACTTTTATTTGTGATGACCAGGGCAATGCCAGCTTCAGCTGAATTATTACGCGAAATCATGCCCAGAGGCGGAAAATATTATCAAGAAAGAGGTGATCAGCTTATACTACGAGCACGGTAACACTGCCGTTTCATGGCTCAGGAATCTCTTCCATGATTGCATTGTCAAGGTATTTTTTTCTGCATTCCATTTAGTTTCAGGAAACTTAGTTGTTACGATTAAATAAATATTTGTTTGGCCTAATTTTGTGTTTTCCTTTCTTGGATAGTCATGTGATGCATCATTCTTGCTCGAATCAGTTCGTGGAGTTCAATCGGAACAAAACTCCGAAAAGAGTTTTGGAATGAGAAACTTCAAGTATGTAGGTAAAATCAAGGCTGCTGTTGAAAAGCAATGCCCTTCTGTGGTCTCATGTGCTGACATTGTCGCGCTATCAGCCAGAGATGGGATCGTAATGGTAGGTTTTTTTGAACTTCTAATAATCAGTTGACAATTTGAAAAAGTGTAAATTAATTTCTTCAAAGTAAATCATTGAGTAATGCTACATCTTCAAACAGCTCGGAGGGCCACGAGTGACGATTAAAACAGGACGTAGGGATTCAACAGTGAGTTATTTAAGCATAATCGATCAATTCATTCCTCATCACAATGCATCTACCTCTACGGTACTTTCCGTCTTTGCATCTGCTGGTCTTAATGTTGAAGAAAGTGTTGCACTACTAGGTACATTTCCATCGGCCTGGTTGACAACAATCTTGATAAAACTAGCTTATAAATATTCTAAAGTTATTTGATTTTGATTTTTAGGTGCACACTCGGTAGGAAGAGTTCATTGCAAAATTCTAGTCGAAAGACTATACCCAACAGTAGATCCTACATTGGACCCTGACTACGCAATTTACCTAAAAGGTCGTTGTCCTACACCACACCCTGACCCTAATGCCGTTCAATATGCAAGATTTGATCGTGAGACGCCCATGATTCTTGATAACTACTACTTCATAAATTTGTTGAATCACAAGGGACTTCTTGTGGTGGACCAACAACTTGCTTCGGATCCAAGAACTTTGCCATATGTTAAGAAGTTTGCTGGAGACAACAAATATTTTCATACCGTATTTGGAAAGGCTATAGTGAAGTTGTCGGAGAATAATCCTTTGACCGGAAATCAAGGAGAGATCAGAAAGGATTGCCGCTTTGTTAATCGTAAATAAATGGTCCGAATTATTGTAACAAAATTGTGACAACAAAGCGTGCGTGTGAACTCTATGTGGAAAGAAAATGCAGCAGTGAATAAAGATTTTGTGTTTGATTGTTTGTATTGAGAGACTATTTCAGTTCAAGTTAAAATGATCTCAATTTGATCATAAAATATGATCACTTTTTGACATTTTTTTGATTCAAGGTGATGATGTTTCATTAGAAAAAGATATTACAATACATGCAAATGAAGCATAACCGAAGGGACAAATCGTAAGACAAATCTACGTCGAGAAAGTCTCATAAAAGACAGTTGAGAGCAGGCCAAGATCGGCGCCATCCCAACGCACTCACCAAAGTCCAAGCACCACCGGACTCGAGAAGACACTCCACTGCAGCCAGGACGTTATAAGCTGAGAGGTCATCAAGACCCAGAAATCAGGAAAAACACAAGGCAGGGGACTCAAGCAACAAGACCCAGGCAGGGGACACAAGCAACAAGGGCCCAGACAGGGGACACAAGCAATAAGGTCCAAGCTGGGGACCCAAGCAACAAGGTCCCAACCCAGCAGGCCCATCCGCACCAAAGCCCAAACACAGGAAACCCTAGCGCCCGAAGTCGCGCCGCTCGCCAACCATCCTCACGTCGCGCCGCTCGCCAACCACCCGATGTCGCGCCGCTCGCCAACCACCGCGACTCCAGATCCCAGCCGCCAAGCCGCCGCACCGTTGATCCGTCCGTCAAGCCCGCCGAGCCGCCGAGCTCCCGCCTCGTTGATCCGGCGACACCAGATCCCAGCCGACCTCCCGTCAAACGTCCCCGCACAAGCCCATCCAACGCACATCCCCGCGACTTCGTCCAACGCTCCGCCCCCACCTGGCCGGTGATCGCACAAAGGCTTGGATTGAAGACCAACCTTGCATTCTTCGCAATGGCATCAACCGACCAAACCGCGGTCAAGCGCCCGGAACCACAGCAGACCTCGCCCTCGACTCACCACCGCACGACAAGCACTTAGGCTTGACAGGAAAGCTAGCACAAGGCTAGAGGAAAGCTGGCATCGAAAGCTAGAAAAGTAGGAGGCAAGCCTCCATTATTGAAAGGGAAAAGGAAAGACAACACTAAAGGGAAGGTGTTTCGGTGTCTTTTAAATTGATTTTTATTCTTTATATATAATAATTCCATATTTTACATACTTTTATAATAATATACAATTTGGGAGTTCAACATCATTTTGGCATTCTAACGCAGACATTAGATGATGATATTTTAAACCCTCTGATTGAAAACTATTTCTTTTTTCTTATGTATTTTTGAAGTGGTATGGTATGTATCAAAAGCTTCTCAATTTAATATTACAATTCGTCGTATGTCTATTTTTATTTACTCCTAATATAATAATCATTATATCCGTGGAGAGAAATTTGTCAAGAAAATAAGAACTGAGAAAGTTAATTGATTGCTAATGCCATATAAAAGTTAAATTTCCCCAGTTGAAACTTTATTTTTATGGGGTATCTAAATGTTATGAATCAAATTAGCTTGAGTATAATTATGTCTATGGTTCAATTATAAATACATGTGGTTCACAAAATAGTATATCATCAAAATATGACCCCTGTCATATAAGATTCTAAATCATACATTTTTATAAACTTTAGACGTTGCACAAAAGAAAGTCACTTGTACTAAATAATGAATGATATCATGTTGTGTGTCACCCCTTGTTTGTTACAATCAAAAAATGGGATCTCAGGAACACATGACCGGTAAAAATTTGAGTAATATGTGGATTATTGATCGGGTGCAACTAACCACATGACAGGTGATCGAAAATAATTTAGTTCTTTTCAGAATATCCCTGAAGTGAACATTGGTCTTCCTAATGATGACCAACTAGTGGCCTCTGTGAAGGGAGTGGTTCAGCTCAATCCACAACTTACTTTAAATGATGTTTTATATGTGCCTCAGTTTTCATGTGACTTAATATCTATTACTCAGTTAATGGATGAAGGATCTTATCATATTCAGTTCACTCCAAACTTGTGTATTATACAGGACCCATCCTTGAAGACGCTGATTGGTGTAGGTAGACGAAAAGGACGGCTCTATTATTTCCTATCCGGGTTTTCGAGAAAGGCAATGCATGTGGACGTCCATACGGATTCACACTTCTAGCACTCTCGTTTAGGTTACCCGTCATGGGAAGTACAGAAGCTTCTTTCTCATATTATTGGTATTTCTAGTGATGAAAAACAAAATAAAGCATGTGACATTTGCCAACGTGCTAAACACTCTCGTTCAAATTTTTTATTAAGTACTAATATTGCGAATAATTGTTTTGACTTGATACATTGTGATTTATGGGGTCCTTATAGACAGACCTCAACTTGTGGCGCTCGTTATTTTTTAACTATCGTTGACGACTTTAGCCGTGGAGTTTGGATTTACTTGCTTGTTGACAAGAAATCTGTCTTTCGTACGTTGCTCCAATTTTTTGCTTACGTTCATCGTCAGTTTGGGAAGCAGGTTAAAGTTCTTCGGAGTGATAATGACACAAAATTTACATGCATGATTTTTTTTGAAAATGGCATTGTATTTCAAACCTCTTGTGCAGGAACTCCTCAACAATACGGTCGGGTAAAAAGGAAGCACCGCCACATTTTAAACATCGCAAGAGCTCTTCGGTTTCAAGGACATCTTCCCATCAAATTTTGGGGTGAATGTGTAATCCTGCCGGCTATTTGCTCAATCGAACAACTTCTCGAGTTCTTCATGGAAAAACGCCTTATGAAATACTCCATGGCGCGACACCTACGTATGATCGCTTGCGCGTCTTCGGATCTCTGTGTTATGCTCACAAACCGAAAGATGGCGATAAGTTTGATAATCGAAGTCAACATTGCGTGTTTATGGGCTATCCAAATGGTAAGAAAGCTTGGTTACTTTATCATTTGAAAACTAACACTTTTATTGTTTCCAGGGATGTCATATTTTTTGAACGAGAATTTCCCTTTGCAAACACATATAAAGACGACCCGTGTTACATATCATTTCCCTCAAATATATGATGAAAATGATGACACTGACACATAACAACCCACCCCGAAGCCACAACCAGTTTCACCACATCAAAGCCCAGCATGTGAAATTCCACATGATGAACATGTGGCTACCACCTCCCCACCTGTAGCCATGACAACTACTTCCTTGTCCCCTATTTTATATGATCACCCAACTCCTTCATCAAATGCAGCTCCTGTGAAACGCATACAAAGGACTAGAAGACCACCTACAAGACTTCAAGACTATGTCACACACTCAACAAGAGTTCTCTCTGATGCTAAACCCATCAAAGGTACACGCTACCCTTTGAGTAATTATATCTTTCCACTAAACAATTCTGTTTTAAGTATTGTAGCTTTCTTGCCGCTGTGACAAATGATAAAGAACCTTCAACATTCGCACAAGCTATGCAAGACCCTCGCTGGATTACCGCAATGCAAGCTACAGTTCAAGCTCTCAAAGATAACGAAACATGGACCTTGACAACCTTGCCTGCGGTAAACGTGCTCTAGGTTGTAAGTGGATTTCCAAAATTAAACATAAATCAGACGGTACAGTGGAGAGATTCAAAGCGCGCCTTGTCATCCTTGGTAACCAACAGCTAGAAGGAGTCGACTATTCAGAGACCTTTGCTCCGGTGGCCAAGATGGTAACAGTCCGCACTTTCTTAACGGTTGCAGCCGTTAAACAGTGGGAGCTACACCAAATGGGTGTCCGCAACGCGTTTCTTCATGGTGACTTGACTGATGAATTATATATGAAACCACCACCCGGATTTCGTGGCAATATTTTGAACTTAGTTTGCAAGCTGCAAAAATCTCTTTATGGACTTAAACAAGCTCCTCGGTGTTGGTTTGCAAAACTATCTAATGCATTGAAAAGGTATTGCTCTAAGCAATCTTTATCCGATTATTCGTTGTTCAATTTTATTAAAGGATCCGTTCAAATATACGTTCTAGTTTCTGTTGACGATCTAATTATTGCTGGAAATGATGACACTGCGGTGACCATATTCAAGTCTTATCTTAGCTCATGCTTCAAAATGAAAGATCTCGGACCACTAAAATATTTCCTTGGCATAGAGGTAGCTCGTTCTTCAAAGGGTATATATCTATGTCAATGCAAGTATGCTCTCGACATCATCAACGACGCTGGTATGTTGGGTGCCAAACCAGTTGATTTTCCCATGGAGACAAATCACAACCTAGCCCTCTCAACCGCAAAACCACTTCATGATGCCGAATCATATAGACATTTGGTCGGTCGTCTCATCTATTTGTGCTTCACTCGTCCGGACCTTGCTTACTCTGTGCACATTCTCTCCAATTCATGCAACAACCAACACTTGATCATTGTAAAGCTGCTCAGCCACCCTGGACAAGGAATTATGCTCAAAGCCAACGCTGAACTTCAGCTTCATGGATGATGTGATTCGGATTGGGCTAGCTATCCACTCACTCGTCGCTCCTTGTCCGGTTGGGTTGTGTTTTTAGGCACGTCCGCAATATCATAGAAAACTAAAAAGCAACATACAGTATCCCGGTCTTCCGCCGAAGCCGAGAATATCGTGCCATGGCGTCAATTACTTGTGAACTCAAATGGATGAAAGCTGTGTTACTTGATCTTGGAATCTCACTCACTCAGCCGATCAAGCTATACTGTGATAGTCAATCTGCTCTCCATATTGCTAACAATCCTGTTTTTCACGAACGGACGAAGCATATTGAAGTTGACTGTCACTTTATACGAGACGAAATTAACAAAGGCATCCTCCGTCCCTTTTATGTCCACACCTCTACTCAGTTGGCAAACATCTTTACAAAAACGTTGGGAAAAACACCGTTCCTTCACTTACTTTCCAAGATGGACCTACAAGATTTGTATGCTCCAACTTGAGAGAGGGTATTGAGATATGGATCAAACCCGTTTTACACTACAAATATATTGTTTCCTTTTCCTTAACCAATCATGTCAACGGCTCTGAGAAAATCTCCCAGTTGCCATCTTAGACAATTTAATTTGTGTATATTTAGTAGATGCTTTGTACAATGTAAAACACAAGAAGCAATAACAAACGAGATTGAACTCATTCTTTTGTCACTTGACAGTTACTATATCAAATTTCCTAATTAAGGTGTGTCTTTTTTGAATCAAATTAGCTCGAGTAAAAATCAATGTCTATGATTCACTTTTAAAATGTCTAGAGTTACCGAAATAGTTTATCGTGGTGAATGAATCTTGTTGTACCAAACTGCGAATGATGCATTCCTTTAAATTCTCTCACGCTATAATTTATTTCATCAATCCTGCATTTTCATCAAGAAACTCTTGTGTAATTACCGCCTCATCACATAATTCTTTAGAAATTGTAACTATGTCATTTAGTGAAAACATTATAATTTATACACCAGACGATTTCGAGGAAACCAAACCACACAATCCAAAGTAAGTGATATGATTCATATTAAAAAAATGTTATGGTTTATGAATCAATTAGACTATTATAAGACTTTGGTTTCATATCATCTAATATTTAAAAATGTATAGAATTATAGTCATTAGACGGACCATTACAACATAAGCCACACTAAATAAAAAAGGGATAATGGTCGAAAACCACTTCTTATAGGTTGTAATTGCCGAAAACCACCCATTATACATTTTATTGCCGAAAACCACCCGTTGTTCGTATCTTTTTTGTTGAATGACACACAGTAACGTTTTTCGTTAAACTTGTGTTAAATCTCCGTTAGATGGCGCGTGTTAGATGGCGTCTGAGTTTTTGTGTCAAAATGGTGGCACAAACTCGGTACCTTACCGAGGCAACCGAGCATACCGACCCAAGCTAGTCATGTTGAAGCTTCTGAGCCAAATCTGCTCGGTATGGTACCGATGGTACCGAGGCTACCGAGCATCTCACTTACTGACCCAAGCCAGTGTTTTTAGGTCGAGTTTTATAATCGATCGGCACTTGAGAGTCCTTTCCCTTGAGTTCTTAGGAATGATCTGGGGCTGTCCAGGTTGTTCCCTTTTTCATATAAGAACTCCGGTCCAGGTTTTTTGGACCCTGCTATTAATAAAAGTAGCTGATATAGACCAGCAGCGGAGGATCCAGAGGTTAAGATTAGGGTGGCGAAAATAATTTTGAAAAATGTATATGAATAAAATATTTACGATAAATTCACTATTAATATATACGATAACATTTTTGATAAAATATAATAACAAAAATACAAAACTATTAGCACTGCTCCACTGAGCCACATCAACATCCATGTCCTTATTCAAAGTACCTTTGTATAAAACATTAAGCAGGGTACTCATTGCCCCCAGCCCCCTGCCTCCGCCCCTGTAGACCAGCTTTAAAAAAAGTATGTTATGATTCATGAAGCAGTCTATACTTTTAATGAACCATCTAGCGATATGCGGCAAAAATTAAAATACATGCCGACGTTTCAATTTACCCTAAATCAACTTCGAAACAAAAATTATTAAAATTTCGTAACACTCCTAAATTAAAATGTTTGATGACAAAATAAGTTGAATTTGAAACATTAAAACAAACGTAGTGAGATGAAGGATTGATCGTTCCGTATAATGCCATATCGACAATATTACTTTCGATCTCATAACTCATTACGGTGATAGTATGACTACCAACTTCAAAACTAGTTTGAATTTTTGTGACAAACCGAGTTGATTAACTCGAAAGAATCATAAACCTTTAATTAATTTTCAAAAATTAAGGAACAAAATAAAATTGGAATATATTAAAAATATTATAGGTTAAATTACAACTATGACCTTTCGATAACTAAAATTAATATTTTATATAATTATTTTGAAACGTACGATTAAAGCTATAAGATGCTAGAATTTCTATATGCAGGGAAAAGTTTGATGAGGACGAATAAGTTAAATTAAGCCACAATCTCGATCGTTGGTTACTATTAATCAACTAGAAATAAAAAATAATCGTCAAATCCAACAGCTCTTGTTTTTTGTTATTCTAATCACACAATTAATCAAAAACCAATTTTAACCTTAACCTTCAGATTAATCAAATCAACATTTGAGATTATATCCCCTATTACAAATATTTATTGTCTTTCCTTATCCTACCACTCGATAGGTAAAGATCAGGAGATATATTATATTTGTGAAACGTGAGAACTTAATCTAAACCGTTAATTTGGTTAATCTAACGGTTGAGATACACAACAAAAATTAAACGGTTGGATTTGCAAAATACACATAAGGTTAATTTGACGGTTATTATTTGTTTAAATCTCACCCTTGGTTATTTTATTTTTTTTATTTAAATCTCACCCGTTGGGTAATTAGGAATCAACGGTTGTGATTGTGTTTCACCATTTCAGGAAAAAATCATCCTTCTTTATTTTCCCTAATTACCATTATCAATTAAATAATTCATTCTTATAACTTAATGAAAACAATTGTATGAGTACATGAAATAAAAAATAATAATGATAGACAAACGAATATCTAGTTGTACTCATTTCGTAGTAAAAATCTGTCTGCCAAAGCCTTCTGTGAGACAAGATAACTTCTGCCTCAAAATAGAGAAAGCTACCTTTGTCCTCTGCCCATCTCCCGCTACCGTCTTGATCAGCTGATCCATAATGAATGGTAGAAAAATAAATTTCATTCGCTGAACAGCTAGCCTCATACCTTGCAATCTTTATGTCTTCTGTTCTCCTGGCTGCCTCCCTGACCTAGTCCTGCACCTCCCACGAAAGAAGATACAATAGATACATCTACACAAATATCCGTATCATCATCCCACGCAGGTACAAAAATATATGTTGGCTGTATTTATTTTTGATATTAGATTATCTGCTCTGAATTATTTAATTTTTGTACAAGTCAAAATGATTCCACCTATCATCATCATCGTATTTTATGCCGTAAGTCATGCATAGGAGTTAAGTGTTAATTTTATTAAGCAACGATGTGATCGAGGAGTCATTATTATTGAATTAATTTCCGTTCAATATATTTTGCAATAAATGCTTAATCCATATGATCAAATGCACGTTTGAATGAGTTTGATTATCAGTTGAATACATTTTCTAAATGTCAGAACAAATCCATCACAATTCATTTGACTGCAGGTTTTGATAGGTCCATTCAACACTTTTAGAGCACAAACATTTAACCTTAAAATGGGAACTTGGAATATCGATGATTCATGCGCGTGGAATATTAACAACTCAATTTTAGTAAATGTTCAGAATCAAAATCTTAATAACTATCGTTTACTAATATATATATAAGTGACATTATCGAATAACTTCTACTCACCATAACTCATTTTTATCGACTCTGCAATAGAAAAATGGCAGCCAAACTCAACATATGTCTCATCATTTTTATGTTTCTTCTTCTTCCTCATTTTCAACATGGTGAGAATATTATTAGTACTAAGCTACCTCAAAAGATATGTATATATGTCATTCGAAATGAATAACATTTTTATAATTTTGTGTTTCTGTCGACAGGAAAAGGCGGACTTCGATTAAATTATTACTCAAAAACATGTCCCAATGCAGAGAAAATTGTGAAAAACACATTGGTGCGCATACGGGAAAAAACCGGAACTGTTGCAGAATCTTTTCTTAGGTTTCTATTTCATGATTGTGTGGTCAAGGTAATTTCATATACACAATAATTATTAAGAATGATTTTGATATTTTGAAAGTTTTAGCTAATATAAATGTGGATTTTGATTTAGTTATTTCTTGTTTTTTTGTAGTCTTGTGATGCTTCATTGTTACTTGGATCGAATAATGAAGTTATATCTGAACAAGAGGCAGACCGCAATTTTGGCCTTAGAAATTTCAGGTATTTGGAGTTAATCAAGGAAGCTGTCGAGCATGAATGCCCGTCCACAGTTTCATGTGCTGATATTCTCGCTCTCGCTGCTAGAGATGGCATTGCAGTGGTATTGATAAATCGTGTCTATATTTTTACAATTATGTAATTTTTTTATTGGTAGGATTATCCGAATATTATCTTAAAATTGTAGATGGGAGGACCACAAATACCTATGAAAACAGGACGCCGAGACTCTACAAAAAGTTATTACAATGTGGTTGACCAATATATCAATCTTCGCAATGATACTACAATGTCCGTTCTCTCTCGTTTTCAATCTATCGGCCTGAACGTCGAAGAGATTGTTGCAATCTTAGGTATTTATATGTTCAGTACATTTGTTTGCCTTACAAAGTGTGACTATCATTGTACTACAAAAAATATTTTTATTTTGTGTTTGTAGGTGCTCATTCTGTGGGGAGGACACATTGTAAGAATATTGTTGAGAGGCTTTATCCGAGAGTAGATCCAACGCTGGACCGAACATATGCTAACTACTTAAAAACACGATGCCCTACCCCAATTCCAGATGAGAAAAATCAGAAATACGCTAGAAATGATCACGAAACACCTTATGTTCTTGATAACTATTACTATAAAAATTTACTAGCGCATAAGGGATTGCTCAAGGTTGATCAACAACTAGCTTCTGACCCGAGAACTGCACCTTATGTGAAGAAGTTTGCTGCAGACAACGATTACTTCTTTAAAGTTTTTTCCAGGGTATATTAAAATTGTCGGAAAATAATCCGTTGACAGGAAATCAAGGAGAGATCAGGAAAAATTGCAACTTTGTTAACCATAGTGATGAAATGAAAGTATGAGTCAGAAAGATCACATCCCATTTGGTATATGGACTTCTATACATTAATTTTTTTGTATCACATTATTTACATTTAAATAAATTTAATTTTTTATAAAATATATTTATTTTGTAATACATTATATGAAAAATTACAGGTCAAATGAGTATATATAATTAAGATTGTGTCAATTCTTGACATTACAAAAACCATTTATCCACTACATTTACATGATAATATTTGGTAAACGAATTTCACCCAAATGATAGCAAGTAAATTCTACCTCTATATAAATAAATTCCTCTCCTATATTTACACTCACTGATCGTTTTTTTCGACTTGGCGAAAGAGAAATGACAACTGACAAATCCACCAGATCCATGTTTTCTTACATCTTCCTTTTTGCATGTATATTTCTTAATTTTCATTCCGGTAAGTTGTGTCAATTTCAGAACAAATCATGGAGTTGCTGTTTTTATGGGTAAAGAAATGTATGTCTTGTATGAATATTTTTCTTAATCGACATGTTTTGTCAACAGGAAAATGCCAACTTGAATTACATTACTACTCGAAGACATGCCCTAGGGCAGAGGAAATAGTAAAAAACCAGTTGGTGACCATCGGGATAAAATCGGAACAGTTGCAGAATCATTCCTTAGGTATCTTTTCCATGATTGCATGGTTAAGGTAATTCCATATTTGTATCATTAGTAAATATTTTTCGAGCATTTTTAGCTAAAATAATGTGGATCAAAGTTGACAGTTTCCTTTGCTCTCCCATGTTTGTAGTCTTGTGATGCTTCATTGTTAATAAGATCAACAAAAAATGGAGTTATATCTGAACAAGAAGCAGATCGCAATTTTGGGCTTAGAAATTTCAAGTATTTGGTCAAGATTAAAGAAGCAGTCGAACATGAATGCCCGTCCACAGTTTCATGCGCTGATGTTCTCGCTTTGGCTGCTAGAGACAGCATTGCTGTGGTAATGATAAATTTTATTTTGAATGTTACCATACTATATCTTGCTTTGAAGTTGGATCATCTGAAGTTATCTATTGTTATAGATGGGAGGGCCACAAATACCGATGAAAACCGGACGAAGAGACTCGAATCAGAGTCACTATAATGTTGTCAATGAATATATCAACAACCATAATGATTCTACCTCGACAGTTCTATCTCATTTCAAATCTGTCGGTTTGGACGTTGAAGAAACTGTTGCAATCTTAGGTATTTGAGAAAATAAGAGTTGTCTAAAATTTTCGAATCTTTTGTTTGTCTTCAAGTTGTAAATGCCTGTAACCATACTAAAGTGATTAATCTTTATTTTTGGTCATTGTAGGTGCTCATTCCGTGGGACGAACACATTGTAAAAACCTTGTTGAAAGGCTTTATCCTACAGTTGATCCTACAATGAACCCGGAACATGCTAACTACTTAAAGACGAGACGATGCCCTACACAAATTCCTGATCATAAAAATCAAAAATACGCAAGAAATGACCGCGCAACGCCTTACGTTCTTGATAACTATTACTTTAAAAACTTGCTAGAGCATAAGGGACTGCTCAAGGTTGATCAAGAACTAACCTCTGATCCGATTACGGCGCCATTTGTGGACAAGTTTGCAAAAGACAATAATTATTTCTTTGAGGTTTTTTCTAAAGCTATATTGAAGTTGTCGGAAAACAATCCGTTGACCGGAAGCCAAGGAGAAATTCGGAAGGATTGCCGGTTTGTTAACCCTCTGTGAAAAAGAACTGTGTACAAAACTGGGCATGAAATATTTTGTCCTTTAAATTTGTAATCTTGCACACATGCGTGTCATTTGAATCAATGATCATTCTATATGATTGGTGTGTCTATTTCAAGAAGCCTGATGATGGGTGTTCTGTTTATCTGCTTCCATATGTTAATGACATGATGATTGCTAGTAAACAGAAAGAAGAGATAATTAAACTGAAATTGCAGCTGAATGGGTGTTTTGAGATGAAGGATCTTAGGTCAGCTAAAAAAATTCTTGGGATGCAAATTTCTGTGTCAATATGGTTATTTGAAAAAGGTTTTGCTCATATTTGGTTTTGAGAATGTGAAGCCAGTTAGTACCCCATTAGCAAATCATTTTAAACTAAGTGTAAATCAAGGTCCTGTTATTGAAGAAGAAATTGAATATATAAAGGATGTCCTTATTCCAGTATAGCAGGGTGCTTGATGTATGCAATGGTCTGTACTAGACCTGACTTGGCAAATGCAGTTAGTTTGGTGAGTAGGTTTGTGGCTAAATCTGGTAAACAACACTGGTTTGCTTTGAGAAGGGTGATGAGATATTTGGTTGATACATTTGAGAAGGGTTTGATGTTTGGGAATTCTAAAGCAGGTGAAGCACTAGTGATGGGTTATGCAGACTCATACTTTGCAGGAGGTTTAGACACAAGAAAGTCTCAAACTGATTATGTGTTCACAATGTTTTAAACTGCAGTAATTTGGAGGCTTGTTTGCAGTCTCTTGTGGCTTTATCTACAACAGAGGCTGATTATATGGCCATCGCTAAAGCAGTTAAAGAAGCTTTGTGGATGAGAGGGGTAGTGACTGAGTGAGGACTTGTGCAAGAAAATGTCAATAGTTTCTATGACAGTCAACGAGCCATTCACCTCTCAAAGCATTAAGTATTTCATGAGAGATCAAAACACATTGATGTAAGGCTAAATTTTGTGAGAATGGTTACACAATCAGGGGAAGTGAAGCTGGTTAAGATACCAACTTTATAAATCCAGCTGATGCCTTCATTAAAATATTCCTGATGAGAAGTTTGAAAAATGCCTAGAACTTCTGGGCATTGTTTTGAAACACTGAAATTTAGAGTGTATTTGAGCTTTGTTGTTGGTTGATGGGGAGAGAAGTGTAGATCAAGCAATCAAGGTGGAGACTGTAATCTTTGTGCTTGCATTATCTAGTTGAAAGAGATCAAAACAGAGATTGCTTGAAGACTAAGGAAGCTACAAAGTTTTAAATTGTATTTGTATGTTTTGTCTCAGGGATGTAGTTACAATTACATAGAAGTTTGGGGTCAATGTACAAATAGTAAAAAGTTCAAAAGTGCACAGTCTGTTTTTGTGCGCGCCTGTCTGTCATTTTGCTGCAGCAGAGGTGTGCACCTTTCGTTGCAGAGTATGTTAGAGAGGTGTGTGAGCAATAGCTGAAGTTGTTAACTAGGGTTTGTTGTAATCTCTTTCTCCTTCAATCATCAATAATGTTCGTTGTTGCTGGATTAGTCTAGCCACCAGAGAGTGGCTGGAAAAACAGGGCAAAATCTTTGTGTGCAAATTTGAGTTTGAGATAGGTTTGTTGCAAGTTATTGTTCTGAATTGTTTCCGATCGATGACAAGAGTTCTACAAAAGGACTGTATTATATGGTAGCATGTTTGAGTATCCAATATGTTTGTTTATTTGAAGATATTCTGCCTTTAGATGCACTTGCCGAGTAAAGACTGAAAATGAAATTGACAGCGAGAATTGTTGAACTGTTTTAGAGCGTTTTACTGTAGGATATGAACAAGTTTACAAGACATGTTCTCATATGTTTCATTGCTGTTGCATAGAAACATATGAGAACTGATTTCTTATCCGTAATGTTTTGCCAATATATTTGCATTTATTGAACATACATGTTTTTGTTGACATTAGTACTAAATTCGAAATAGTTTACTCTAAGAAACATAATAATAGTACTAACATAATATCGGTAAAACCGAAATAGCTTAACAGTTTCTACATGTAGAGTTGTTATCAATAGTACAATTGAAATAGGATACCTTGGAAGTGTGCACATGGTAAACAACAACAACATTCCATGTTAATGTCAACATTGACATGAAAGATTAACGCAAAAACGCTTGTCAGTTAACACTAGTCAAAAATCAAGAAACAAAGTTTTCAGAAGTTGATCATCATTCTTTAGCTACCAAGAATTAAGTATACATGCAAGAGTTACGGAAAAGTTACACGGACTTGAATTTGTTATTCCCTGTCAGTTGGTAGTGACTAATGATCTATCTTAATACCATCATATTCCATTGCTTTTGAGGCTCTCATTTCAGATAGTGTTAAACATTACCTTTTCGACACAAGCCATCAACTATTCATGGAAGTATCATTTCAAATGGTGTTAGCTTAACATCTTGCATAAGAATGAGCTCTGCTTTTCCTCCACAAAACCCCGGCAAGACCATAGTGCCAATCTCATTGATGAATGTTTCCTTTTCATCTTCACTTTTTACTATCACTATCTGCATTAACAGTATTGTTGAGATTAGTTGAATTTTATTATCAACACATTGGCACGCCTACTAGTTGGTAGTTACTGATAGATTTAGGAAACAATGAAGAAAATGATTTATTGATTATTTGTGTAATACATTATACATGTATATATAGAAGTAAATGTTGCTAAAGATAGACAAATGCTGAAAACTAGGAATGAAATAAATATAATTAAATACTAAGTCTATTTTTATCCTAACAGTTACTTCTTACTTCACAGTAGCTTTCTTTAGGCTTTAACTCTTAAAGAGGTACTTAAGTCATGGAATATCAGCAAGACTTGTTGGTGTGAAATATAGTGTAGTAAAAGACTTATACCTTTTCTAAGGTTTCCTTTTCAAGAAACCGAGAGATCATTCTCCATACACTTGTAAAAAACCAAGGCATATTTAAGATGTAATATTTAGCCAATCGTTCGGGATAATAAGACTGCAAGTATAGTAACAAGTAATCAGGAGATATGTATTTTCCAAGATCCAATAAATAGACGAGGAAAAAAGTATAAAAGATCTAGGGGACAATTGCAGTAAACCACCATTATAATGTCCCAGTTTGCAGAAAACCACCATTATAACGAAAAATTACGAAACGGGTATATTATAATTCTGCCGTTAACCAAAAACCACCAGACCTATTGTTCCGTTACTTGAACCGTTAAAAGCGTGTGGGCTTATTAATTTAATAATATTTTTTTATTTTTGTTAATTACCAAAAACCACTATTATAATATCCGTTTTACGAAAAACCACCATTTTAATAATTGATTATCAAAGTACTACCAACTGCACTGTTCATGCTAAAACAGAGGCTCGTACGACAATTTAACTCGTTTATATATGTCTACTAGCTATATGATGCTTCAATTTAATCTTGATGGATGTCAATGAAGAAAATAATGCTAGAAAATGCAAAAGAAAACTCATGTTTGAGAATTTATAATTATCAATGTGGAATGGTTACCGACTGTCCGATTCAAATATAATAATTTTCCTCCTTTTATTTCTATGAAATATGATTTATTACATCACTACTTTTAAACTATAACTGTTGTACTATATTGATCTAAAAGATTCAACTATGTATTAAAGATTCAACTACTTTTAAACTCATGTTTTGTTTAATGAACCGTAATTTTGTAGGAAGAGTAATAATATCTTGCTAATCAAAGATAGCTAAAATTGTAGCCTCAACATCGTTACCTAGCGTTACCTAACGGAGTTGAATACCCACGCGTCAACATAATAATTTTGTAGGAAGAGTAATAATATCGTACTTAGTTGTTAAAATGGTGGTTTTCTGCAAAACAATATATTATAATGGTGGTTTTCTGCAATTGTCTAAATTGAAGTTGAATACCCACGCGTCATGTGGCGCGTGTTGTACAGTTTCTAACGGAGTTAGGTCAATGGTGGTTTTTGGTTAACGGCAGAATTATAATATACCCGTTTCGTAATTTTTCATTATAATGGTTGTTTTCTGCAAACTGGGACATTATAATGGTGGTTTACTGCAATTGTCCCAAGATCTAGAGATGGATCACCTGAAGCGTTTGAAAACCAGTTATGATACTCCGAGGATCAACATTTTTGTAAGCTACTCCCCGTAAATCCAGAACAGCAATCATCTTCTCATTTCCTACTTCTTTTCCTCTAAATGAGCTGAATGGAAAAACGATTGGATGTAAAAAGATGAATAGGCAATAACAAAAAAGACTCAAGTCATTTTACTCAGGGATAAACAGCTAAGTTACACTATAGGCTTTGTTAATCTGAACCTCAATTGGAGTCACATTTTTAAACAGATACTAAAATTAGACAATTACAAATACACTTTGAAGGACATGGAAGTTAAGATTCACTTATGTTTATTAAAGTGTCCCGACCTTAGAGAAATGAACAAAAACTAAATGCTTATAACAAGAGGATGGTTTACGTTCTTTATGAAAAAATCATTACCTTGCAAGAACTTTGTCAAACATGTGAACCACAAACTCTGCAAAATTTTAACAGTATTAATTGTCAACGATTATCAAACATATACCTCTTGAAATCATTTCTAATTGTTGGTTTTAGGCAGACACTTGCACATTTTGTGTTGAATCACGCCAGCGTTGCGGAACACATTAAGAACTCAACAGTCATGTGTCAGAAAATGTAACCAGACAGCAACACAGGTACAAAACATATATTCCGTAGCACTGAATCATTCAGTGCAATCCTATCCTATTTAGCAAATACATGTTAACCACATATGATAAAATGATTATTGAGTATTAAGATATGTTCTGGGAATATGCCAAGAGATCAAGAGAACTTCAATAATATAAACAAACCAAAGATTGCGACAAACCGAAAAAATGCAGTAAAATGAATGAAAGAAATTACTTTTGAATTGTATATGATCCTTGTTCGGTATATGGTTGCAAGCCTTGATTATAGCCACTGGGTGCCCATTTTTTGACAATCCCTGCAAGTAAACCTTCTGCTGTTCCAGCTCATTTAGGACTTCCAAATCGTCAATAAAGCCAGATGGAACAAAAGACCTTCTCCATCTGATCCATTGAACAAACATTGAACTTGCATTGTCAGCATCCATTGATTTGGCTATTAGAAACCTCATCAAAGTCAAGTCTCCAAAATTCTGTAAAACGTAATCAAAACATCAGATTACCAGTTGGAATTGATGTTTCATATTGTCTAGTGAGTATGATTGTATGAAGTTTACGAGTTGACCTCGGTTGAAAAGCCGAGTTTTTGAACAGATTTCCTCATCTGGGTCAACTCCATTACTTGGGAAGCTTCCATCTTTATGACTTTACTGGTCTAACAATGAGCAGAAGGGAATGTTTTTCAGATGAAGGGAATAGAAAAAGGTACCAAATGTTGTAGTGCCTCAAGATGGAGAAGAGGAATGAGCAATCTAAGAGATGAGTTTGGGGACTGGTTCCACTGTTTCATTATTTTTTTCTACTTGCTCACGATCTAATAATGTGTATTATTTTGAGACGGAATACTGACTTTAATAAAAAGTTGGTGAAAAAGCTTACTCTTGTAATCTGTATGATTTGTGTCGGCCTTTTGAGATATTATTATTTATCCTATATATAAAGCGCAAGCGGTGGAATTGGCGATTACCTTTACTAATTACGTAAACATATCCTTAAAAAAACCATCATATGATAAGAAAATATTTTATATGCAGATATTATATGTGCACCAATTACTAGTATGTGTAATGTGGGAAAGCAATGCAAAAGAGGTGTCGAAATGAGCTTTAGAGTATTTGTTAGTACAACATGATAGATGAAAGATATTGTTAGAGTTTAAGAATTTAGACGACAAGAGAATTGGTAAAATCTTGTGTATTGAGCTTTTGTTTAACTGCCATATAAATACATGTATAATATTCTAATTATGGCCTAATCTAATAAATGTCTAGCCAAATATAGAACGTATTCAATGTGTATATGAAAAGTATGTTGACTACGTAATAACTAGGTTGTGTTAATCTGGACCACATTCTATCAGCCTCCCTCAATCTCAACTATCCCCAACATGTTGAGATTGCGTTTGCATTCCTTGAATTGGTGAAGAGGTAAAGGTTTAGTAAATATATCTGCTAGCTGATACTTGGAAGAGATGAACCGAACTTGTAGAAGTTTCTGTGTAACACGTTCACGAACAAAGTGATAGTCAATCTCAACGTGTCTTGTTCGAGCATGAAAAACCGGATTAGAGGACAAGTATGTTGCACCGATGTTGTCACACCATAAAATAGGAGGAGATTTATGTTGAGTACCAAGTTCTTTTAATAACCCTTCGATCCAAATGAGTTCGGAGGTGGCATCCGCAAGAGCTTTATATTCAGACTCAGTGCTTGATCTAGAAACAGTGGCTTGTTTCTTTGCACTCCAGGCGATCAAGTTACACCCAAGGAAGATAGCGTATCCCCCGGTTGAGCGCCTGTCATCAATACTTCCGGCCCAATCAGAGTCTGAAAAAGCCGATAAGTGATTAGATGAAAACGGGTTGATTTCAAGGCCATGCAAATTGTTCCTTTGACATATCTTAAAATACGCTTGACTGCTGACCAATGAGAATTTCGAGGAGCATGAAGATATTGGCAGACTTTGTTTACTGCAAGCGAAAGATCCGGACGCGTTAATGTTAAATATTGAAGTCCTCCAACGATGCTCCTATATGTTGTTGCTTCATCATGTGGAAGTAATTCACCATCAGTGGCTGAGAGTCGAACATTTGAGACCATAGGAGTAAAAGATGGCTTGCACTTGAGCATACCGGCACGGGAAAGTAAATCTTGTGCATACTTGCGCTGAGTTAGAGCAATGCCTTTGTTATTTCGGTTGACTTCGACACCTAGGAAGTAGTGAAGATCACCAAGATCTTTGACAACAAAATCTTTGCACAGGTTGCGCACAAGATGGTTGATGGCAGTTGGTGATGAACTTATCACAATGATATCATCAACGTATATTAATAGATACATTGTGATAGTATCTTTTTCGTAGATGAACAAGGATGAGTCGGCAATTGATGGTCTAAAACCAAGAGTGCATAGAGTTGATCCAAGACGATTGTGCCAAGCTCGCGGAGCTTGTTTCAAACCATATAAAGCTTTAACTAGACGACATAGGTGATTCGGGCGTTTCGGATCCTCAAAACCGGGCGGTTGACGCATGTAAACCTCTTCCTCAAGAACTCCATTCAAGAAGGCATTTTGTATGTCTAGTTGACGACAAACCCACTTGTAATTCACTGCTAGTGATAGTAAAATTCGAACTGTTGTTGGTTTGACAACGGGGCTAAAAGTGTCCTCAAAGTCTAGACCATATCTTTGTTTGAATCCTTTTGCAACAAGCCGTGCTTTGAAACATTCGATAGATCCATTTGCACGACGTTTAACTTTAAAAACCCATCTACAGTCAATTACATTTGCTCCGGGAACAGGGGGACAAGGCGCCAAGTGTTATTTTTCAGTAAAGCATCATATTCTTGCTCCATTGCCATGCGCCAGTGCGGTATAGCTAGTGCAGCTCGAAAGTGACGAGGTTCGGTAGTTGGGTCAATAACAGTCTGAGCAGCGCAGGCCGCAAGCCATGCTGTCGTACCGTCGGTACGTTTCTTTGGTACTACAATACCATGCATGGATCTTGTGACTGGTCGATGCGCTTCCATGGCGGGATTTAGAGATTGAGTAGGAGATGAAATGTTCTGCTCTTGGTTAGATTCTGGAGAGGAATCATCTTCAGTAGGAGATGAAAGTAAGGAAGAACTTTGAGCAGAGTTGGTAGGCGACATATTTTGCATGCTTTCATGATCATGGTGGGGTCGTGTATCACCATGCAATGGTTGAGAATGAATGGGAAGAATAGCAGATGGTGGTTCGGTGTGTGGCCCATCACCATTACTTGCATGATGGTTATTTAATAAAATTGGTGTATGTAGAAGACCCTCAAATTGATGATTCTCTGCAGATAAAGATGGTTGTTTAATTGTGGATGCTTGTTCCGAGAAGGGGAACACAGTTTCGTCAATATAACGTCTCTACTAATATATACTCGGTTAGATGGAATATGGAGGCACTTATATCTTTGTGCAGTGAGCTATATCCGAGAAAAATGCATTTTTTGAGCGAAATTGTAGCTTCGCAGTATTATAAGGACGAAGGTGAGGCCAACATGCACAACCGAATACCTTAAAAAGGTGTAATCAGGGGTTTCTTTGAGTAGTCGCTCGAGAGGAGTTTGCATTGAAAGGACTTTGGACGGCATGCGATTGATAAGGAAGCAAGCAGTTAGGAATGCATCACTCCAATGTGAGAGCTGCATTGATGCATGGGCGAGTAGGTGAGCCCAGTTTCGACAATATGTCTATGTTTTCGTTCGACTGTACCATTCTGTTGATGAGTGTGCGGACATGATACTCTGTGTTGGATGCCAAGAGTGTCAAAGAATGTATGAAGTTTGACGTATTCACCACCCCAATCTGTTTGGACACGGATTATCTTGTGTTTATGCAACCGTTCAACATGAGTTTGGAACTTGAAAAACACAACAAAAACATCACGTTTTCGTTTTAACAAGTAAATCCAAGTAAAACGACTGTGAGAATCAATAAAACTGACATAGTAGTTGTGTCTGCTGACTGAGGTTTGGGCGGGACCCCATACATCCGAGAATATTAATTCAAGTGGTTCTAATGTTGTGTGACTTGAAAATGAGAATGGGAGTTGATGGCTTTTCCCTTGTCTACATGCGTCACAAACTGGATCTTGTCTATTTGAGTCAGCAGGAAGGTGGTAGCTTCAAATAATGTGTTGAACTACTTGTGAGGAAGGGTGTCCTAGGCGAGCATGCCATAAAATAGGAGAGGCCTTGAGACTGCTAAGAGCTATTTTTAATGCTGATGAGTCAAGTGTGTAAAGCCCATTGCGACAACGTCCCCTAGTGATCGTATGTCTTGTGTTGAGATCCCTCACAAATACACTGTTAGGGTGAAACTCAACAAATACATTGTTATCCTGTGTGAGTTTACGAACCGAAACTAAACTTTTAGTAACACTAGGAACATGCAAAATATTACGAAGGTGAAGTTGTTTATTTGAAAGAGTAGATAAAGTAGTTTGACCAGTATGGAGAATAGGCATACCTGTGCCATTTGCAGTATGAACCTTGTCACTGCCTTCATAATCTTCCATTATTTGCATCTTTCCGACATCATTAGTGAGGTGGTCGGTGGCGCCGGTATCTAAGTACCAGCTTGCATCAACTGGGTAAGATGAGGTATGACCCTGATGAACTTGATTTGCCATGGCAATTTGTCGAGAAGTGGAGCTTCCATCATTGTCCACACCTAAGAAGTCCCTCTGAAACCTTTTATAACATTTAGATGCAACATGGCCCATTTTGTTACAAAGTTGACATACTAGGCGTGATGTAGAGTTACGGCTGCTGTTGCCTTCTGAGGAATTGGATTTGGCAGCAGTGGTATGTTTAGTAGCAATGGAAGGGTTTGATTTGGAGCGGTTTGGTGAGGAGCGGGATTGTCGGCCATTAAAACGGATTGCGTTAGCCGTGTGTGTGATAGAGCCTAACTCAGTGGCTCTTCGAGTTTCAATACGTTGTTCCGTAGAAAGGAGACGAGCGTATAGGTCACGTATGGGCATTGGAGGATCACGTCCCAATACGGTTTCGACTAGTGAGTCATATTCCTCGTCAAGTCCATTGAGGAGATATGAAGTAAACTCTTCTGGGCGTAAGGGTTGGCCAATGGATGTTAGTGTATCCGAAAGAGCTTTAATTTTGTTAAAGTAAACTGCGGCAGAGGAGTCAAGTTTCTTGATCGAGCCGAGTTGCATCCTGATTAGCATGGAGCGTGCTGAGGACTGAGAAGCAAACTGCTCTCCAGAGTAGACCTGGCTTCATGGGATGTTGTTGCAAAGACTATCATGCTGGCCACATCAATAGTTGAAGACGAGAGAATTGCAGCCAAGATTGCTTGGTCCTGCTGCATCCATGATGTATAGGCTGGATTAGGTTCGTTTGAAGAAGAACCACCATCTCTTTGAATTGTAATGGCAGGGGAGGGACATGTTAAAGTTCCATCGACATAGCCCATCAAGAGATGGCTACGGAGTAGGGAAACAAATTGTGCACGCTAAAAAAGATAATTTTCTGATGTGAGTTTAATAGTAATGAGGTGACCAAAGGAGATAGGATTTGAGGAGGACATATTGATTGAAACAGGGGATCGAGGAGGAAAGGCCGGCACCGGCAGCGGAGGTGGCAGATGAAACGGCGTCTGATACCATGATAGATGAAAGATATTGTTAGAGTTTAAGAATTTAGACGACAAGAGAATTGGTAAAATCTTGTGTATTGAGCTTTTGTTTAACTGCCATATAAATACATGTATAATATTCTAATTATGGTCTAACCTAATAAATGTCTAGCCTAGTATAGAACATATTCAATGTGTATATGAAAAGTATGTTGACTGCGTAATAACTAGGTTGTGTTAATCTGGACCACATTCTATCACAACAAACTACATAAATTATGTAAAGAGTATCCTAATAAATGAACTTTTCACATGTTAAATATCATTCATTAGTTAGCAAGAAATATATAAGCAAGTGTTACATTAAAGTCGCAAAGAAATTAACTTTTTATTCCCTGTCAGATGCCTTATTATCGGCCATTCATATCCATTGCGTCTCTGGATCTCATTTCAGAAAGTGACAGAGGTTACCTAAGTCTACACAAGCCAGTAACTCTTCACGGAAGTATCACTTCATATGGTGTTAGCTTAACATCTTGTAGAAGAGTTAGCTCTGCATTGCCACCGCATAGCTCCGGTAAGACAGTAGCGCCAATCTCATTAATCAGTGTTTTCTTTTCTTCTTCACTGCTTATTATCACTATCTGCATTTAAAAGTGTTGTTTTTTTTTTTTTTTGATTCAAGGTGAGAATATTTCAAAGAAAAAGATATTACAAGTAGCGCAATTGAAACATAACCGAAGGGACATAAGCTAAGACAACTCTACGTCGAGGAAGTCTCGTAAGTGCAAATTATGAAGCAGGCCATGATCGGCTCCATCCCAACGAACTCACCAAAGTCCATAATCCATCGGACTCGAGAAAAACACTCCGCAGCCAAGACATAACCGAGAGGGCATCAAGACCCAGAAATCCGGAAAAACAAAGGCAGGGGTCACAAGCCACAAGGTCCAGGCAGGGGACACGAATAACACAGCCCAGGCAGGGGACACAAGCCTCAAGGCCCTGACCGGGGACACGAATAACACAGCCTAGGCAGGGAACACAAGCCTCAATGCCCTGACCGGGGACACAAGCACAAAGCCCAGTCTAGCAGGCCCATCAGCAAGGCCCAGCCCACGAAAATCAGGAACCCTAGCACATCGTTCGTCCTCACGCCGCCAACCTTCCTCACGCCGCCGCCATCCATACTCACTCCGTCCGTCCTCAACGCCGCCGTCCCTCCGCACACCGCCGCCCCTCCTCGCGCCGCCGTCCATCATCACGCCACCGAGTCCCTGATCTCGCGCCACTCCATCCTCGCGCCCCCCAAGCCGCAGCCGCAAGCCGCAATACCCACACTGCGTAGATCCGGCCATCCCGGATCCCAATCCACCCTCCCGTCGCCGTCTGACGCTCCAAACCAACCGACCCTCATCCCCGCGCCTCGTCCGATGCCCGTTCACCACCAGGCCAGAGACCGCACATAGGCTTGGGTTGACAACCAAGCCTTGCATCCTTCGCAAATGGCATCTCCAGCCAGTGACCGAACACCCAAACCCACGGAAGACAGCCCTCGAACCACCACCACACAACCATCCCCGAAACGGGATCAGAAAAACAAGCACCATGGCTTGAGGAAAAGCTAGCACTCGGCTAGAGGAAAAGCTAGCACTCGGCTAGAGGAAAACTAGCATGGAAGCTAGAGGAATTATTGAAAGGGAAAAACAATACGAAAGGGAAAGGGAAGACTACACTACCGCGGGCGGAGGAAGACTGACCACCTCCCCCGAGAGGAGGGGTGTCTTCCCCCACCCAAACCGAAGACCTTGCAAAGAAAGTGTTTTAGAGAGAGGTCGGAGTGTTTTAAAAGTGTTGTTGAGGCTAATTAATTGTTGATATCAACACATTTGTTAAGGTAGCTGAAATACAGTTATCAAAGAATAACATTATTCGTATAGAATGTTTGCTAGTTAGACACTACTCTGCAGCTTCCTTCAGGCTTTAACTTTTAAAGGGTTACATAGGTATTGGAATTTCAGCAGGTCCCGTTGCGTTTGGAATATAATGTAGTAGATATGTAGTATATACCTTCTCCAAGGTGGCCTTTTCAAGAAATCGAGAGATGAATTTCCATACACTCACAAAAAACCACGGCATGTTTAGGATGTAACATTTAGCCAACCGCTCCGGATAATAAGACTGTAAGAAGAGTTTTATATAATCAGAGACAAATAACAGCACAATTTACATTTAAAACATGAAGGGTTCTTTGCGCTAATTATAAACCAAGATCCAATAGACGGGAGGAAAAAAGGATACAGATCTAAAGATTGAGCACCTGTAACATCTGAAAACCAGTTATGATACCACGAGGATCAACATTTTTGTAAGCTAAGCCCTGTAAATCCAAAATAGATATTAACTTCTCATTTCCCTCTTCTTTTCCTCTGAATGAGCTGAAAGGGAAAACCATTGGCGGTGAGAAAATAAAATGAAAACAACAAAATGGACTAAAGTCATTTGATCTTTATTTCAGGCTCAGGATAAACAGCTATATTACACTTTCAACACTGAGAATCTGAACCTCAACTGGAATCACATTTGTAAACAGTTTCAACAACTGGAAGAGACTCGTACTAAACATCATTATCAGCCAATTACAAATAACACTTTGAAGGACGTATATTTTATAACATGTCCGCCTTGAAAGAAATGAACAGAAATCAAGTATCATGATGTCAAGAGACTAGTTTACATTCTTTGCAAAAATCATTACCTTGCAAGAACTTTGTCCAGTAGGTGAACCACAAACTCTGCATAAAGATTAACAGAAAATAATAACTGTCAACGTTTATCAAACAGAAAATTAGGCATATGCCAATTGAATAGACCTTTACTCATAAAAAATAGGCTCATGCAAGCAACGAACACACAACATAGACTTATGTCTCATGTCTGCTTTCAAACCACGAGGACCACGCCTAAACTACTGATCAGCACAAACTTAATAAAAAACATCCACAGAAAACTAACTCTAGAATCATCCAAAAAAGACCACAAGCTCACTATCCTTAAATCTTCTAAAATGCGAAATGGCAACAGTGTTTTTCACAACTTGCTACAGCCAATCAAAATTACCAATAAAATGTAGTATATGAACTAATGAAAGAAATTACTTTTGAATTGCAGATGATCCTTGTTTTGCAGATGGTTGCAAGCCATGACTAAACACACTGGGTGCCCATTCTTCGACAATCCCTGCAAGTATGCCTTCTCCTGATCCAAATCATACGCAACTTCCGAGTCGTCAATGAAGCCAGATGGAACAAAAGACCTTCTCCATTTGATCCATTGGACAAACATTGTACTGGCCTTGCCAGGATCCATGGATCTGGCTATTAAAAACCTCATCAAAGTCAAGTCTCCAAACTTCTGTAAAACACAATCAAAACATCAGCTAACCAATTACAACTATTATGTCTGATTGGTATGAGTGAATAGAGTCGACCTCAGTAGAAAAGCCGAGATTTTGAACAGAATTCCTCATTTGGGTCAACGCCATTGTTTGGAAGATTCCATCTTTATGACTTTACTGATCAAACAATGACTAGGAGGGAGGGATAGAGAAGAGAGGAGTGAGAGATCTTTGAGGTGAGTTTAAGGCAGTTATACAGCTTTTGCCAACTCTAACTCCTACCTAACTTCCTTAACCTTGTTTCAACAAAGTATTTCATTTTCAAAGAAACCTTAACTTATTTACATGAGCCCAATAGATTTGAGGGTCTACTGAATTGGTGTATGTTGATATAAGAAGATCATAAAGGTTTTGTAATCAAAAAAGTAGATCATAAAGTTTGAGTTTGGATCATTGGTGCCATTATAAAATTTACAATTTTTGCGATTTCTTTTTCACCAATAATTCAATTTGATTTAATGGATCATAATTTGTACTTTATGTATTTTGTCTTTTTGCACATTTTTCGTTTTATGCATTTATCTTTCGTACAAGTGTCAAGATGTTTTTGGTCCATTTTAAAAGTGGATCCCATAGGAATCACGTTAAGTTTTGGAGAGACGTTAATTTTTTGTAAAACGGAAAAATTAAATGTTAATCGTTGATTTTGATAATTTGACAGTTGTGATTTAACTTGGTGGTTGAATTTGCAAAAAAATTCAATGGGTTTAGTTTGAAAGTTTATTTAGAAATTAAATCTCATCTGTTGGTTTTTGGTATTCAACAATCGATATCGTATCTCACGGTCTTATATTTATTTAGATGTTCTTATTGAATTTTACTCCAAAGGAACTTGTCTAGTTGATTTTTTTGTCATCAACATTTTCTAGATCAACAAATTCTAAGCAAAATCTTAATATAGCTTGCTCGTACTATTGTTTTAAAATGATGTGAATTAAAAATGTATTTTCCTGAATAGTTTAGATTTTTTCTTTTTCTATTTAAATGTGGAAAGGTAAAAAAACTAGATGGCCCAACAGTTTGCGAAATAACGCAACAAATTCCTATGATTTAATATATTACAAATCAAATATAATTATGTATAAAGGGATGATAATTTGATTTGATTAATCCGACGGTTGAGATTAAATTGATTATAATTAAATTGGGGGTTAGATTTGCAAAAAAACATGGGTGGTTGGATTTGACGGTTATTTTTAGATTAAATCTTAACTGTTGGATTTTTAATAATTAACAATCGAGATTGTGTCTCACCATCTTACATATACACTTATGTGTTCTTCTCGAACTTTAACCTATCCATTTGTTGTGTGTTAGATCATAAGATAAATGAGGAAAATATTTACTTGAGAACTTATATTAACACTACATTTAATATTGACATTCACTAAAATCAGTCATTGTTAACAATAAAAAACGACAAAGGTAATGAGTCAAAAGTTCAATCGGATTGAACCTTGTATCGACATATATTTAAATTTTAGGGAATTCTAGGAAGACAAACTATAAATCAGTAAATTTCAAAAAATTACCATTTTACCTAAAATTTATTGAAATATACATAAATAAAATTAATTATTTCAAATATAATATATATTCGTGAAATTTGGTATAACGGTAAATTACCGAAATGAAAAATATATTTCATATGTTGGAATTTAGTGAAGTAAAATGAGGGTGCGCCCCATTTTGTGAGTCGTTTTTGAAGGGGCTACGAGTCTCGAATCGAAAAACTTAAAACATAAGAAAAAATCCTTGCAAGGTCTAGTATGTGTTTGAGTATTCGAACTTTAAAAACGGACTCGAAATGAAGGAGATAATGTTGTACAAAGTAAGGACCAAAACATGAGTCTAATGAGTCCATGAGGAATGGATCCCTAGATCATTTTGGTTGTTATCCCACATAGGAAAATGGTGGGAAGAAATGTAAGTTCATATATGATCCCAAATGACCATGTATAAGTTGTTATCAATCCGGTGTATAAGCTCTTCTCCTTCAATCATCAACTACAGCACAAACAATTCCAGCAGTTCTCCACTTGAGTTTATGTGATTCCGGTGATAGTAAAAGACAGCCATCCCTTCGCCTTCTTCAATCCGGTGCCATTGACCAGAAGGTCCTGCTGTTGTATCCTGGGAGGCTAATTGTCGTTCAAACCCAGCACCTGTACGGGGGCAATATAGCTTTAAGGACATCGCAAAGCGAGCCTCATCAATCTGATTTTTCGGTTTTGTATCTCTTCCTGTTTTATTTTAATTCAGTACTGTTGTTTATATTTGTATGATCTGCTATTGCTGAATTATTATTTAGCTTGTAGTACTTGCATGTTCTAGTAATATTTTCCAACAATCTTAAAGCTATATTAGTTCCTGTTATAGAACTGCAAGTTTCTTTGTGTACTGACTTTTTAGAAGTTTGATTTTTGTGCACTAACTTGATCTGTTTGTGACTGTAGACATGAGTACTGAAAACCAAAACATGGACGTGGATCAGCACCTGACTGATGTCAACGTGACTGTTGATCCTAATGCTGCTGGTGTGCAGTTGCCTGCTGTGGGGGGCCAAACTGGAGGACAGCAGACTTCTGTGTCTGCTACTGTGGCTGCTGGTGTGCAGCAAACTCCGGGTGTATCTGCCGGGATGCAACACAATGTTGCTACGGCTGCTGCTGCCGTTGGGGCACAGTTCCAGCTACCCAATGGGGTTTCTGGGGTACAGCAGACTGCTGGTGTTGTTGGGAATGGACTCTCTGGTCGTATCCCTGTCACTTCACCCTTGACTCTGCAGGGTCCCTCTGGGAACCGTGTGTCTGTGGCGCCTGAAAGGCCCGAGAAGTTCAATGGTCAGAACTTCAAAAGCTGGCAGATGAAGATGCACTTCTATCTATACCAGCTAGGGGTGGTTGGTTTCCTGCAAGGAGATCCTCCCAAGCTCAGAGAAGATGAGCAGGACACACAGGTGCACATGGCCTACATGGTGTGGAAGGAGTCTGACTATCTGTGTCGGAACCACATCATGAACTGCCTGTCTGACAACTTGTACAAGGTGTATACCTCAGTCAAGACAGCCAGGGAACTATGGGAGCTGTTGGACAAGAAGTTCAGGCGTGATGATGCTGGCTCGAAGAAGTACATTGTCAGCCGCTTCCTTGAGTACAAGATGGTGGACAACAAGTCGGTGCAGAGCCAAGCTCAAGAGTTGCAGCTGATCTATGATGAGATTGCTGCAGAGGGCATGGAGATCTGTGAGCCATTCAGAGTTGCTGCCATGATCGAGAAGCTGCCTCCAACCTGGAAGGACTTCAAGAATCATCTCAAGCACAAGACAAGGGAGATGACTCTGGCAGACTTGTATGTCAAGCTCCGCATTGAAGAGGAGAACCGGGGTGCCGACAGGAAGAGAAGTGACCACCGAGAGGGCCAATGTTGTCGAACATGGTGAGAGCTCAAGAGGCAGAAGTCTTCAAAGAAGCTGGGCCCGAAAGAGAAGTCCTTTAAGAAGCAGAAGCCAAAGTTCAAGGGCAAATGTTTCAAGTGTGGGAAGGAGGGGCACAAGGCTGATGATTGCCGGTCCAAGAAGAAAGAGGTCAACGTGGCTGAAACCAAGGATGATGATGATGAAGACGTCCTGGTGGCCATGATTACTGAGCTCAATCTGGTGGGCTCAAGTGACAGGACCTGGTGGCTGGACACAGGGGCTACCCGCCACATCTGCTACACCGAGAGTGCATTCACCACCCTGGACAAGTCCAATGCTGGAGACAGAGTCTACATGGGAAACTCTGCTACATCAGAGGTGAAGGGTAAAGGTACTGTCACTCTGAGGTTCACTACCGGCAAGCTGCTGAAGTTGAAAGACGTCCTGTTTGTGCCAGACGTGAAGAAGAATCTGCTTTCTGGATCAGTCCTAGACAGTCATGGTTTCAGAATGAATATCCATTCTCAGAAAGTCATCCTTACCAAGAATGATGTTTATGTTGGTAGAGGTTATGTTAAGGATGGTTTATTTGCTATGAATGCCATTGATGTTAGGAATAATGTAACCACTGATGCAAAAGTGATGAATAAAATGGATTCTTCTGCTTACTTGCTTGAGTCTTCTAATTTATGGCATGAAAGACTGGGACATGTGAATTATGAGTCAATAAGAAAATTGATTAATTTGGAATATATACCAAAATTTCAATTCGACTCTAAAAATAAATGTGAAACATGTGTCGAAGCAAAACTAACCAGAACATCCTTTCATAGTGTTGAAAGAAATACTGAGCCCCTTGAATTAATCCATAGTGATCTATGTGATTTAAAATTCATGCCTACTAGGGGTGCAATAAATATTTTGTGACTTTCATTGATGATAGTACAAAATACTGCTATCTATACTTATTGAAAAGTAAAGATGAAGCAGTTGAAAAATTTGCCATCTTTAAATTAGAAGTTGAGAATCAGCTCAACAAGAAAATTAAAAGAGTGAGAAGTGATCGAGGTGGTGAGTATGTGGAGCCATTTGGAGCATTCTGTGCTCAACATGGAATTATTCATGAAGTCACACCTCCATACTCTCCTCAATCAAATGGTGTTGCCGAACGGAAGAATCGGACATTAAAAGAAATGATGAATGCTATGCTGCTAAGCTCTGGGCTATCCCAGCCAATGTGGGGGGAAGCCATCTTGTCAGCTAATTATCTATTAAACAGGATTCCTCGCAAGCAAGAGACTAAGTCTCCATATGAATTGTTTAGAGGGAAAGGACCCTCGTATAAACACTTGAGAGTGTGGGGGTGCCTAGCAAAGGTTGTAGCACCTGTTCCTAAAAGGATGAGAATAGGACCGAAAACAGTTGACTGCGTTTCATTGGCTATTCACACAATAGCAATGCGTATCGGTTCTTGGTGTATGAATCTAAGAATCCAGATATATCTAAAGGTTCTATTATGGAATCTAAGAATGCTTCATTCTTTGAGCATGTATTTCCTTACAAAGAGAGGGATTCTACTAACCTAGAATCAGCTCCAGAGTTTGTGGAAGTACCTCAGAATCAGGTAGAAGAACCTGATGATGAGTCTGATTCTGAAGAGATAAGACGCAGCAAGCGAATAAGAACTGAAAATCATTTGGTCCTGATTTTCTGACTTATATGCTTGAAGCTGAGCCTCAAAGTTATAAAGAAGCTATGAGCTCAGAAGATAGCCCTATGTGGAAGGAGGCTATAAGAAGTGAAATCGACTCCATTATGCATAATCATACATGGGAGTTGACTGACCTTCCTCCTGGAAATAAACCTCTTAGTTCAAGATGGGTATTTACCAGGAAAATGAAAGTTGATGGCACTATAGACAAGTACAAGGCTAGACTTGTAGTCAAAGGGTATAGACAAAAAGAAGGTCTAGACTATTTTGACACTTATTCCCCAGTGACAAGAATCACGTCTATTAGGATGATAATTGCCATTGCTGCTTTACGCAATTTGGAAATTCATCAAATGGATGTGAAAACTGCATTTCTCAATGGAGAACTGGAGGAAGAAATTTATATGGAACAACCTGAGGGTTGTGTGGTGCCAGGTCAAGAGAAGAAAGTTTGTAAACTTATCAAATCTCTATATGGACTAAAACAAGCGCCAAAACAGTGGCATGAAAAATTTGATAACGTAATGTTGTCAAATGGTTTCAAAATCAACGAATGCGATAAGTGTGTATACGTTAAGAGCACTGATAAGGGTTATGTGATCTTGTGCTTATACGTTGATGATATGCTCATTGTGGGAAGCAATGATAGCATGATCAAGTCCACAAAGTCAATATTAAACTCTAGGTTTGATATGAAAGACTTAGGACAAGCTGACGTTATTTTAGGAATTAAAATATTACGTACAGCAGAAGGGTTAAAACTAACCCAATCGCACTATGTTGATAAAATTCTAGACAAGTTTGGTAAAGATACTTCTGGTATATCCACAACTCCAATCGAGCTTGGATCATTTTTGTCTAAGAATAAAGGTGAGAGCGTAAATCAAAAGGATTACGCCAGACTGATAGGTAGTCTGATGTACTTAATGAATTGTACAAGACCAGACATAGCCTATTCAGTGAGCAAACTGGCAAGGTACACAAGTAATCCAGGACGAGAACACTGGAAGGCAATGGTGAAATTGCTTAAATACTTACGATTCACGCGTGAATTTGGATTAAATTATACAAGAGATCCAGCAGTCATTGAAGGGTTCAGTGACGCCAGCTGGATTTCTGATATACAAGAATCAAAGGCCACTAGTGGTTATGTGTTCACCTTGGCCGGAGCGGCTGTGACCTGGAAGTCCTCTAAACAGACTCTTATAACCAGATCCACGATGGAGGCTGAGTTTGTAGCGCTAGATAAATGCGGCGAAGAAGCGGAGTGGTTGAGAAACTTCGTAGAGGATATTCCAAACTGGACAAAGCCCGTACCACCTATATGCATACACTGCGATAGTCAGTCGGCAATAGGTAGGGCTAAGAGTGTGTTGTACAATGGTAAGTCTCGACATATACGCAGACGACACAATACCATTAGGCAACTACTGTCTACCGGAGTCATAAGTATTGACTATGTAAGGTCCAAAGATAACATTGCGGATCCGCTAACGAAAGGGTTGAATAGGGACCAGGTAGCAAAACAACACAAGGGATGGGATTAAAGCCCTAGTTGAGCTAGAATCAAAGCAAAGGAAAACCCAACCATGCTGACTGGAGATCCCAAGATCTTGGTTCAATGGGACAACCTAACTGCTAAGACGGAGTGAGGTCAATGTGGGGGTTTCACCCCAATGACACGTCACTGTGGGGGGTTCACACCCCTGCCATTCCTTGTTATACAGTGACACCCGAACGAGGATAAGCTTAAAGCTTTTAATGATTCAGGGAGTTCAGATTAGAGAAGTTCTGAGCGGGTAATTTCGGGATTACCTTAAAGACGAATCACCTATGTGAGAGAGAAGTGTGGCCGCTTCAACGGAGGACTATAAGGGCTTAGTTCTTTAGCAACTCTCGCAGAACCAGGGAGGGGACTCATGGCCTTACTGAGCCCAACCATGAGAAGCGGAAGGCTGTCAGGAATATGTCTGTGGAGATATATGTTTTGTTTACATTAAATGACGAACAGTTCAAAGACAACACGTCTACTGAATAGTCAGTAAAAAGACTATATCTTTCGAGGGAAGGTTCAAAGGTGTTTCCTACCTATCCTATGCAGATATAGACCGTAGATACTATCACCACGTGAAGTTGAGTTTTATTTATCCTCATTTTCTTCATGTGGGGGATTGTTGGAATTTGTGAAGTAAAATGAGGGTGCGCCCCATTTTGTGAGTCGTTTTTGAAGGGGCTACGAGCCTCGTATCGAAAAACTTAAAACATAAGAAAAAATCCTTGCAAGGTCTAGTATGTGTTTGAGTATTCGAACTTTAAAAACGGACTCGAAATGAAGGAGATAATGTTGTACAAAGTAAGGACCAAAACATGAGTCTAGTGAGTCCATGAGGAATGGATCCCTAGATCATTTTGGTTGTTATCCCACATAGGAATTTGGTGGGAAGAAATGTAAGTTCATATATGATCCCAAATGACCATGTATAAGTTATTATACAAAGCCACACGAAAATGTCTCGCGCGCCCAGGGGGGAATTCTCGAGCCCGGATGGTCAGGATTGGTCATACTTGTGCGCCCGCATCATGGGCACGTCGAATGTCGTCCAGTCAGGGGCGGAGTTGACCGGTTCCTTTTGCGAATGTTCTATAATTTTTTTTATGAACATTTAGAACTTTGGGTTATATTAAAACTATACATTTCGAATATGAAGACCAAGTCTTTATGACTGTTGCACTTCAAACTCAGTCTTTATGACTGTTGAGAATCCAAACCGAGTCAGTCCACTTCCCACGTTTTTGGGAGACGTTGAGGGTGGTGGAGACTTGTGTGGGCGGATTAATCTCCACCCGACTGGTCTGCAGCAGTATAAATACAGGGCAGTTCTTCTCCTTCAATCATCAACTACAACACAAACAATTCCAGCAGTTCTCCACTTGAGTTTTCTGTGATTCCGGTGATAGTAAAAGACAGCCATCCCTTCGCCTTCTTCAATCCGGTGCCATTGATCAGAAGGTCCTGCTGTTGTATCATGGGAGGCTAATTGTCGTTCAAACCCAGCACTTGTACGGGGGCAATATAGCTTTAAGAACATCGCAAAGCGAGCCTCAGCAATCTAATTTTTCGGTTTTGTATCTCTTCCTGTTTTATTTTAATTCAGTACTGTTGTTTATATTTGTATGATCTGCTATTGCTAAATTATTATTTAGCTTGTAGTACTTGCATGTTCTAGTAATATTTTCCAACACCATATCCTAACTTTTTACCGATTTTACCAAATTTTCAAAAAAATAATAAATTATTTTAGTGAGTTATTTCGATAAATCGATAATTTACCGATACTATTCAAAATGACAAAATTATTTCGGTAAAATTTGAAAAAAACAGTGCTCAATCAATCATACTCCAATGAAGAACAGAAGAGACCCAAGGGAATCTCACTGTCCGCCTGTCTTGTCAGATTCTCAATCTTTCATTTCATAGCCTTTCCCTTCTTTCTCCACCCAACACTTCATTCACTTTCCTCCTCTTCAATCATTCCCACCTTTTGTTTACCCAAAAAAACCCATCATCATATTCCGATCAGCAGCCTCAAACACCCATCAAGATCCAACCTTTTCCAATACCCACATACCAATTCTAAACATGGAGTCCAAACCGCCGCCACAGCCACTCAGGTTCATCAACCACCTAACCCTTTTCGCTGCAGTCCGATCTGGGGATCTTCAGTTAGTCAAGACTCAACTTGCAGACCCTTCAGCTTTGGCTGGAGCTACTGTCTCTGGCTTGATGTCGCTGCAGAATGAAGCTGGAGAGACTCTAATTTACATAGCGGCTGAGGGTAATTTAGTGGAGGTTTTTGGGTATCTGTTGCAGTTTTGTGATGTTGAGGTTTTGAAGATCAGGTCCAGGTCTGATATGAACGCCTTTCATGTAGCAGCAAAGCTTGGTCATTTGAGTAAGTCAATGATTCTGATTTTAGGTTTTGTTTGGTTTGATTGTTGATTGTCTTGTTTGCTTTGAATTCCAATATTTGTAGTCTCCTGATCTGCAGCTGTAAATTCGCTTTTTTGATGCTGTTAATTTAGGTTCAAAGAAATTAGGGCTATGGGTGAGTCCATGATCAGTTTAAAGGGTGTTCTTGTATTCTTGTTGTTGATTTTCTGCGCACCTAACATGAAAATGGCCTCTTGATGTGCTGATAAACTTATCTGGTTTATGGTGTTTGACTATCGTACCTGTCAATAATCTTGAAAAATGCTTGACTATCAAGCATCTAAGTCTACCTTCAAGCTTAGTTAGAAGAGTTGTGTTAATGTATGGATGGATATGCTGTTTCCGCCTTTTGGGGAATAATTGAATCACGTTTTATTTAGTTAGTCATGGAAATTTGATGCGTGAAGTGTGTTTTTACTGATGTATGATATATAACAGTCGTTGAAAAATGACTTGTTTTGTTTTTTAATTGGCTAATCTTTTATTTTTACTATGCAAGACATTGTGAAGCAAATACTAGACATGTGGCCAGAGCTTTGCACGATATGTGACATGACAAATACCAGCCCACTATACACTGCTGCCGTAAAGAACCATCTGGATATAGTGAGGGCAATATTAGATGTAGATCCAAGTTCATTACGCATAGTAAGGAAAAATGGGAAGACTTCGTTGCATACAACGGCGAGGTATGGCTATCTTGAAATGGTGAAGATGCTTATTGACGAAGACCCTGGAATCATCTGTATAAAGGATAAAAAGGGTCAAACGGCTCTCCATATGGCTGTAAAGGGTCACAGTGCAGCAGTTGTGGAGGAGATGTTGCTAGTTGATGGTACGATTTTGAATGAGAGAGATAAGAAGGGTAATACTGCTGTGCATATTGCGACTAGAAAATGTCGCCCTCAGGTAGTTATTTTTAGATAAACATAGTGCTTTATCATTATGTTCTCTCATTTGGTAGTCGTTCATTCATAATCTTCGAAGATCCTATTAACACAATCACATGAAATTTAATTGAGCTGTCGGTTCTTTATATCAGTTTTACACATTTTCTTAATGAGGAAAAGTGAAGGAAACATGAATTCAAGGGAGCATTCAAAAATTTTGGGTAGTAGCTGCCAATTATTTGAATTTTTATCGGCAGTCTAATTACCCTTACATAAGCTGATAGCAAATGTTGTTAATGTTGAAATTCACTGAGGTTTAGTCATCCGATAATTGGCTACCTTCTTTTCTTAGTTCTTCAAGTATTGAATGGATTTTGCTATTCTGTGATGCAGATATTGAGGCTTCTGCTGAGTTTCAAGTCCGTAGATGTTAATGCTATCAATAATCAGAAGGAGACAGCGATGGATTTGGCTGACAAACTTCAGTATGGAGATGCGACATTGGCAATCAAAGAAGCTTTAGCAGAAGTTGGTGCTAAACATGCTAGACATGTTGGTCGGATGGACGAAGCGATGGAACTGAAAAGGACAGTTAGTGACATTAAACATGAAGTTCAATCACAACTCTTACAAAATGAAAAGACTCAAAGACGAGTCTCTGGAATTGCCAAAGAGCTAAGGAAGCTTCACAGGGATGCAGTTCAAAACACGACTAATTCAGTAACGGTTGTTGCCACGCTTTTTGCCTCCATAGCTTTTCTTGCTATCTTCAACTTGCCTGGTCAGTATCTAATGGCAGGGCCTGAAGTAGGGAAAGCTAACATAGCTAAAAATGTCGGTTTTCAGATTTTCATCATACTAAACGCGTTCTCGCTCTTCATTTCACTGGCTGTGGTTGTCGTCCAGATCACATTGGTAGCCTGGGAAACCCGTGCTCAGAAACAAGTCGTATCTGTAGTTAACAAACTTATGTGGGCAGCATCCCTCAGCACGTGTGGCGCCTTCCTCTCAATAGCTTTCATTATAGTTGGAAAAGGAAGAATATGGATGCCTATTACCATCACTCTTATGGCAGCACCAATCCTTATGGGAACACTCGCGATCATGTGTTACTTTGTATTTCGACAAAGATTTAGTAGCGATTCGCAGAGGCGGATCAAAAGAGCTACAGGAAGCAAGTCTTTCTCGTGGTCTACTATGCATTCAACCCACATATCTGATTCAGATGAGTACAATTCTGACCACAAGAAAATATGTGTCTTGTAAATGCGTAGGTATGTGTAGCATATACTGTGTATAGGGAATCATTGTGTGATCGAGTAAGCAAATTCAGGTGAAGCAAACAATGAAAAGAAAGTTTCAGTTTACTGCACAAGTTAACCACATATTATGCATAAACAAATTGCAAGCTTTGTTCACCACTGACATGAGAAGGCCATACAACGCTTTATAAATCGAATCTGATTTTGCTCATGACAATATTTGTAAGTGTTTCAGAAGAAATATAGTAGCAATTAACTGTCTTTACTTTTAATTATGCCCCTGTTTGCATGTTATCTAATCAATATTACTTTTAAGCACATCAATTTATGTTTTGTTTCAAATTAATATTAATATTATTAATTAAAGAATATGCATTATTGATAAAGGAAATGGTTCAAGGACATTTATATTTTTGTAGGATCGTTGGACATTATATCAATAGTTGATTTTAATCAATCTAACGAACGAGATTTAAATTAAAAATAACCGTCAAATACAACCGTCTGTGTATTTTGCAAACTCAACTGTCATTTTTAATCAAAGTTAAATTTTAATTTCAACCGTGAGGTCAATCAAATCAACGATTAAGATTTTATCTTTCCGTCTCACAAATATTCAAAGTTCTACTAATTTTAATCGTTTTGATAAATAGTTAATATTATTTTTACATTAGATAAATAAGATATATTCTATATATTTTTTAAATTGATTAAAAAGAAATGAACAATTCTCATTCTCAAGTCTACGCATAACCCTGTTCTGCCTCCACCAGAAATCGAATAAGGGTATACTCCAGTGGTGACACTTAAGATTAGTTTTTAGAAGGGATTATTGCCGAAAACCACCCCTTATAGAGCGTAATTGCCGAAAACCACCCCTTATACAGTTTATTGCCGAAAACCACCCTTTATTCGTTTGTTTTTTGCTAAATCACACACCGTAACGTTTTCCGTTAATTTTTTGTTAAATCTCCGTTAGATGGTATTAATTAGGTTAATTAAACACAATTAATTCATTTAATTAATTAATTAGGTTAATAAACACAATTAATTGAATTAATTCAACCCCATCTCCCTCTTTCGCTTATCCCCATCAACCTCACCACTCTGCAGCTCTAATCCCCCAACATTCCTCTCATCCCCCAAATTCTTACGCAAGGCTGCGCGCTTCTGAAACAACGTAGGCTACGTCCCGGTAGACGGAAAGCTATCAAGCGGCCTCAAAAGCTTAGACCTATTCATAAACACTCCACTGCTCGCAACATCATCAAACCCCTTAAATCCCAAATCAAACCCAACGCCACTATTCTCAATAGAAAACTTCGAATTGAGTTGAGAAGCATCCCAAATTGTACCTGAGAAGGACGGTGTGGTTGTTAGGGTTTGAAAAAAAGCCGATTCGGTTATGTAAACCCCCAACGCCATTATTACCATACCAATCGCTTCCGTCTTCTCGTTCGCCGCCCATCTAGACATTCAAATGACCAGATTGAACTCGTTGATTTCTGGGTCGAATTCTTCATCAGAAGCTGTTGTGGATGATGATGTTACTGATACTGAATGCTTCTTCCTTGTGTCAATGAAACAATCGTTTTTAAACAGCATCGGATTGCCAGGACAAGCTTTTTTGACGGCGAATCCGGTTTGGATGATGATGTGAGAGGGCTAGACAAGGTCAAGTGTTTGGATTGCAGACGATTGTTTGTGTACCGGTTGGTAGTGGAGTTGTGGAGCTTGGATCGACTGAACCCATTTATCAGAATTCAGATCTGGTTAATAAAGTTCGAATCTTGTTTAATTTTAATGGCGGCGGAGGTGAGTTTGGGAATGTTGGAAGATGGCCGCCTACGGCGGCAGAGGAATCGAATTGGGGTTTGGATCCAGGTCATGGAAAACGGGTCGGGTCATTATCAGCAGCAGTCCGGCTCATGTGTTTATTAACCTAATTAATTAATTAAATGAATTAATTGTGTTTAATTAACCTAATTACCGTGAGATTTAACAATAAATTGAACGGAAAACGTTAAAATGTGTGATTTTGCAAAAACAAACGAACAAAGGGTGGTTTTCGGCAATAAACTGTATAAGGGGTGGTTTTCGGCAATTACGCCGTATAAGGGGTGGTTTTCGGCAATAATCCCTTTTTAGAATGCCATGATACAATCTTAATCTCTAATAAAGTGCAATCTACGAACATAAAAGTGGGATTCACAAATCAACCAAAAAAGATGAATTTACATGAATAAACCTCTTTATATATTTAAGATAGTAGGACAAATTAAAACAGTTAACTTTCTTATAAATATTCAAAAGATAAAGATTGTGTCTTACGTTTATTTAAAAAATTACCCTCGAACTGTCCTCTTAGAAATGTTCCCAACATATGAAATTAAAGTTAATTTAATGGGAAAATTACAAAAACATGTCCTGGACTACCATATAATTTTTCAAATTGAGGACCGGACTACCTCAATTTTCAAATTGAGGACCGAACTATCTCAATTTTCAAATTGAACCGGATTATCTCAATTTTCAAATTGAGGATCAGACTATCTCAATTTTCAAATTGAGGACCAAACTATCTCAATTTTTTAGGTATAATTATCAATTTAATGAAATAATTGAAGTCTCACATCTATTTATCCATCCTCTTAGATCCAATATTTAATTTATATACTCATTATATAAATTGATGATGTTAGAAATTAGAATATATAGCTAGAGGGCGCCTCTGGTGGGTCTGGTACTGTTTGGTGAGTCCATGAGTCCAGATCTGGGCCTTTCATCTGGTAACCCTCTCTCCTCTGCTTGTGACATCTGTCAGGTGTGTTACAATTTCGTTTGGTTGGCAACGAATTGGTAGTTATTTGGCTGAGGGTAGTTTGGTCTTTTGACTTGAGGCTCTTTTCTGTCACTTCCTAACAGACAGCAGAGGAGAGAGGGTTACGTTCGGAGAGAGGGTATACGCGGGAGGATTTTGCGATTTCAATTGAGACAGCAACGGGTGGAGAGAGGGGCAGACCGACGAAGAGAGGGTACTGAGACGGACCGACGAAGACCGAGAGAGGGTTTTGGGCGGCGACCGAAGAGGATTTTGGCAGACTGAGACAACTGAGACGCGCGACGAAGACCGACGAAGAGAGAGTTTGTTCAGACAAAGACCGGCGGTGCAGACGACATCGCCGTCTCCTTCGCCTTCCTCCTACTCCTCTCCACCATCCTCATCGCCTCATACATCTGCTGCCGCCGCTCCTCCTCTCGCCACCGCAACACAACAACAACAACATCAGCAGACTCCACCACTGCCGGCGCTATCGTTTCTAGATTCGTATTCATCGACGACGATGAAGATGATGAAACCGGCATCAACGCCGTCGTCGGTCTCGATCAAGCCGTCATCAACTCATACCCTAAGTTTCCATTCTCCAAATCCACCAGTCGATCGAACTCAAACTCTGAGTCAAACACAGACTCGTCCTGTTGTGCGATCTGCTTGTGTGATTACAGAGAAGCGGAAATGCTACGGATGATGCCGGACTGTAAGCATTTCTTTCATTTACACTGCCTTGATGCTTGGCTTAGATTGAATGGATCATGTCCTGTATGCCGGAATTCGCCCTTGCCTACTCCAATGTCAACACCTTTAGTGGAAGTTGTGCCGCTTGCACAATATGCAGCAGGTAGGTCTAGTAGTAGAACCACCAGGAGTAGCTCTAATTGATTCTTTAAAGCTTACATTTCGCAGTTCTTGTCATGTTTCGCTTAATTGAATTTATTTGATTATTAAACCATTTGATTGATTTCAACCTGGAAGCTGAATTCATGCTTCTGATTTTGCTAATTTCTTGCTGTTCGCGTGCTTTAGATGTTTATCAGATCAATTGATGCTATTTGCAGTAATCCTTTGCCCAGAAGGCGATGTGATCTTAAATAGAAGGTATCAACGGCTCGTGTTCCGTCACAAGCTCTATCAGTTACGTGAAGAGAGGGATATGAAGCCGGAGACATTTGCTAGTCTTGTTTCGCCCATTCTGTATGAGAAAAGGTAGTTGCAGATGTAATATCTGATTTGCACGTTGTAATGTGTTTCTTCTGTTTAACAAAATTAAAATTTGAAATTATGTTTGATTCCTGTAATGGGAGATTGAACAAGGTGTCTGTTGATGGTTATTTGTAGATTTGGGCCGTATTTCTGCCAGCCTGTGATTGCCGGATTGGGTGATGATGATTTGGGCCGTATTTCTGCCAGCCTATAATTCTGAACATGTAACGTAGAACCCAAACTCGTGTTAGCGAAAATTGGCATTTTGTGTTAACATTTGGAACTTGTAGTTGCACTTATATTAATGCAATTTGTTGTTGCAATTTGTTGTTGCAACTTGTGGTTGCACTTAATTGTTGCAACTTGTTGTTGCACTTTCCTGTTGCACTTGTAGTTGCACTTCCCGTTTGCAACTTGTTAGATCATGCTGATGCATTTTGATTTTGCATTTTTTATTTGCTTTTTATAGTTGCATTTTCAAGTTGCTTTTTATAGTTTTCATCAAAAAGTTTATTTATCAAAATTAAATTTCTCAAAATGTGATTTGAAGTAAAATACAATTTCTAATGGTTTTGCATCAGCACATTGCTCTGAACGTTCACTAGCCATTTATTTAGCCAACTTAAAAGCACGGAAACATATTAAATTTATACAAAAATAGCAATACAATGACCATGGAACACAATTGTACCCTTAATGCAACTCTAAAATGCAACTGCAAAATGCAAGAGCTACAGTTCTGAACATGTAACGTAGATGCAAAATGCAACATGTAACATATTTTGGGTTGCATTGGCGTTTGGGGAGATGCTGTAATTTTTAAGAGTTAGAGCTACAGTTCTGAACATGTAACATAGAACCCGTACTCGTGTTAGCGATTGAGCGTTTTGAGATAACCTTTGGAACTTATAACTTACTGAACTTATTTTCTGCTCTGTATTGTTGCAATTTGTTATTGCACTTCCCTGTTTCAACTTGTTATTGCACTTTCATGTTGCAACTTGTAGTTGCATTTATTACTTGCATCCTGTAGTTTATTAGTTGCGCCTTGTAGTTGCATTTATTAGTTGCACCTTGTAGTTGCATTTATTAGTTGCACCTTGTATTTGTATTTATTAGTTTATTACTTGCACCTTGTATGTTAGTTTTTGGTTATCTGGTCGCGGAGTGACAATGCAACTATGAATTCTAAACTTCATTGTTGCAACTTGTTATTGCACTTCCCTGTTGCAACTTGTTATTGCACTTCCCTGTTGCAACTTGTAGTTGCAATAGTAAGGTGCACATGTGAGGTGCAACAGTTAAAATACAGAAACCACCACCTTGCTTAAGGAGAGAGGGTTTGGATTATGAAAATGGTGGGGAAATGAAAAAGCTTGAATTATGAAAATGATGGGATTGATTAAGGAGAGAGGGTTTGGATTATGAAAATTGTGGGAAAATGAAAAAGCTTGAATTATGAAAATGGTGGAAAAATGAAAAAGCTTGCATATCATTTTTGTTCAAAATAATGCAATAAAACACAAAACAGGGACGACTGCATGCTAAATTGCAAGTGGAAAAAAAATGCATCTATGGAATGCAACTACGAGGTGCAACTACGAGGTGCAACTACGAGGTGCAAACAGTTAAAATGCAGAAAAACCACCTTGCTCTGGCGCGCCGCCGGCTGGCGATCCCAACACAATTTCACATTGATACCCACCCAAAACATGGTCTTCGCATTGATCTCGCGTATGATACTTTGCAAAACTTGAAATCTCTTGAGAAACACTTTCGTCATTATCCATTGAATTCTAAAAACGGGGGAGGGTGATTGTTCGGTTGAGTATGGATTGAGATGGATTGAGATGGATGAGAATAGGAGTCGGAGTTGATTAAACGTGTGAGAATGGGTTGAGATGGATTACAAGTACACGGGTGAGAAATGGGTTGAGATGGATTACAAGTAAAGGGGTGAGAATACGGGTGAGAATATGGATTGAGATTATGATAAAACTTCAAATTCTAAAAGCTTGAGGTATGAAAATGGTGGAGGGAATGAAGAAAATTACATTTTGAAATTGAGATGAGAGAGTGTTAATTAAGGAGGGAGAGTTGTAAAAAATCAGATTGCATTAAATGAAGATCTTCTAACACATCTCATCATGCATTAAATGCTACCTAATGTAACTAAACTAACTAAATTGCTAACTATTCCCATATTACCCTTAGTTGGACTAATAGTTGACTATTGACCTAAAATGCTAACCATTGATCTTGGTAACATCCAATGGCTAATAATGGGACTCATGGATCCACCAAATAGTGGTGGATCCACCAGAGTAATTTCCTATATACACTTACGTGATAACGTGCAAATGATTCAAAAATTAACATGGGTCACACACCAACTCATTCTTAGTTTTTGTCAGCCTCAAATGAGAGTTTTCAGTTAAAACATTGATGGGCCGAGGGTGTGGCCCATTAAGAAAAGCCCACCAATGCCCAAACCCCATCTGATCCTCTGCGTCTTCCCACTCCACTCCACTCCACTCCACACAGATCAAACTCACATACAAATTCAGAAAACTCAAATGGCGTCGTCGTCGTCAACGCTTACCGCCTCCGCCTTCCTCCCTTCTACCGCATCACTCGCCGCTCCTCCGTCCACCAAAAAGGTCAGCAGTCAATAGTTCAACCGTTTTTGGTATCAAATTTGGTTCCAGTTTCATCTCTTTATGTCTACATTACGCAGGCAAGCGTCGGAGTACAGTTTCGAGTCGATTGCAGGAAGAAGGATCTTCATCCGCAATTCTACAATGAATCGAATGTTTACTGCAACAACGAGCTGGTGATGACGACTGGAGGGACGAAGAAAGAGTATGTGGTGGATGTATGGTCAGGTAATCATCCTTTTTATTTAGGGAGTCGATCAGCGTCGATGTTGGACGCTGATCAGGTTGAGAAGTTTAGGAAGAAATATGCTGGATTGGATATGATTATGGAGATTCCTGTGCTTAAAGGTGAGATTATACTGCCTACTAAACGTAAGGCTGCCGGAAAAGGAAAGAAAAAGTGAGGATTTAAAGGTTGCAACTTGCGTATGTTTTTAGAATGAGGAAATGTGGTTTGGATTTGTGATGAGGATTGCGTTATGACAATTGAAGCTTTTTGAGTTATTTGAAGTTTCTATTGTTAATTTTATTGTTTGTCAGTCAGTTGTTGCTTCTTGTCCAAATGAGCTTAGTGTATTTGGATTTTGAAATGTAGTGTTTTGAGTTATTAGGAATTCAAATCGAATTGTTTTTTGTGTTTGATAGTAGAATTGTTGGTTCCTGTTCAACTGAGGGCAATAAGTTTAGATTTTGAATTGTAGAGTTATTAGGAATATGATTTGAATTGTAGATTGATTGTGAAACTGATGGTTCTTATTTGAATGAGGGCAATAAGAAGAATTAAGCATTCTATTTAGATTTTTAGGTAGACTGGAATTTTTAGATCTTGTGCAGACTTCAAAAGTATGTCTGGAAATGGGGATTATTGTTCTGTTAATGATCATGTCTTGGTATTGGATAGTACGGTGAAGTGAATTAAAATGGCTCTTCTTGGTTGCATATGCGGACATCATTCCACAGAGTTGAAGTTGAACTCGTTTGTGTCTGAATATGAAATTAATGTTGGTGAATGCCCATACGATGCTTTTTTGATGGAAATATTTGATTTTATATATTTATATGATGCTGTGTTGACTGTTGAGTACTTCTCCATACTGTTAGCTACTTGTTTGCTATATATTTACTTGTGGTGAAGATTAATTATTGTTGTGAACTTAGACGAGATTTTTAATTCAATGCTATATTTTTATGGAATATATTTTTACTTGTTGAGGAAAAGGAAAAGTAGAAAACAGTAATTCTAGAACTGTGTGTTTGGCCTCTGATATAATGGCATCCTCATAACATTGATTCTGTGTTAACTTTTTGAACATAGAGCAGTTTCTTGAGGCACAGTTCAGTGACATGAAATTGTAGGGGCCTGAAATATGAACATTGATGAACTGTGTTGTGGCTGTGCTGTTGGCAGCTTATCAGTCCCATGAAGATGACTGAATCACTGAATCAATGGTCTAGCATTTCTGTTCATGTAAAAGTCAGTGTTTCAAGGCACTTGAGAAACAGGATAATGTAAAATTATTACTATTTGAAATACTAAGCCCTAAATATGTGGAAATCCTCCCATGCCCTACCTAAATATCTAAACCTTTTAAGGATCATCCTCCCATGTCAACGGTATAAGTACTCAAAACACATGTCTTTTTCTTTGTGTGTTTTAAGATTGGCTTTTGAAATCATAATATACAAAAATTCGGCAAGTGCTTCAGTAAATTCTGGTGAATTGATGGAGAAATAGGTGAATGACACCTACTAGCTGAGCCAGAATAAAAATGCTTTATTACTACTAGTGCCGATGAATGGATATGGATGGGAATCCTTTTTAACATTCCAAAATGTGTTCCTTAGCTCCTAAGAAGCACCACCATATTCTACTACTACTACTACTACAACTACTTGTTAACACTTGTTTCAGTGCATATACCTTTTGATCTTAGGATCATGTGTCATTTTTTCCTATGACTACAAATCCTTCCATCTCGCATTGGCCTGAATTCGATTCTCATCAGGCTAATATGAGACACACATATATAAGTCATCATGTGTGACGGCGGTGGGTTAGGTAGAGACAACTGTATCTGAAATTGGCTGTACCAGTACATTGATGCCACCATAACACCATTGACGCAATGCGGTGAAGAAGGCCCGGTACATCAAACACTCAATTCCTTCTCGCAATCTAGTTTATCCATTAGAGGTTACAATGCACAAACACTGCAAAGTGCAAGCACAGTTCAATCAATATAAGTTTTAAATATGAATATACAAATGTGGTGCATATAATTGAAGTATGACTGTTAGACCTGAAATATGGATAGGTACTGCTAATCAGAACTTTGATTCCAATGCTTTTGATCATCCATTTGCTACGAGCTTTTCAGGACTTTACTTGATGTTTCGGCACGTATATACATTTTACACTTTTGGATAATGTTACGTAACAAAGAACAGGGACTGAAATATAATTAGAGAAATATAACCCTTATTATATATGTATTGAGATGGATATCATTTGGGAATTAAGAAATGAATTGATTATTTTCCTATTCTCCCCTCCACTCCCTCTCCCCTGTGAACCCTAATTCCTCCCAAACCCTAATCTCCTCTTCATCATTTTCCCATCTCAATCTCTTCCAATATCTCATCTCCTTCGTCTATTCACTTTACCCGATACGAACAACTTAGTTCGTATCAATTGGTGCTTCTTCATCGAGAGATTTGAACGAAAATATCATGTCACATCCGAACAGTCCATTTGGAGACTTTCATCTTCGATCCGAGATACCCTATTTCTCCGGTGAATATGTAGATTGGTGGATTTACCATGTTGAGTGTTTCTTCTATAAACGTCAGACGATTTCCGAAATGAAAATCAGAGCTATAGAGGTCTTCTTGTTAGGTGAAGCTTTACAGTGGTATAGAGAATGGGTTGGCTTGCACGATGGAGTGGCAGAGGTTACTTGGGAGTCGGTTTGTCACAGATTTGAAGAATCGTTTCGTACCACAGGAAACCCTAAAGTTCCAACCTCTTAAATCGCAGTCTGAAGTTTGGGATTCTGTTTCGAAGAATTTACATAAAGTCAGTCAAATGATAGATGAGATGAGGGTTCAAAACTTGATTCATATGGAAAAGCTTTCCAAATTAAAGTTATCACAAGCTGCCTCCGATACTTCTATAGTAGAACTGAAAAATCTGAAGACTCAAAGGATGGTAGATTTGATACAAAAATGAGCAGTCAGTCCGAAACAGATTTATTTATTAACAATGCAAAAGAAGGTGAGGTGATTGATGGTGAATCAGGTGAGGAGGGTTCTTTAGAGGGTGTTCTGGGTGAGTATGTTGCTGGCAAGGAGTTACCACCTAAGGTAACTTGTCAAATTACTCCATCTGATTTTTCATCACACTTATTGTCTAGTAAGAATAACATTGCAAGTGATGAAAAACTGGTTTCTAGATCACTGTTGCAAGTATTGAGTAATCGTGACAATATCTGCATTCATGGTGTTCGACAAAATGCTTATGAGAAATTGATGTTAGAAAATTTTGAAGGCCTTTGCTACTTGGGTGCTTGCTCAGTTGCATCTAATTACTATAAATCCAGTACAGTCAAAATGGATTCCGCTTATATAAGACCATCGGCAAAACCTCCAGAAGATCAAACTGATAGAGATGGATTATTAACAATTCACTGGATGTATTGGAGCTTGAGAAAATTTACAGACGCATTTCCGCTTGTGAAACTGAGCAACCATGCAACGGTCACGTTCGGGTGCCGAAAAATATTAATTCTCTATTCGTATGAGATTCTGCGTGCAACTCTTGCTGGACAGGATGTCGTTCAGGTTCTTTACATTGGTATTGCTACTCTAATGTATCCTACTCAGAAAAGAATGTGTGTCTGGGTTTTGGGCTTTACATCAATGCATTATTTTAAAAAAATGATGTTGGCAGCCCTTGAAGATTCATATTTTGTGGAGTTTTTGTTGGTTTGGCTGGCCAGGGTAACTCTCGTCCCTCACACAGGTAGCTACTCTGAGAATATTTTACATAGGATGTGGACCACGGATATGGTACAATCATCAACTTGGATTCAGTTTATTTTGGCCGTGGATAAAATGAAAAGTGAAAAGAAAGAGCCAAAGATAAAGACGCAGCCAAAAACTTTTCATGTTCGGAGTCACATACTAATCAAGTCGGTTGTGACCACAATCAAACTTCAAGATGGTGTTATGGATGTTAGATTTGGACAAGATGAAGTCATTGGTTCTCAGATATTATTTATTCCTACCTTGAACCATTATTTTAATGATATGAAGTCCAGTCTCATTACAAAAGGAGATATATATTTGGATGTGGAGATCTTTATGGATGTGAATGAGTACAAGATGGATGCTATGATAATCAATGGTAATGGGTTTAAGTATATTGGGCTTGCTCAAAATTTGTATTCAGCCAAGGGTAATTATTCTTGGGACAAATACCTTGTTGATGATGACGTGAATAAGGGAGTGCATCACCCTTTCACATCTCTTAAGACAATGTGTTTTTTGAAGAAGCATGACAGACTGTCATATAACAGAGTAGCAGAGAGCTGGCACATTAATGAAACCAAGATTTTAAGAGATTTAAATTATCTGGAGGTTACGACATTCTGGTCTTTAAAGATCACTGGCAGTTTGATTGATAGTAATATGAGTTTAGTGCTCTCTTCAATCCAAAGAAACAAAACGGAAATCGGGATATCAAGAAAGACGTATCTTCTGATCGATGAATTATTTTTTACTGATGCTTGTTCTGTTCATGTCATTTTTGATAAAGTTGCTTATGTCACACATATGCAACTTGAGGCACGTGTTCTTTTCGTCAGTGTGAGGAGTGAATATGTGAAAGAACATTGTTCTCTCGGGTTTCATAAATCAGATCTTTGGTTTCAGATGAGTCATTTTTTGAATATGCTATGCCAAGAGGCCGAGGTCATTCTGAAGATGTTTTCTATTTTCGCTAAATGTGCGAGCAATCAATCTCAAGTCAGTTTTGTGCTTGCCCGTTGGTATCAAGTGCCGATATTAGGATTGTATGGATTGGTAAGAACAGATGGCCATCAAAATCTTTTGGGAGTACATCTAGGGGAGGATTTCAGTCCTTCCTTTGCAGCGGTTGTTGCCTCTCAAGGTTGGCCTGCGATAGTAGTTTGTGCTCAAACTCAATGCCCAAAGCTAGTTCAAGACATTTCCATCACTCTGCAAGATCCCGAGCGCGGCACTGATTTCCGGAGAGCCATTAGACGAAAGCCGCAGCGCATGACATTGTATAGGGATGGTATGGCCGAGCTGTCATTAGCTGATAAAACTACCATAGCTAACATGTCCTCCGAGTACGGTGAAACTATGGTTAGCACGTTTGGGAAGGTCTATCAAGTGCCTCAGATGAGTTATTTTATCATAGATGGTGTACTATGTTCAAATTTCAAGGCTGCAACATACATTGCTACTCAGGTTGATGTCCCAAGTGATGGAGATCATGTTCACAGTTTGCTACTAATGTTCGAAGGAGCTACGCCTTGTTTTATGTTCGGTTGGTTCTCCTTACCAAGGCCACCGGAGGGCAGACCTTGAGGACAAGGTCTCTTTCATGGGTGGAGGAATGTTACGTAACAAAGAACAGGGACTGAAATATAATTAGAGAAATATAACCCTTATTATATATGTATTGAGATGGATATCATTTGGGAATTAAGAAATGAATTGATTATTTTCCTATTCTCCCCTCCACTCCCTCTCCCCTGTGAACCCTAATTCCTCCCAAACCCTAATCTCCTCTTCATCATTTTCCCATCATTAAGAAATGAATTGATTATTTTCCTATTCTCCCCTCCACTTTCCTTCAATATCAACCACATATTCTATTTTTTTACGCATATTTATAAATCATTTATTCTCAACCACACATTTCATACCTTCTTTTTACCTTAAAAACCGGGCAATTCATGCTTTTGGACAAACAAATAGGAACGAGGGGAGTACTATTTAAAATTAAATATACTTTTATATCAATACTTAAATTCTTTTTCTTTTTATGATAATAAAGTAAAATGTTAGACTTAAAATCAATTTTTAATACGAATCATATATCAATCAATCTCTATAAAAGCCGAACCAATCCCCACACCTCCATTTCAAATAAACCAACCACTCTGCTCTGTTTCATCTCTCTGCTTACTCTGTTTTCACATCCTCCAGAAATCAAATCCAAACCAACCCCAGTCCCACCGGCTCATTCCCGTAATTTAAAAATTTAGAATTTCCAATGGAGTTCTGGAAACAAGATAATGTCATGAAAACAGAGCAATCCACTGCAATGCGATTCTACATCCACAAAGCTCAAACCTTTGTGAAACTACTCGAGATTGCATCCGCTATAATCATCTTATTCTGGTCCACTACTCGCCTCCCGATCGCTCTCAACATCTTTATTGATTTCGCTAGACAGACTTGTGCTCTGCTTTTAACCACACCCTCTGTTTTCCTAATCGGAAACGCCATCGTCGTCACTCTCTTCGCCCAATTCCCATCTCCAAAATCCGATCAAATATCAGAGTTCGTCACAGAGTGTCGCCTTCGGAGTCCGATTACTACACAACAGTTGGAAATAGCTGAACCGGTAATAAAGGTTGAAACTTTACTCAGTACTTCAATCTCCGAAGCTGAAGTGATCAGATGTTGCACTAGGACTCAATCGGAGAAGGTTTTGAACGTGGTGAGTTGTGATAACGTGAAGAAGGAGCTGCGGCGGACGAGGACTAGTATGAATTATGGAATGACGACGAACGCTAAAACGACGTCGTTCGAATCTGTTGATGAGCTCAGTGAGGATGAGTTTAGAAGAAGGGTTGAAGCCTTTATATCAAAACAGCAGCGTTTTATTAGACAAGAGAACATGGCGCTTGTAGTCTCCAGCTGAGTTTTATTTTTATTATTACGTAAATTATGATTTAGGGTTCATATATGAGAAACCCTAAATACTCCATAGAGTCACTCAGTGAACTTTTGTTATAATATTTTGAAAAATAAACTGTCTTGGATAATTCTCTCACAATCAAACATATGATAAAATAATTACTATGTTAAGAAATTATATTAAAGTGACTCCACTAAATTTCACACTGATGTTACTTATTATTGGTAACCCTTAATGAGTAGGTTTTCATTGGTTCCAATAACTATAAACACAAATTAAAGTCAAGATCGAGCACTATTTATTGAATTATTGACGCCAAACTGATACATCTAAACTTTAAAATTCAAGCTTTTAAGGTCACTTCGATACATGTCCACTTTACTATAGACTAGCCTTTCAATATTATTAGGGTTTATTTTCATATCTTTGTCTTCCTTTTTCTAGATCACAAAAAACCATAATTTATGAATTATTTTATCATGACAACTAAACATCTTTAAGACATGTTATGGAGTATCGCAGCTTGTCTCAGTTTCAGGGTTTAAAATTTAAGGTGTAATGTTATTCGATAAAATAAAAAATCACACATACTTGTAAGCTTGTATTGTTTTAGAGGGACAATGCATTAGGTTTAGGGTTACTGGAAACAATGATTAACATGCAGACTCATCAACCCTAAATAAGATACCGCCGCACGACCAAGAACTAGATTTTTATTAACTAATGTGAGGTAGGTGAAGAAATGAAGGACAGCCAGTGCAATTTAGTATAATCTAATGCTGTTTGTTCTGAGTCATTGTCATGAATGTAATTAATAATGCTTGATAATTAGAGTTGTGCAGCTTGTTGTACCCAAACACAGGGCACACAAACCATAATCAATTTGGTAGTATTTTGTTTGGCCAAATTTGTTGTGCGTGCTTATAAAATCAAATCCTACACAGACTTTTTTAATGAGAGAGTGGAGGTGTAATCCATTTTTAGGGTTTCTATATTAGGATGTTTGTGCACTGAACAAGCTAGTTCTTGTAGGACTGGAGACATTTGTTGTTAGATTAATGAACTAGGAATTATAATGGAGGATGCATTGTCTACAAATATGAATAATGTGTTTATATACGAAACTGGTTGTGATACCAATTACCAAATATATTTCCCATAGTTGAAAAACTTTAACCTGGTCCAATTTATTACACTGAGAATATTGTTAGCAGTTTTTGCGGCCAAACAGTTGAAAGTTTTCTCTTATAAATTATTGAAGCTATAATATTTTTGAATTTTTGTCTGTATATTAGTGGAGTACAACTCTATTAATAAGTGTGTATTTGTATGTTCAAATGGACCAAAAAGGTCAAAGATGAAATCAGCCAGCTAGGTTTCTCTGCAATGCTAGTAATCGTAGCTGTGTTTTTCTTGATGCAATGGAGATGGACGAGTAAAGAGTTCATTGAAACTTGGGACCGCATGAGATTAAGAGACTTGAGTTTCAACACAGTCATCAGACTTGTCATATCAGTTTTTGTTGCAAATTATTGTGTCATTTCTGTTGATGGACAAGAAGTTCAAGACCTGTTCCTGGTCAATCTGCAGGTTGGAAGTTGGATAGAGAATCACTCTTATTAGTTGTGCAATAGCAGAAGGCAGAGCTGAACCCATCCCAAGTCCCAACAAGACTGACATATACGTAGTAGAACTAACTAATCATATCTGAATGTTGAGTAACAAAAATAAAATTGAAAATTGGATTTTTAAACTCTTCGAAATCAGCATGTTGACTCCAAAACACGCTGAATTGAAGTTCCATTATGTTAGATAATGCATGCAATTTCCTTTCATTCAGCTCTCCACCTCTCCCTTTGTACTCCTGGCCTACCAACAGGAGTACAAATCATACTTGCTGGAAAACCAAACCTCAGCAACATGAAATTATGTTTAAGTACATTGATGATGCTTAAAACTCATGTTTTATACATCAGTAAGTTCTATAAGAAGCAAACATAAGACAGTACCGCCTAGTGGACAGATTCTACGATGAAGGCGAGCGTACCTCCTTGGTAAGTATTACCATGGGTCAATAATTACATACTTACATATAGCGCAAAACTTTAGAAACACGGCTATGACCATGAAGAGGCATACACGATCAATAAGAAAATGAACTCGATTCATTTTCTTTTGTACACCATGAGCAGGCAGCGATGGAGTGGTGTTTGGACTTACCAAATTTCTTCACGCAGCCATGATTTATCAACAGCATATCCTTCTCTACATTTAATAAAAACAAATTCTGCAAATATCAGACTATTGAGACCTCTATAGACTGAATTTAGGTTTCATGTTCCGATGAAGTATATACTGACCTGTGTCTTCGCATTAACTTCACCATCAATGTATGCCAGAATCTCATCTTGTGTCATTAAGGCACCGTGTAGAGCCTGAATCCACAATCATGTTAGGAGGTATGACTAATAAAAGATGAATATATCTTTTCAATATCTTGTGTGATTTATCAGTATTAGATATTTGGATACGATTAACCTTTTTCGTGGCAATAAGCTCTGCTTCCAGTGCATCAACCCGATTTATTGCCATGGTCAACAGTTTGTCTTTCTCACTAGGCATTTCAGCTGATTTGCCATGGAGAAAGTTCACCTTCTCCTCAAGAATGCTTAGCTTCCTAAGTGCAGAGGATAGGAGGTCTGCGTCTACCATCGACACAGTGGGAGAAGGTGGATGAGATAACTGCTCCTGATTAGACGATTGATGGCCATCATTATTTTGGACAGAGCCAAGCACGAACAATGGAACCCGTTTCTTGAAGATGAACCAGACGGAATGAAAGAGAGTGATGAGAAACACCATGAAGGGCATAAACATGGTTCTAAGTTTCCATAATATTCCTCCATTTGTTGTCTCAGCAGTTTGTGAAGGAGTAGCTGGTGCTGCAAAATCACACTCAGTTGTGGTAATGCAAACCATCCATCGCTGTAGATCATCAATTAACTGCCAGTGCCAAAACGATGCTGTATTTAACAACTAATGTTGGAGAGAACTAACCTCTGGGAACTTGTTCCTTCCATTCTGCATCAACAGCCTTGTCTACCATAGGCAAATCATCTGCAAGATCCATGGATCCAGCAGCGTTTTGTACTCCGCAAAGTTTCAACTATATTATCAGAAAAAATCTATATAATAAATCTTTGCATTCAATCGGAAATAAAACTTATAGTCGCAAAAAATCGACCTTACAAAGCGAAACAAGCCTATATTATAAGTCATACCTCCTCAGTCACAGGTGCTAAATTTGGTGGAGTATATTTCCGGATCAGTTCAGGGGAACAAATTTCTTCAACTTCTGATCCTGACTCAGCAGTTGATGTGTCCCCGGTTCTTAACTGAGTAGTCAAAGCATACGAAATGGATGTTATTAACTAACAAATATGAGAATGTATCAGGGATTTAGCAGAGACAGACTGCCAGAGTTTATATATCTACCCTTGGGTTCCGTGGTTCATCACACGCAATCATCTGCCCATCAGTGCCTAACACTGTTACTACTTGTCTGGAACATCTTGCTTCACCACTAAGAACCAACTGCAGCAAGCATCTTACCGGTGGTGAAAACAAAAACACATCTCTTTTAAAATGTAGACACATGTTAGACTGGAAACAAAGGCGTTTCTCAAATATATATTCATACCTTTAATATGTTTGGATCTTTCCAAGGGCCTTTATCAGACCTCATACAACCTCCTTGGTCGACACATGTACACGTGCCCCCAAAGAACTCTGGCAACTCACTGTTATAATAATAGATAAATGAAAATTAAAGGCTTCATGTAGTATGATAATGATCATAGAAATTCTAGTGAAAATTGCAAATCGACCTCGCATCAATTATGTCGAGTAACTTGCTCTTGTACTTATTACCAAGCACCTACAGACGTGGTGAAAAAATATAAAATTAGACCACAAGTTGATACTTGGTAGATAACTATAACATTTTATCTCTGATGATTATTAAAATTATAGAATTTATGAGAGGAAGTTAACATAACGCACATGAATTTTAGAAGTTGTTTTTGGATCGAGAAAGGACTTCACTGTGCTCCAAAGCATTTTAAAACCCGGACCAGCATTAATAATGAACATCTGGCACAATGTCTGCACATATTTAGTGGAAAAAGTAAGTCTAGCAAGCGACACAGGATTTGATCACAACAGTATGCACCAATTTATTAGCCATAGCTGGTCATGCTACAACTCGGTATATATTTTTTCATTCCAAGTAAGCTGGATATTGGAATAACAGGGTAGATAGCAAATACAGCATGTGTACAAATAGCTTACCTCTGGGTAGTTATCCCCATCAATCTTCTGCAATTGTATAATGAGGTCTCGTGCTTGCTTCGTTAAATTCTTAAATCCCTGACAACAAAAAACATCAATGAACAAAGTTTAATTGTCAGGAAGTACCTAGATGAAAGAACATAATAGTATTTTCAAAATTCATCAACCACATATAACTTGCAGCTTAGTAATATACCACTCCCTGCACATCCAAAATGGTGGTGTTTGAATCAATGTGTCTCTTAGCGGCTATCGAACAGGCTGGGAACTTTATTGCAAGACACTTTTCAAATTCCTGCACATGGTACTTCAAATATCGTTCCATCGTTGTGACCTGCATAAGCTTTTGTGGGTCAACTTTGCCTAATCTTTCAATATAAACAGGTCTTCCCTCTTTGTCCACACCGTGGTAGCCTTGGGGATAGTACTGAACAACCTCATTCAATTCTTTGAAATCGAAATCCTGAATTCATGAGGTTGCGATCAATATATAGAAGGATGGATGACTTTTCAGGTGAACAAGTGCATCACTCATTGAAGCAATAAGACTTGCCTCTAATATCGTATCCGTGCCAAACTCTTTTCGCCATTTGAGCATGTTTGCCCACATTTGCTTTGCCTTATCGATCTCAAATTTTCTTGCCTTCAAGAATCTGAAATTATAATTAGTATGATGAATCACACAGCTAAAACAAAAGCCATTAAGCCATACATAAATGATTTTCTAGGCAGATAGGCTAATAAAGTATAACGGCCTTTTCTCTTTTATTTCTATCTGTATCTATATTCAACTGCAAAAACTTATAACGATGTTTGAAAGGCGAAAAGCTTAATAAATGATATTAATACCATAATTATACATCAACGGAATCACCTTAACAATGTGTGGTAATCATCATGCTTCGCTGGCAGCAAATCCTCTGATATAAGTTCTTGACGAAACGCATCCACCGCCTGCAGCTCGTCAACATCTCTAACATCCTTAATCGACACAGAACCTCCACGCGCGCTACCCTTCCTCCTACCCTTTTTCTTAATCGAATGCCTTAACTTAGTAGATGCAGACAATGCTCTCTTCTTAAAACTCCCCGATCTCTTACTCTTATCGTCCTCAGATACTTCATAATCTGATTTCCTCTCCCGCCTTTCCTCTTGAGCTGAACTCCCCTCAAAACCTACACAATTACACAAACACACATTACAAAATTACAACATCACATCAAAATGCATAAAATCTACCAAATGTGTCTTAAAACTGCATAAAAAATCCACAACTCACACTATAAAGAATTATGAAAACATTGCAATCAGGCGCAGTTCAGATAATCATATTCTACTAGCAAATGCCAAATAACAATTAACTACACATGTCCACATTTCAGCTGAAAATAGATGAAATTGCTTAACAATAATTGAACTCACAAGGCCTGGCAAAGCGATCCAGCGGACCAGACATGCTGCTGAACATCCTCCCCTCCAAAACTGAAATCCAACCACAAAAATATCAAAATCTCGAAAACCTAAAAAGCAGTCCGATCGCGGCGAATAGTAACGAATATGCGTTGCGTGCATACCTTAAAGAAACGGTTTAATACTTGATTCAAGTTTATCACCAAATCTAAAAAAATCACACCGAAATCGATCGATCGAGTTGCGGAGGCTTGTGGTGAAGTTGATTAGTACGATGGAGGAGGAATGGGCGGCGGCGGCGCCGGTGGCGGTGGTGGAGAATTCAAGAGGTTTTGAATAATCGCCGGTGTGCGGAATTATTGAATTTTTTGATTATGGTAGGGAATAAATGTGCAGTTGTTAGGTGGGACTTCTTTTTATTTTATTTTATCTTAATTTATTTTATTTGTAAGAAGAAATATTTGACTTGAGATGACTCTTTTGCGTCCACGCTGCTCTTATGGACACGTTTCTCGTTTGCGAATATTAATAGTATATTTTTGGATTCGTTTGTAACTCAAACTAATACGGATGGCTCATGCGTGGATCTTGTGATGTTTTTGGGTACTTAATAAGCTTGGTGTGTTGTCCGAATATCCGGACAAATTCGATCTAAAATATTGTTCGCAACACTAAATTTCTTTTTGCTGCGTTATTTTTACTTGAGTTATTTTGACAAAATCGAGAGAGGTCACACTATAAATTGATGATATTAAGTATAGCTTCAATGAAATGAATGGATACTAATGTAATGTGAAGGTAGAATGGTTGATTGGAAAAATACAAGAGATCATAATCGAGAGAGGTCGTTTTCCCGAACATGGAATTATATGGCGCGCAAGTGTTGAAGCTTTGTCGTGTCGTGGAGTCTTAGAAGTATCTTCTTCATGTGGGTGTGGTGTGGTAGGCTTGGTAGGAACTAGGAAGGACAGCAAGCAATTGCACTGTCCTTGTCCGTTGATATTTTCTATCGTATGGCGTGTAATCGTAGCAAACTGGCGTCGGTTATTGGGCCGGCCAAATTAGGATAGTTTGATTGGGCCATGGGCTGCGTTGTGAGCGGGTTCAACCTGTGAAATGAAATGCCTACGGATGGCCATTAACGGCCCAATACTTATGTAGCTCTGCAGCTAGGAATTTGTGATTTTATATTAATTTCGATAATTAAAGTTAAATTATTTTCACTTTATTCTAAACAAATAGGATTAAATGCATTAAATTAAACATAAATGAAAAAATTAGTCACTTTACAATAGTAATGATTTGGCATGGACCATTCTAAGAAATCTACAAACTAGAGCCATGTGACATGTTATTGTTCCTGTTGAAATCCTAAATTTCACAAATTGAGCTGCACCACACCAAGCACATATCAATGTGGTTTGACATGTGGCCAAGTTTTTAACATTTGTGTCACATAAAGATTCTCATCTTGAGAAAGCTTCCAAACCATTATCCATATCTAACATTTCCAAAAATCAGATATTGTCAATTCATGCATGTTTCATTGCTAATAAATCTTCTTCTTGTAATTTTGTGGAGGTGGTAGACGTGCTTTTTTGTCTACATTCTTCGATTTAGTACATTTCAACATATTGATTTTGTTCTAAGAAAAAGTCACATTGCCACTTTACCTTGGTAGATTATTGTTATGAAAATAAAAGGAGGGCCACCATTGATGAGATAATGGAGTTAGCTGAGATCTTAAACCAACATTATTCATGACTGCCTTTACATTATTCATCACTAACTATTTTTCAATTGAAGTAGACTTTACTCTACCATCACTTATTATTAAACTGAAATGTAATTTATAAATTATTCGTTATATTGGTTAAGGAGCTTTTAACATTTTGAAGTAAAAAATCAAATGTCTGAACGTTAAACCGCTATTTTTTATGTAAAATTGAAATGTATTAAATATTATCTCTTGATGAAATTGTGAGGGTTAAATATTATTGATGAGATGGATGGTCCAACACCTATCAATGTTGTCATATGAATGAATGTGATTCCCAATTGATAGACAGAATAATGGAGAGGTGGCTGGCATGGCCATAAAATGTGCAGACAACAATGTATGGTCCATGATAATTGATAACATTATTTTTGTGACAAATTAATCAAATTCAAACTACCGACAATATAGAGAATGTCAAGCCATAAATATTGAAATGTGACATTTCCTATTACACCCACCCCTGCCTAATCCTCATTCATGTTTGTCACATCTTTTGTTTTCAGTTTTCTGCATCACAAAAATAAGAATGAATTATTATTATTAATATTACATTTGATATTAATGTAATAATGTAAAGGGCTACAAAAACGAACTCGAATACACAATTATTTATTGTAAGTATTAAAATATCGTTTTGACATTTCATACTATATACTACGTAGTTCTGACTTGTAACTAATAGCTTTTCCTACATTGTGAAAACGAACATTATGTCGGCACAATAACATTGTTAAATCATTCATGGCAGAATTTGAGGCTGATATTTGAGTATTCAAATCACACTTTGTTAACTTTAATTCTCCTTTTTTCTAGGATTCTTACTTTTTGAATATTTAAATCACAGGCCTACAAAGATAACATTTTTTTCAAAAATCCCAACAAAATGTCAAACAATTGAGTGATACTCTACCACAGATTACTAGAAGTAAATGCATCAAAATTCAATGTTCACGGATGAAAAGTGTAAATGTCTATACAGCATTGAATGATCTCACCAGCACTGAGTGTGTCTGATCACCCACACAGCACAGTGTTGTGTCTCACTCATAACTCACTGTGAGCAGAAACTCCTTTCTACAGTTAAAAGAGTCTGATTTCACATAAAGATTCAATCTTTGGAGGTGTGGAGGGGTAGAGGGAGTGAGTGAGGAAGATGGAGGAGACCAGCTCAGTCTTCAAGCACCCGCAGCTGCTGCTTCTACTCATTATCTGTGTAATGGGGGTTGAGTTGGTGGAGGCAAGTAGTGTTGGGTATGATAAAAAGGCTATTTTGATAAATGGGCAGAGGAGAGTTCTCATCTCTGGGTCCATTCACTATCCAAGAAGCACACCAGATGTAAGCTCAGTTGCCTGTTCTTTTTGTACTTAGTTTTTGGACTTTTCAGAAGATTAAAGTTTAGATTTTTTGAGGATTTTGGTGTTTTGTGAAATGGTTTTGTTATAGATGTGGGAAGATCTTGTAAAGAAGGCTAAAGATGGAGGCATAGATGTTATTGATACATATGTGTTTTGGAATGTCCATGAGCCCTCTCCTGGCATTGTAAGACCTTTTTCATGTTTTAGTTACTCTATGATGTCTTACAGGTTACTGAAGAGCTTGAGATTGGTGTATTTGCTATTGTGCTTTATGCCTGAGTTTGTTTTTTTTTGCAGTATGATTTTGGGGGACGGTATGATCTGGTGAGGTTCTTAAAGACCATTCAGAAATTAGGCCTTTACGCACATTTACGAATTGGACCATATGTTTGTGCTGAATGGAATTTTGGGTATGTTCATCATTAATTGGAGTTGAAAGGGTTATTGATTTGATGAGTGGAAGTGTTTGGTTTGCTGATCTGCGAATTTTTTGTTGGTTTGAATGGTTCAGGGGATTTCCTGTCTGGTTGAAGTTTGTTCCTGGTATCAGCTTCAGGACTGATAACAAGCCATTCAAGGTTAGTAAAGGAAAACAATCAAACTGACAGAATTGAATCCTTTTTAAACTACTGAAACTTCAATATGATTGTTTACATTTTGTGCTATTGAATGCTGCGCTAGTTTGTTAAATTATGACTCGTTGCTTATTGCTAAATGTGAAGGACGCCATGCAAGGGTTCACTCAAAAAATAGTTCGAATGATGAAAAACGAGAGGCTATTTGCATCTCAGGGTGGTCCTATCATCCTCTCTCAGGTTAGTTGAATGTTGAAGCATTGAACTAAACATCTCCTTAATGAAGTCTGAATTTTAACTTGTTCCCAACTGTCAACTGCCAATACATCTTTGTGATAGTGGTTTGGATTATACGAGTTACTAAAAAGTAAAAACTGTGTGTAAAGATAATTTTGCTAGAAGAACTCATGTCCCAGATTTTGGTTAGTTAATAAGTAATTGTTGGCTGTCAACAGATTGAGAATGAGTACGGTGGTCAGAGCAAAGCATTAGGAGCAGCAGGACATGCATATATGACATGGGCTGCAAAAATGGCGGAAAGTTTGAATACAGGAGTGCCATGGGTCATGTGCAAGGAAGATGACGCCCCAGATCCCATCGTATGACATTCTTTTTCCGATTTCACTTGTATATGTCTTCAGTTTTTGGGCTGTTGGGAATTATGTTGCACCATTTTTGCTACAGATAAACACTTGTAATGGATTTTACTGTGACGAATTCATACCCAACAAACCTTACAAGCCTAAGATGTGGACTGAAGCCTGGACGGGATGGTAAAGACTGTTATTCAGATTTTGTTAACTTAAACTTATATTCAGTTCTTTTAAGCCAGTTAAAATCACTCACTCGCAGGTTTAACGAGTTCGGTGGCCCATACCACCAGCGCCCTGTTCAAGATCTGGCCTTTGCCATTACTCGTTTCATTCAAAAGGGTGGCACATTTTTCAACTATTACATGGTTCGGTTAGCCTCATCAGCTTGCATTAGTTCTCGATTCTTTTTATTTTGCATTACTTGTTAATTGCAACTGACATACTGAATGGCCTATCAATGTGGTAGTATCATGGAGGAACCAACTTTGGACGCACTGCTGGAGGTCCTTTTATCACAACTAGCTACGACTATGATGCACCACTAGATGAATATGGTGAAGAAACTACGCTCCAAAACATTGCCTCCCCTATTTCTTTTCTTCATTTAATTACTTTTGCTAAATGTTTTGGCATGTACAGGTCTGAAGCGAGAACCTAAATATAGTCATCTCAAGGAGCTACACGCAGCTATCAAACTGTGTGAGCCAGCTTTAGTATCCTCAGATCCCACCTTCAGGTCACTGGGAAGCTATCAAAAGGTAACCATAGCTAGTCCCACATCTCCAATAGTTACGAAACTTCTTTTTTCAAGATTTTTACCACATTTCTATCTCTGTTTCCAGGCATACATATTCTCGTCTGGGAGAGGGCACTGCGCTGCTTTTATCTCAAACTACCATTCTGTGGCAGCAAGAGTAACATTTGAAAACAGACATTATGAACTCCCAGCCTGGTCGACCAGCATCCTTCCAGACTGTAAAAATGCCGTCTTCAACACAGCAAAGGTACTCATTTTAATTCGAAACACCTAAGCCTGCCAAACCAAAACTGCCAAGTTCTAAAAATGAATATCTTTTTCTCCTTGTTCGCAAGGTTGGAGTTCAAACTTCAAAATTGCATATGCTTCCTTCTGGAGCTCGACTCCTTCAATGGGAAATGTATGATGAAGATATTAATTCACTTGATGCACGGCCAACATTGATTGCTAATGGTCTATTGGAGCAAGTAAACCTCACCAGAGATAGCAGTGATTATTTGTGGTACATAACAAGGTGAGTGAGCTCTAAGTGTAAACTTAATCATACAGAAAATGTTGTCTTTTCTTGTGATAATCTGTTTATTTTTCCGTCTTTGATTTTTCAGTGTTGATGTAAGTCCTTCGGAGTCCTTTCTCCGAGGAGGAAATAAACCAACTCTCAATCTAAACTCTAAAGGCCATGCTGTTCATGTATTCATCAATGGACAGCTATCTGGTATGCACATTGATTTCTCTTGAATTTAGCGTAGTTTAGACTACTTAGTTTTCTTGAAATTATCTGTATCTATTTTGCAGGGTCAGCATACGGATCGATGGATTACAGGAGCTTCAAATATAGTGTTCCAGCAAATTTACGTGCTGGAATAAATAGGATAGCAATACTGAGCGTAGCTGTTGGATTGCCGGTCTGTTTCACAGCCCTTCATGCTATATTTTACTGATGCTATAGATGCTAACCATGCACATGTTTTTATTTGATGTTTAAGAACGTTGGATTGCATTTTGAAAATTGGGAAACTGGAGTTCTAGGCCCTGTTTTGTTGCACGGCATTGGTAGAGGAGGAGTCAGGGATTTATCGAGGCAAAAGTGGTCTTACCGGGTCAGAACATAATGGCTTTACCTTTATATATTATTTCTCTTAAAGGAAAATGATGTAGATATTTTGGGCTGAAACGATTTTATTCCAACACAGGTTGGGATGCAGGGTGAATCGAGAAATTTATTATCCGAGGAAGGAGTTTCATCTGTTAACTGGATTCCAAGCTCCCTTGCTGTCCGCGGACAGCAGCCTCTGACATGGCACAAGGCAAGTTCTGATCATCAGTCTTTATTTTTTGCTTGAATGGGGTGTGAGGTTGTGGCCATAATTTTAGTTTATTGTTGCTGCTATCTTATTTGCAGGCCTACTTTGACAATCCTGGAGGAAATGAACCATTGGCTCTGGATATGCTAGGCATGGGAAAAGGTCAAATGTGGGTCAATGGGCAAAGCCTCGGACGATACTGGTTAGTTTATGCGAAGGGAGACTGCAGCGCGTGTAGTTATGTTGGCACATTTCGATCTCAGAAGTGCCAGATCGGCTGTGGCCATCCAAGTCAAAGATGGTTGGTCCCTGGCCCCTAAATTTATATTCGAATCTTCACTCATCGAATTGAATTGTTAAGTATTTCAGTCTAGTTGTTAAATTTCCTGACTGGTGATTTTTTCAGGTACCTTGTACCGAGGTCATGGCTGAAACCAACAAAAAATCTGTTGATAATCTTCGAGGAACTTGGTGGTGACTCCTCGAGGATATCATTAGTGAAGAGAACAGTTTCAAGCATTTGTGCCAAGGCCAACGAGCACAGTCCAGCTATAGAGAATTTTCACATCGAAAATGACGGGGACGCCACAATGCTTCATGAGTCCCAAGTTCATCTGAAATGCGGAGATGGGCAGTCAATATCTGCCATCAAATTTGCAAGCTATGGAACTCCTACGGGAATCTGTGGAAGATTTGAGAAGGGAGCCTGCCACGCTAAGCACTCACAAACTCTGTTAGAAAAAGTAAACACACCACATCCATCAACATAAGAATTCTGGTTACTTGTGTTGCTTTCATTTAATCAGATATGTTTGTTTGCAGAGCTGCATTGGAAGAGAGAGATGTGCTGTGGGTGTGTCGAACAGTTTCTTTGGTGAGGATCCATGTCCTGATAAGCTCAAGCACTTGTCTGTTGAAGCTGAATGCTCCAACTAAGTGCTTTTGATCAGAGAATGAAACAGCCTGGAAAGGTTGAAACAAGAGATATAGCGGATTATCTTACGTGTCTAAGTTCAAGTGTATTTGTTATTGACTGATCTATTTGAAAAATATTAATTGCAGAAAAGTATGAAGCCTTCTGTACTGTGTTCTAATTTCAATAGCTGTATAAGCATCAACATGCACACAAACTTGGAATGGGCACATTTACAGCGCTGAAACTCGAATGAGTACCATTATTTATAATATGTCATCATCTGAAACACGACAATACGCATGCCGATAAAATATAGATACATAGCCACGGAATTCCAACACTATAAGAGTTTGATGGAATTCAAGTAACATATTAACTTATTAAGCGCTGGCAGTGGGTCCACCAGCATGTTTGTTGATGGTTGCAATAAGAGCATCCTTCTGAGCACCAACAACCTTGTCGATTAAGTTGCCTTCCTTCAGGAAAACAAAAGTAGGCATAGCCTCGATAGCCCAGTCTGCAGCAACACTCTGCAAAATAAAAAACAATATAATACTCCCTCCGTCCCGCTTTGTTTGTCCAAAAGCATAAAATGCACGGTAAATAAGGTAGAAAGAAGGTATAAAATGTGTGGTTGAGAATAAATGATTAATAAGTAAATGAGTAAAAAGTAGAATGTGTGGTTGAGAATAAAGGAAAGTGGACAAACTTAAGGGGACACCCAAAATGGAAAGTGGACAAACATTATGGGACAGAGGGAGTATTAATTACACAATGTCCTCAGGGATTTCAAAGACATTTCCAAGCCATCACATGACAGATATGTATACCCCAAGCACTTGGCTACACTCAACATTCCAAAACCTTTTCATATCATTGATGAATGAACTATTATGGCAATACTGGAAAGAAAGCTAACAAATTGCATATGTTTATACAAGTTGAGTGCTTGCTTACCTTAAGGTCATCCACATCAACCTTGAGAAAGACAACATGGGGTAACTTTTTAGCAATCTCAGCTAAAATTGGAGCAATGAAGCGGCAAGGCCCACACCATGAAGCAGTGAAATCAACCACAACCTACACAACAACAAAGTCAAAGCTTTATACAATATACATCAATTGCTAGTCAACTCCAGTATCGATTCAACTATCACCATCAGGAGCACACTTAAAAAAATGCTGACTACCTCGCAAAATCCAACAATAACAATTATAAACATTAAAAAAAGGGTATGCATGAAATCATACATAATAAAATTATACCTGAAACACATATCTACACATTTCTGAATTCAACACAAGCAGAAAATCAAACCAGATCATGAGGTCTAAATCTTAAAACAAAGTGAATAATCACACATTAAATTGGAGTTTAAATCGCGAAAATTGGATGAATCACCAGCAAATCAATCATAAAATCACGAACTAAATATTGACACCCTAGAATTCAAACAAACGACAAATCTGGAATTGATTGGGTTGAAAAATTACCAGTTTCTTAGACTCGATGGCTGACGAGAGATGCGCCTGCCACGCATCGACGGTGTGGACTCCGATAACATGACCTTCCTCAGCTGCCATTTTCTCGATCGATCGATACAGAGTTTCGTTCTAGGGTTTTGATGCGATGATGATAAGAAAGAATGAAAAGCGTAAATGCTATGCAATGAATGTGGACGACATTGAGTATATATACACACCAGACTGAAGCGAAATTTACCATAATGCCCTTCTGAATATGGATTGTTTGCGAATATTTGCCATTACGCTTTTATGGAAGTTGACGGACGCGGTTAAGCAAATTGGACGGTGACGTATTAACTAAAACACGTTTGAGTGCGAGGTTGGTCTGTAAATGGGCTTATATTAATGGGCCTTCAACCCGGCCCAATTAAAATTCGTCCGTAATTTGCAAATAACGAAACTTTCTAGCATGTTCCGGCAAATCCTAAGAATTTCCATATTATCCAAAACCCTCATCTTCTTCTCCAACCACCAGATTCACAGAGCTCAAAATCAATGGAGAGAGAAACCCTAACCCCCACACACGTCTCAATTTGAATCACTCAATCCACCATTTCACCCTTCTCATTTTCTCTCTCCACAATTTCCAATTTCACAAATGGCGCTTCCGCACCTCCTCCCATCGCCGCCGTCGTCACTCAGACCATCTTTAGCGCTACTACCGTCCTTATCACCCACAAAGTTCGCATCTTTATTGACAACCGAGCATAGGATGACTAGAAAGAGGTGTAAGACGAGCTCACTACGTTGCTCTGCGTCGTCGTTTTCGGAAAAGAGCCACACTGGGTCGCCGAAATCGGACGACGTGGTGGAGCTGCCGCTGTTTCCGCTTCCGTTGGTTCTGTTTCCAGGCGCGATTCTTCCGCTACAGATTTTCGAGTTTCGATACCGAATCATGATGCATACACTACTTCAAACTGATCTCCGATTTGGAGTAATTTACACCGACGCAGCTACTGGAACAGCTGAAGTCGGCTGCGTAGGTGAAGTCTTGAAGCACGAGAAGCTTGTGGACGATCGCTTTTTTCTAATTTGCAAAGGACAAGAGCGATTTAGAGTGTTAAACATAGTCCGCACGAAACCATACCTTGTGGCGCAGGTGGCATGGCTTGAAGACAAACCGTCAAATGACGTAGTTGGGAAAGATGAGAACTTGGAGGCTTTAGCGGCTGAAGTGGAGAGTTACATGAAGGATGTGATCAGGGTTTCGAACAGATTGAATGGGAAGAAGGAGAAGGATGCCAAGGAGATTGAGTTGAGGAGGAATGCTTATCCCACGCCATTTTCATTTTTTGTGGGGAGTACATTTGAGGGAGCACCGAGAGAGCAGCAAGCTTTGTTGGAAATGGAGGACACTGCTGCGAGGCTGAAAAGGGAGAAGGAGACTTTGAGAAATACTTTGAATTATTTGACGGCTGCTTCTGCTGTTAAGGATGTGTTTCCGACTTCTTCTTGAGAATTTGGGGATTCCAAGAAATGCTGTAGAAATGATGTAATTGTGTTTCGAACAGCTGTTTATACAGGTATGAAGATTTTGGTATTTTTATTGGTCATGTTTTTCTTGGATTATTGTGAAATTCTGCTGCTGAAATTTGAGTTAAAATCAAGTCTAGGTAATGGTAGTATGGAATATTTCAGAAATGATTGGATTGCTAGATTTTGCATCTGAAATGCATGTGAAGATCGAGTCCTGGTAGTATTTAATTCAGAAATTATTGGGTTGTGAGATTTTGCAGCTGAAAGGGATGTAAAGATAGGTTTGGACTGTGTATAAAAGTCTAGTTCCCGAGTGGTCGTGTTTGTGCAGTAATGCTTCTTTCGTTTTTGGTGTGATTGTGCTTTTGGAATTGCTTCATTTATCAATTTACCATAGGTATGAGCTAAGTGTAGAAACCCTGCTAAAATACTGGATTTCAGTCACAAATCTCGCTTGGTATGTCATATATGGTAATATTTGCCACTTGGAGAGGCTGCAAAGATGCAAAATCACCATCTGTTTGAGCAAGTTTAGGTCTTTTTAAAGCCAAGTATATAATATATTGCTGTAATGCTTGAAATAACCGAGTCTTAGTAAGTTGGCTCTGCTCGGATGAATCAAACATGCTCCTTGGGTACTCATATCGGTTGTATCTATACAAGGTTTTAAGACCTGCAGTGATGTTCCTGAGAATGGATGTCACATTGCGAATCAGTTCAGAATCCGACTACTTCCGGTAGGAAGCAGTGATCCCTTAAGAAATCCCACAAAAATGCTTTTCAAGTGTTCCATTTTGTTCTTCTTGAGCTTCTGGATCATCATGTATCCCAGCCCTGTGCATTTTCGTCGCAAACTAATCGACACTCGCCATAACATCACCAATCTTGCCATCATCAACATCCTCCAACTCTGAAGACCCAACATTACCAACCTCCTTATTGACAACCAATCCGAGTCCGAGCTTAGAAGACCATAAACTACTCTTGAATCAAGTCAGCAAATTTGTTCAATGCAAACTTGAAACCCTTTTGGTTATGTTGGTTGATGACGTCAAAACACGCTTCAAATACTACGAATCGATGCTGCAACTCGCTGTCGTGTGCGTAGGTTTTCTGGTGGCAATGGCGCAAAGTTGAATTTCTATTTATTTTATAATTTTTTATACACTTTTTATTTTACATTTTTAATTGTAATGTAAATATTTAATAATAATTACATAATTCAATAAATTAAAATATGTTGTGAACACAGGGCGACGACCAATCGAAGATTCGACTCGGAGAATCCATTCCACCATCGTCGATTCATTCATCATCATCACTCAATCCAACACAAAATCTTCTTCTACGATAGATCCCCATCAGATTGGGCAACTCCGTTCCTCTCAGAGCTTCAAATCCCTTCAGTTGCTGACAATTTCGCTGGATACTGATGGATGTTGATCCTCGCAAGTACGAGCAGATTGTAAGTTTTTTATAGTTTGAATTCGTTGGTGTTGTGTTAAAGTTTGAATCTTTTCATCTGGGTGTTGGTTTAAATGTTGTTGGAATTTTATTGGATTCATGTTGGTGCCTCTGAGCTCCCTTTGCTGGTTAGGTTATTTACTGTTTAGTTTGAGGTTTCCATTACAATGTTAGGTGGTTAATCTGAGAATTAGTGATTTTGGGTGTTTAAAGTTGCCTGAGGTAACACTACAAATGGCTGAAATGGTTGTAGGATGTGCAGAATGCAATGGGATTACTTTAACACTGCACTTTTGTAAAATTTGTATTGTTATTATTAGAGTACACACATGCCGTCTAGTGCGCGCCATGTTCCTATTTTTCAGTACTAAGCTTATCTGCTGCTCAGAGAGTGACTTATTGTCGAAGCTGTCTGTTACTCTTTGATGATTTATTGCTATTCATGCATTTTGTTTCAGGCATCTAGTTTCGTTGGAAATAGTTTAGGAAGGCTCTTAAAAAGCCACATTCTTAGCTAAGTCGGAACCTTGAAGAAGTGTTACACACGACCGTTGTTCTACGTGTCTCTTGTAGATGGTTTGGTCTGGCTGGATTAGTATTGTAATATAGACAAGACCAGACTTTATAATGATATTTGTACCTCGTACATACCTGGACATCAAGTTTAGATACTTGAGGTTTCTGATACGGAATAATTCCATACAATAGATCATTTTTTAAAGAAATTGTATTCACATTTACAGGCCATTAGTGATAAAGATATCCACAACATTGTTGTATCGTACCTGGTGCACAATTGCTTCAATGAGACTGCAGAGTCATTCATTGCATCCGTCAAAATGAAGCAGCCTCCTTGTAGTCTGGAAGACATGGACAAAAGGAAAGGTAAGTTTGTGTACAGTATGCATACTTAATGCCACGTAGGCGCAATTTTCTGTATTATTTATAGGTTCAGCTGGTGAACTTAATTAAAATTTCACTATATTTGAAGTTTTTTTCGTTTGGTTTCTTTATTTATCTGATATCAGAAATATTACGATTTGCATTGGAGGGGAATGTGCCAAAAGCCATTGAAATGACTGAAGAGATTGCCCCAAATTTGTTGGAGAAGAATAAAGATTTGCACTTTGATCTCTTGAGCCTTCACTTTGTAGAGCTTGTTTGCTCTAAAAAATGGTAAGCGTGACATGTCAGACTCCACTAGATCATATTCCTTTAAAATAGTCTTTTCCATTGTTTTCATAGAAGGAAACTGACGAATAATCTGTTCAATGACAGCTCGGAAGCTCTGGACTTCGCTAATTCTAATTTGGCCTCTTTCGGCAAGGTGGAGAAGTATCTACCGAAGCTCGAGGTACATCTCATTTTCAAATTAACATACCACACATGTTTGTCATATTAAGCAATACAAATCAATTCAATATTGTGCACTCAGGACATCATGGCACTGTTAGCTTACAAAGAGCCACAAAATTCACCCATGTTTCATCTGCTTAGACCAGACCATCGACGGCAGGTTGCAGAGAGTCTAAATGGAGCACTGCTTGGTTAGTTACTCTGTTTCGTTCCTTATGTTCCCTCCCCTCAAGCAAGTACTTTTTATATTGATCGATTGCTTACTTCTGAATTTGAATGCAAAATTAATCAACATGCAGGACACAATAATCAACCTAGCTATTCGGCATTGGAGAGGTTGCTACAACAGGCAACACTGGTTAGAGAACATCTAACCCAGGAACTTGGCAAGGTACGTACCAAGTTACCACACGTCACTGATACATACTTTTGCATTTACGCTCTCCTTTTTAGACGTAATCATAACTCAATAATATCTTCGATCTTTAGGATATGTATCCACCGTTTTCCTTGAAGGACATTTTCAAAAGCTAGTTTGGAAACTATGTCATATTTCATCCCCGTGATCAATGCCATGATAATTATCAGGTCTAGTCTTCATTATTGTTTTAAGTTCCCAGCTCTTGCACATGCTCGCAAGTTGCAGAAATATTCCAACTGGTGTAAATTAGTGAGTATTTGTCTGTTTTCAATATTGTTGTGAATATGAAATTCTACTAAGGCACAACTGTAGCTGCAAATTCAGGGCTTTATCTGAATACCCTGTTAAAGTGGCCATAGTTTCTTATTAAGTTTTTCCCCATTGTTATAACTGTGTTCAAAAGAAAACTGATGTCGATCGGGTTTCGATCGTGAGATTCTAGGGGCTTCACCTGGAATCATATGTTTACACCTTGAGTCACAATATCCTATGCTTCTTGTTTCTCTTCATTTTGCTCTTTCTGGGTATGTACTGTAGATGATATCCTTGTTTTTCATTTAAGGTTTGATGAATTTTGAGACAACTCCAAGGAAGATTGTTTTGTAAAAAGGTTATCTTAGAGGTATATATATCCCTAAGCAGACAACTATAGCCACCATTTGTAGAATTTCCTTTTGTGAGCAGAATTGAGCAGGATGTAAATGAACTGAAAATAAGTAAACCTCAACTGGTAAGAAAGTATTTGCTGAATGTATTTTGCTTACTCTACATAAAAACAGCAAAAAATCACCAGCTAACTTACGTCGAGCATACCTCTGTTAACACATTTAACGGGTGTGATTGAGTTTTTGGTTGTCGATCAGAATTCAATCAAAGAGCCGACATAATTAGCTAAGTCATTGATTATGGCCATCATTTTGGTTCATCTTCATTCATGCTACATAGCCTACATGCTAGGCCATTAAAATTCAGGCCAACGAAAAACAGACGTACAAATATATTCTATGAATTCAGAGTTCCATTTGTTGATTAGTCCAGCAATATGAGTCTGTTTAAATCTAACTGTATAAAGCTTAGTACAGCATCATAAATATTGTTAGTTAGGATGGTTGAGATGTTAATTGCAGTGTATACATAATGTAGAAACAGTCTGGAGATGCCGATTGATCGAGAACACTTATTTGCAGTTGGCTAAAGCTAGTTAGGGTTGATATGGCGACTGGTTGATCGTTTATAATGTACTGCCTTAAGAAACATTTTTAAATTAGATATTTTCAACAAGATATTCATTTGTGAGAGGAGTTATCTGCCCTAATTGTTTGTTTGGTTACTAAACCTCGTGTTATTGTGAATATTTGACGCCTGTTTGTGGAGGGGTGATTTTAGTAAGGCTATAAGTACCTTGCAAACGGTGATCTAGGGTTTTGATAAGCCTAATGCTCGATTGATATTTGTTTGCTTTAGTTTAAAGCTTCGCTAAACCTTATATATATATTATATATTTTCTTTTCCTTAACCCATTAAACTCACTTTACGGCTTTCTTAGGGTTTCAAAGTAGTTTCAGAAAGACTAGAGGGATGACAAAGTGTGGAAAATAAGAAGATCAAAATAAAGAGAGAAACCGAGAAAGGCTGATTCATAATGAATGTGGGAAGAGTTGGATATATTTTGGTAAAGATAACATGAAACCTCATATCATCTCTCTTATGCAAGTACATGTTACATGGAATCAAAGACCAACTTGTTTGCTATGATCCGGCAAGTAAACACGGGTAAGCTGGGAAAAGGTGCATTGAGCTCAAAACCCGCCACCATATAAAATATAAACCAAACACATGAATGTACTCAAGTCAGATTTTCAACTCGTTCACAAAACCCTCATTTTGACCCAGCACTAAAGATTCATAAAAGTTAACCCGTGATGGGTAAACGTAAAACTAGAGGTCAACACACTTCACTGATATACGAAGTATCTGTTATAGTAACCATGCAAGGAAGACAGTAATTAATGACATTGACTAATCAACTAGGAGCTAGCTGTAGTGGTACGCAGCAGTAACTCCAGTGGTTAAAATAAGTATGTAATGATCACATAGTTCTTAGCGAGTGAATGTCTGAAAGTGACAACTTTTTCTAACGGATTAATAAAAAATAACCTTGAAATGCTCACCGTACTTTGGAAGACAGTCACTTAACTCTAGGTAACTAATTAGATTATCTTACTTGAATAATCACTGTGTTTCTTAAGATCATCTTGAAGGAGGAAAAAAATTTGTACCAGCCATGAACTCATTGATTGGAGTTGGATAGTTGAGTGATGCACCCAACAACGGCTGAGTCCCTGCAATAGATGTGGTTGTTGCTGTGGCGGTGGTGGTAGCAGTGGTACTGGAGGTGATAAGATTACGATGTTGTAGTAGTGGCTCGTGAAGTGCTTCACTTCCTCCTGGAGAGTTTTCCTCATTTCTTCTCTCTGGTCCTTGATCATACAAGATACCCTTGAAAACATGTCCACCAATGCTCACAGCTGCTTGATACGCGAATTGTTGTTCCTCATGCCTTTGCTCATCCTCTGCATTGAGTTGCTGGTTCATTGAGCTCACTCGCACACAGCGAAATGATGCCTGAGAGTTCACTTCGCTTGGAAATACATTGCTCAATTCCAATCCTGTACCAGGTGAATTTTCATGTAATGGCATCATCATCAACAAAAAAATTGTTCACTCAATTTAAAAAGATTGCAGCTTCAATATTGACCCACACTCTGATGTTCATAAATGATTTACTTCGGGAGTTTAAGAAGCAAGGATATAGAACCCCATGTATTTCTAACTCTAAAACCTAGAAAATTATTCTTGCTTAATTAACAATCTCCCTTTAAATTTGACATTCTTGAACAAATTTACACGCTAACAATGTATCGTGACATAGACGAAAGCAGGGTTACCCTATGCAAATTTGTTTGTGGAAATGGAATAATCTAAGGTCAACCCTATTGTTATGTTTTGGATGGATCAACAAAATTTCATAACAAAAGTGCAATACCTGAAGTGTTGGCAGTGACGAGCTCACCTCTAAGTCTTTTAATGGTGATGTCTTCGCTCCTCATTTGCGATTGTGATTGCTGTGGCTGCCGTTGCAGCTCCACAATCTGTTGCTGCCTCTCACGGCGTTTAGAGGCAGGAACCCAAGTACTCTTAACATGAGTCTGGCAGTAAAATCCTCTACTCTTACAGCAAGTCCTGCACCTCATATGTGGGCAATCTTTCTTAGCTTGATTCCCACAATCTTGACAGTTTATGCTCCCACCTGAGCTACTAGTGCTACCCCTCATAATGGAAAAATCACCACCGGCAGCAGACCTTGATGAAGATGCATCTGGTGAAACATTAAAGCTCAGCCTCCTGTTGGAGGTGGGTGCCATAAGACTAGGTGGTACTAGAGGAATCGCAGTCGCGTAAGAGATTACATGATGGTGGTGGTGATGCTGATCTCTTTGTTGCTGCTGTTGATATTGTTGTTGTCGGTAGAATTGCTGCTGCTGCTGCCACAGCTCTTGTTGCTTGTAGATCTCGTCATTCCGGTAGTGAAAGAGGCTATTTGCTACCGGTGGTGGTTCTTGCTGTTCCTGCTCCTTGTCCTGCTCGTCTCTCACTCCGCCTAGGGATGAGAAAAATCCTGCCATTCTCCTCTGCTATCAACAAAAAAGCTACAAGATTCAAACTTTCTGAAATAATCACAACTTAACAAAAAAGTATCAGAGAAATTGAAATTAGGGTTTGGGTATGCGATCCAAATACAACTTCATCTCTACTCGCTTCTGCTGATCATTCAGTGTTTCATTCGAAAATGAATTACCTGAAACAGTGACGATTAAGTGAGAAGTCTGCAGTGATCTCTGAAGCTGGTACTTTTGAAAAACTCGATTGGAGAGAATAGGGTTTCTAGAGGAAAGTCAGGGTGAATATAAGAAGAATAGAATTATTTTGTACTTTAGGACGTTTGAGGATCGAAATTTGAGAAGAGGGAGGTGTCTCCTTTAGTGCACTACTGCATTCCATACGTATAATGATCCTAATAATGGCACGGATTTAGAGTTGCTCTGCAAGCGCCGCCATGGAGACTGCAAGTCCTCAATTAATAGACACCACTCAAACATTCCAGCTATCTTCTTCTCTATCTATATTTTCTCTTGACGTCTCTCTATCTCTATCGTCTCTCTCTGTACGCCTCTCTCATTCTGTCATTCACATGATTTTGTTAGTTTTGTAAACAGTAAGGTGATGTTTCCTGCATTTAAGGGAGGATTTTATTATGTCAGTGCTGCGTTTCTTGGACTGCAGCAACTCGTAGTTAAGACTTAAGTGTGTGCCTTTCTCCCAACCTCGGCTTCTTTCGATTTGCATACATTGTTAGCTTATCACTTAACCTAGCTTTATGCCTCCAAATATAGAATGAATATTTTTATAGGATCTGAACTTTGGGTCTTTTGTTGCAGATATTTCAAATTGTGCAGGTGGATTTGGGGATAAGGACCAAGTAGGTTTTGGGATTGGAACAGTGGCAGAGCTGGAAAATCTGTTATCTTTGTGTTTTATGCACTTAAAAATCAACTATGTACAACAAATAATACTATCCTTCATACTGTCAACTACAACTCCTTTTCATTCATTGATTTTTTCTATAGGATTTGTATTTGATTTTTGTCATGTCACTGCAGTAGGTGCTACATGACTAGCATTGAGCTAGTGATTTGGGGGTTTGGGCTGGACTGCATGTTTGTGAATGAAATGTGCAGCGTGAGAGGCAGTGTGATGTTCCCAATAAGTGTGTCTCCTCTCTTTCCCAGTCTCGAGCCATGAGCCCTTCTCCCTCTACCCTCTACATGTTTGGCCTTTTCATTCTCTTATTTGCCGATTGTGTTTGTGTCCTCAATGATTCCAAATTCTCGATGCAAGCAAACACATGTATAATATACAGTTGTGGACATTCAACTAGATTGCAAGAGAGAATGATGATCAAATTGCTGTATTACGTTGCTAGGCATATAGTTGACCAAATTATGTACACAACCAATTGGTGATTTCATTAAGTTCGGAAGTTATAAATTGGATCTTTGGGTACACGAATTACTTGCTTACCAATAGTCCGTCGGTTACAAAAAGGGAAAATATAGATTTAGGGTGCAGGAATGTTTGTTCATGTTACGCTGGTTATGGAAACTTATGCATGTTGCCTAATTAATCACATTTAGGAGTGTTCCCTAATGAGGCTGGTAAACAGTTGCCTAACAGCCAGGGAATCAAACTGGGTAAGATATATCATATCTTTATGAGTTACCCGTAGGATGGGTTCATTCAGACATTTTAGATGCTCCCCACCCTACATTATTAAGTTGCATATAAATTATCTTGCACCATACAAACTATTTTCGTAGAAGAAATGCATGCATACAAGTATCCTTTCTCCAATGAGACTTTAAACGCATATCACGGGAAGAAAATCACGGATCTAACCCTAATATCCAACTTTGAAACCCTAGATATTATTACCGAGAATCAAGAACTCATTGCTATTTGATGGGCAAGAGATCCGCGAAATAAATGCCTTATGCCATGGTTAGCCTGATGGGTCAGGTCTGATTGAGCGAGTGGGCCTACGTTAAATTATGATCCAGTTCGGCCCAATGAGAATTGCCTGCGTCGGGCCTGTTTGAAATTCATACGCGGGAGCAAGGGAACTGGGAAGGAACCGTTAGCGAAATTGGGCCTACTTTCCAGCATCGTAATTTAAATTCGATCCTAAGTGATGGGCTCGAGGCCCATTAATACAATCATTTTTCAATATGGTTTTAAAGGATAAAATATATTCATTCTTATTTCTTAATGAAAATAATTACATATGAGAAAATAAATTAAAAAAATAATGATGGACGAATCGGATAAAATGAAAATGTGGACGAATTCTTTATTATGATTTCAGGCGCAAGGATTTTGTCTAAAGATGCTCTGAGATATGGACCGCATTCAATATTTAATTTAACAACTAAACATTCCTTCATTTTCAAGTTTCAAGTTTTAAATAACACATGGGAGAGTCAGTTAGACGTGTTATCTTTTATAAATCATTGAAACGACATAACAACAAATCGTTGATTTGCTGAGATTTAATTATATGATTCCAGATATTCAATAATGGAGTTTATAATGTAGTGCTCATTTGAAATACAATAATACTTTTTTGTGAGATAAAATATCATTCAAGTTTGTGAAACATTACTCACAAATTGGGATTTTAACTTTAATTTTAAGAGTAGTTTTTTACATATTTTTAGTGATTTGGAATTAGTGTTTACAATTTTGAGCCCAAAGTCAATAGTTTTTTTTAACTCTTAGTTGATCGAATGTTAGAGACGTATGTGTGTCTGAACCTGAATAATTAAATAAATCTTGGGAGTTACCAACAAGGAATCTTTACAGTAAAATATTAACTCTTGAGTGTATATGACTTCTTCTTATCTAAAATAATATGGAAGAAATAATCATGTCCGTCTCAACATATGGACATGTTTGGCACCCTCGCACGTTGCAATAAAACACAATACCTTTGAAAGCAAATAAAACATTTAATGACACCAACTAAAACAAGCTGATAATAAAAAGAATTTGATCCTCAGATTTTCCTTTTTACCCTATTTTTAGTCTTCCAATTTTTTTGTTGTCAAATTATCCTTAGGCCCAAAAAAAGTGAAGTTTGAGGTTGGTGCATTTGACATTCCTCTAATAATTTCTCTAATAAAAATGAATTTCTAATTTAACACAATACTTATCAATTTAATATTCTGCTTTGCGTCGAAAACTAGAAAAATTTATAAATGCGCTTAAACTTATTTTTGGAATAGAACATTTCAACAAGTTTCAATATAAGTTTAGTACTCCACAGTCTTTGTTTGATTCATATTTCTTAGCGCAAATACTTACTTATATTTAGTTTGTTCCAACAAGCTTTGTCAAGATAATAATATATTATGACAAAATATAGCTGTATTGAAAAGGGCTTTACAATTAGATAATATGCTCCGGTAAACTCTTTAAAACCGTGTGATTCTGCTATACAAAGTCATCGAAAAGGACAGTGTTAATACCTAAGAATATAATTCGAATTATAAAGCAAACACTAATTACGACTTTCGTGTTAACATACAGATTATCAAAAGCAAACACTAATCATTTAATTGTAGTCGTAATCCCCTCTAACTTCCCTGCCTAAACTAGGTTACAAAGTCTAATTGAGATATAACAAGTAACTAGTCAGATTGGATGCCTTCAGAAATATTTAAATCAGTTATCATTTTTCATTTGAATATGCCCCTTCACTAACCTTGAACCTTATTGTATTAGGGCGGACATAGTTGCATAGTTGCTCTCCATGAGTTTATCTCATCCTTTGACATGGTTTAGTTGTTGATAATTAGCATCAAAAACAGTTGTCTTGTCGCCATCTTTAAATTGTCCTTTTGACCGAGCTTTAGAGATCTCCTATAAGTATAGGTACCCAAAGATATTATCAGAACTCATCCAGTAATCAACCAAAACAACAACAATGTCGAGCTCTAACCCTGGTTTGTGTTCTCTTGTTCTCTTTCTATGTTGCTTTTGCTTCATCAACCCTATCAATGTGGCTGATGCTGCTGGAGGGAGCTGGAAGACAGTGTTAGCCAAGGGAGGAGTGTCGGCCATGCACATGCAGCTTTTGAAGAATGATAGGGTTATCATATTCGACCGTGAAGACTTTGGCCAGTCTCAAATCCTGCTACCCAAAGCCAAATGTGATCCGGCTGTAGTCCCCAAGACCAGAGACTGTTCCGCTCATTCGGTTGAGTACAACGTGGCTACCAATACAATACGGCCATTGATGCTCCTAACTGATTCATGGTGCTCATCAGGGTCAGTTAGCCCTGCTGGTGGGCTTATTCAAACCGGTGGAAATGGGGCCGGAGACCGCGTGGTTCGGACCATGGAGCCCTGTACCAACGGGTGTGATTGGGTGGAAAACAAGAATGCACTCCTTGCGCGAAGGTGGTATGCTTCAGTACAGATTTTGCCTTCTGGAGAACAGATAATCATTGGTGGTCGAGGACAATTCAACTTTGAATTTTACCCAAAAAACACATTCAAAAACCTCTACAGTTTACCATTTTTGTCCCAAACAAATGATAGAGGGATTGAAAACAATCTCTACCCATATACGTTTCTCAACACTGATGGAAACATTTTCATCTTCGCCAACAATAGAGCCATCTTACTAGACTACAAGAACAACAGAGTTGTAAAAACATATCCAACAATCCCCGGAGGTGATCCAAGGTCCTACCCTAGCACGGGCTCAGCTGCTTTCCTACCACTAAAGAATCTAGAAGCTGCTAACATTGTTACAGAGGTCCTGGTCTGCGGTGGAGCACCTAAAGGTGCCTATGTTGCTTCCTTGAGAGGCAACTTTATCGGAGCTTTAAAGACCTGTGCCAGGATGAAGATCAACGATGCTAACCCTGCATGGGTAATTGAAACAATGCCTTTCGCTAGGGTCATGGGAGACATGGTTCTTTTGCCAACCGGTGGCGTTTTGATCATAAACGGAGCTGGTAGAGGGGCTGCTGGTTGGGAGGGAGCAGATACTCCCGTCCTCAACCCGGTCATCTATCACCCGGATAACAGACTCGGAACAAGATTCGAGTCCCAAAACCCTGCCCGTATTGCTAGACTCTACCACTCCACCGCCATCCTCCTACGTGACGGTCGTGTCCTTGTTGGAGGTAGCAACCCTCATGCTCATTATGAATTCACCGGTGTGAAATTTCCAACCGAAGTAAGCCTAGATACCTTCACACCATCCTACCTTGACGCCGCAAACAACAATATCCGACCCAATATTTTCTTCCCCGCCCCACAAGCTAAATTCGGATACGGTGCAAAGGTCACTATCAGGTTCAGGGTCCCAGGAATCTTGAACGGTAACAGATTAACCGTTAGACTGATGACACCAACATTCACAACTCATTCATTTTCAATGAACCAAAGGTCATTGGTTCTGACAATTGGAGCGGTAGTAAACCAAGGACAGACCAGATACCAAGTTGTTGCAACCTTTCCTAAAAACGCTGTTCTTGCACCACCAGGGTACTACTTCTTGTTTGTGGTGCACCAGGATATTCCTAGCTATGGAAGCTGGGTTCAGATTGGGTAAATAGTATGAAGTTATTTGTTTTTTGAGTGTTCAATAAATTGAACTCATTGGCCCAAAGTGTGAAAAAAGGGCTTGTATTTTTTAAAATTTGATCAATAATGAAAAATATTCACAAAAATCAAAAGTTAGTCTTTAAGATTAATTTATTTGCATTCAAATCCGATTTATTATTCTCATCATTAAAAATTTGATTTGTATTTAATTTTTCAATCAAACCTTCCCCTTTCATCATTTATGTTGAATTATTATAATTTCTAATTGATTTTTAAAATATGATCCAGATGGGCCGCATATATTGGGCCGAGCTAACCTAAACCCTTCAAACTTCAATCGAACTAGAGCAAGCCCAACTCTACGAATTTAGGCTTTTGTTTTTTAGCCAGGCTTAACGAGCCTCCCAAACTTTTTAAGAACGAAACGACGCGTTTAGTAACGGGTGGAATGGGTTAGATTAACGATATGGGCCGATAATAGTAAGATGGGCCTTGATGTGACCCGACCCGTCAGGTGGTGTGTTATGGTAATATGGTATGAATTTCTCTGTAGTGTCTTGTTCTACTCATCTGACTTCTCTCAAAATATTTAATCTGCCAATCTATCCTATAAATATTATTAAGGTAGACCACATCTCCCTGGAAAAAATGGGTGCTGAAAAGAAAACATTCACATTTGAAGAAGTGGCCGGGCATGCCAAGGTTAGTGATTGCTGGATTGTCATCCATGGAAAGGTAGGGTTTTGCTTCAGATCAGCCTCACACCTTGTTACTTCTTGGAGTCATTAGTTTCTTTTTTCATATAGGTTAATTAATTATTATTGATGTTTTTAGGTTTACGATGTGACAACTTTCCTGACGGAGCATCCTGGCGGTGAAGAGATAATTCTCGGTTGTACTGGTAGAATATTAAACTTGTTTTGAAAATGAGTGATTCTTATTCCATTTTGGTGGTATGACACAGTGAGTTTGATGTACAATGATTTGGTTCACGTAGGGAGAGATGCTACCAGGGAGTTTGAGGAGTCTGATCATAGCGAAGAAGCAAAGAAACTAAAGGAGAAATTTTACATTGGGGAGATAGATTCTGCTTCAGTTGTGCCGATCCAACCCTACTTGATCACTACAAAGAATTTAGGATTAAACCCTGATAAGAGATACGGATTCGCACCGCCCAAGGTGGTGAATCATATGCTGATATTGATTCTGGTTCTTGGTGTGGCCTTTGTGAGCCGGGTATACACTAAAGGATTTCTTGACCTTGTGTCGGTTTGAAACGTTTGTTGTTGTTGAAAAGCATGTGGATGAGCTCTTGTGTTCTTAATCACCATTGTACACTTCATATGCTATGTTTTTGGTATTAGACGTTATTGATCGAGGCGCGTGTGAATGCCTGATTGAGAAACATGATTGAGATGTCTCCAAGGTTTGCATTATTAGTAAAATAAAGAATTGTGGACAAAAGCATTGATGTATATGAAATATGTGGTCCGATGGTTAATGTGTTTCTATGCATTCAGAAAATCTTACGTGGGGACAAGTGATAAGATATGCATGTGAAATGTTAGCATGTTATGGTATTGTTGTAGTTCCCATTCACTAGCTGAAAATTATTGCATTGAAGCCCTTGCTGTCAAAACGAGAGATCACGTTGCGGTAAAAAACCAAATGATTCTCGCAATTTAAGTTTAGGTTTAAGAAATAAAACCTCAACGAATCTATTTTAACTCATCTTTTTAACAACCTTGTAACAGAACATGCATTTAAAAGCTTTGTAGTATCTCGTATGTACAACAGTAATATTCAAAGCCAAAAGATATGAAAGCCGGTGATAATCTTAATAACAAGCATACGGATCAAGCTTGCGTATCGAAAGGCCTGCCTCATTACACTAATTACTATATCCAACCAAATCGAATTAACACTCTTTATGTACGGAGTACTATTTAATTTAAGTGATTCAAACATATTTTATGAAAAAGTAAAGACGTTGGCTCCTACAATAAATTGTGCAGATCAATCAGTGCATCGTTAAATTTAAAACCCATCGGACAAAGGCTAGCTCCATTATTGATGCAGCTTGATAGTGATAGCCAAAGTAAAACAAAATCTAAATCTGCAATTGATTTTATAGACAGGAGTAGAAGACTAATATATCTCACTATATAACTACGTTTTCCACTTCACAAAATTTGATTTTCTACTTCAACACTAAACTTTACAAATGTCCAACAAAATATCAATGTAGGCATGAATCCAAGGGGTCCATTTGCAGAGCTAAAAAGTTGAAAGACTGTATGCAGGAGTCAGGACCGCACAAATAATACCACACAATTATTTGTTTTCAGAAATCAGGATAGACTGCCTCGACTCTCGTCCTCCCATCCTTGTGGCTGTATTGCCATTGCAAGTGATAATGCGCCATCAGTGTATTGAATTATTGATCAAAGTTTTGATACCAAGTGGCCCTGGATTGCAATAATTGCCGCCAAAGCCTGATTGGTCATACAGTGAGAAGGATGTGAGTTGGCGTAGAATAATTATGTATATTTTGGTTTTCAATGAATGCACATAACCTAAATAAGCATACAAAAATAAGCCTCTAGTAACGTATATGTAATTTAAGTATACGTAACTACTGAATAATAAACCAAATCATTACTCCAATAATTACTATATATTCAGCCTCAACTTTTCCACATGTCTTTTTCACTCAGTTCTGTTTTATGATATGTGAACAAGATGTGGCATCGTGAAAAGTGGGTGCCGGAAAAAGAAATGGAAAAGTTAGACAGCTAACGTGTTTTTTTGGTTCACTGACGAACATACCATTTAATGCATTGGAACAAAATGGTGAGAGATGATCAACGACAGAAAAAAATTATTGATGAGACAATGCCAAGAACAGTGGAGGCCGACATCGTCCTTACGATGATGAGGTGGAACGTGTTTCACGGGTTAGAAAAAGCTTGGTGGAGCAAGATGACAGACTTATTTGACTTATAATTAGGGATTGCAGGTAAATTATTGATGGCGTGGGCCGGTTCTGCCTCTATGTGGTTTAAAGTTGAAGCTGCTCTACAGTCACTAAGATGTTGCCACTCTTGTTTAGTCACTTAAAAGTTGCAAGTTATAATACGGAGTACAACTTATATATACTGATGTAAACCCTAATATAGGAAATAATATCCCATTCAATGGATGATTCTGTTCTGTTTATTCTATTTAGTTTGAATTATTCTACTTAATTACTTTTTGAGGTATGAAGATCATTGCTTCAAGATACCGAAACCAGACACTACTTAAAAGAGATCCTTGGCAACTACCTTTAGGTTTTTCTCCCTCTAGTACGTTTTTGTAGTGCCCAAGCCTTGAGCTAGCTAGCTAGCTAGAGAGGCTTAATTTTAATTACCAAACATAGTTTAAATCTGATTTTATTCTGAGGGTAGCATAGCAACATGCATGTCTAAATTATTGAAGTATGTTAATAGAGGTTTAAATGACAGTACACATTTTTGAATAGAGACGTGTGAGAAATCTAAAGTGATAAGGAGTATTTGCAGTTAATTAAGATGCATCATGCACGTACGACAATAGAGTTTGCACCCATCGATGAGGCTGATAGTCTCATATATATGGTCACCATAAATGTTGTGGGCCTGTGGGTCACACCTATACTAAAGTTGCATCTCCCAATTACTATGAGAACTTTTTGTAGACTTAATGACGTTTAGATGCAGTAATGATGCAAAAATAGAAAATGGAAGGAAAATGATTTATTTATTAGCGTTATTATACCCTATCAATCAAAGCAAGATAATACAACAGTTATGGTACGATTAAAATTCGTAGCCTGTGCCAAAACAAAGAAAAAACATAATATATGTGAAAAAATCCATGCACTGATTGGAGTTTTGCTTCAAGTTCAAAGTTTTACGCATGAACGTATTTTTTGGCTTCAAGAAGTAGTGGCACCCTCTTGTGCATGACAATCCCTGTGGTGGCACTCATATCAATGTCCTCATTCTTTACTCCATCAGGTAGCTTCCAATCAAATGCATTGAGTAAATTAGCCAGTCCAACCTCCACAGTCACTGAGCCCATGTGGATCCCTGGACATATCCTCCTGCCAGCTCCAAATGGAATCAGCTCAAAATCAGTACCCTTAAAGTCTGTATCCTTCCCCAAAAACCTGTCAGGATAAAAATCATGTGGCCTTTCCCACTCATCGGGGTCACGGCCGATTGCCCATGCATTGACGTAAACTAGGGTTTTGGCGGGGATTTCATAACCTCCGACTGTTGATTTGTGAGTAGTCTCCCTTGGCACGAGAAGTGGAGTGGCTGTGTACATCCTCATAATTTCCTTCACTACCGCCTTCAAGTAAGGGAGCTTGGATGCATCATCCTCGTTCACATACTCCTTGTGTCCAACTGCGCTTCTGATCTCATCAGTTGCTTTTTTCAGAATACTAGGGTTCATTGTCAGGAGACACAGTCCCCAAACTAGACTGGAAGCACTTGTTTCTGACCCGGCAACAAACACATTCTTACATCATAAAAGGAAAATATGTTAAAACTTGGCTATTAAAGTAGGTTTTGGAAAGATCAGAAATTAGTGGTGTTGCGTAATTTACCATTAAAACTCCTTTGATTTGGTCCCATGTGAGATCTTTTGATGTCTTTTTGATCCCAATCATCACATCCATGAAATCTTCCACTTCAGCTTTAGGTCTGTTTGGATCTAAGTGCTCGTCAATAATTTGTTGGTAGAAATCATCCATCCTTTTGAAGATACTCTTAAGCTTCGACATAGAGCCATTGAGAACATCAAGCCACCCCATGAATGGAAAGTAATCTCGAAAGTAGAGCTGTCCAAAACTTGCTTGAGTGTCAAGCAAAAGGTCATGGAATCTCTTAGAGTCTTCTCCATTTTGCTCATACCTCTTCCCAAATGCAGCTCTGCATATAATGTTGCATGTTAAGCTCATGGTCAATGCACTGAGGTCAACAAGCTTTGACTCCGCGGCAAGGTCACTTATCTTCTGGAGCATGCGACGAATCTCGTCCTCACGAAGAGGGCTATAAGTCATGACACGCTTCAAGTTGAAGAGGTGGACGGTTGTAAGTTTTCTCATCTCACGCCAGTAGTCATTGTACTCTGCAAAAGCCACGTCATGGCCTGAGTATGACATGGTGTATAATCCAGTGAGAAGCGGCCTTGAAGCAAAAATTAGGTCATTAGTTTTCAACGCCTCTCTCGCCATCTTTGCGGAAGAGATAACAAGACCTTGGCGGAAGCCGAGCTTGAGAGAGAGTATAGGCCCGAAACGGGATGCGAGTTTGTAAAGGCAAGTGTGGAGATCGCTATCGTCAAGTTGGAAAAGGTTTCCAACAATGGGGAGTGAAGGAGGACCTGGTGGAAGGTTTTTGCTCTTGGAACTGGTGGCTTTGTAGAGTAGTGTAAGTAAGATGACGGGGATTAAGGCGATGAGAGAAATGAGGATCACTGAAGTCTCCATTGTTGGGAGATTCAGGCAAATATCAAAGCTTCTTAGAGCTCAAAGTTATTGTAGCTTGTGTTTTATAAATGATGAGAATAGTCTGTTCATTTATACGAATGTGATTAGGGTGTTGTTATTGAATATACGAACTTCTTTGAGACTCAAAAAGGAATTTATAAGAATGATAGATACTGTCACGTAGCTAAAAACTGAGAAAATAATTAAAAAATATGTATGTGAAATAAGGGAAATGATTAAGTTAATGTGAGGTAATAATTTTACGTTTTAAATTAAATTTGTTTTTTATAAATTTAACGGTCGAATTTACAAAAAAATGTGACAGTTGGATATGGAGTTTTTTATATTTTAAATGTCATTCATTTAATAATTATAAAATCAACAGTGAAAATCAAGTCGACAGTCGTATACAAATTAAATGGTCCTTGTTGATCTTTCCCTTGTGAATAATATGTTGCTTTTTTACATTCCTACAGTTACGTGCATTTTTTCACCTTTACGAGTACGATGTAGTATTTAAGTGTCTGTTTGATTGTCGCATGGTGTACCAAAATTTAAAATCGTGACGCTCCGACTTAAATGCTCAGGTCCCAATTCCAACGCGAGCTATCATACACATGTTTTTTTATTACATATTTACTTTCTTTGAATATAATGGAATCAGGTTTGAGTATCGATAGAGAACAATGTATGCACACTCTATAACATCGTTTGAATGTGTAACGATTCAAATATGAACAAAAGAAATTTGTTGAAAGTGAATATGGCCTCGTGAGATTGCATTATTCACGTTGACTCTTCTATTTACGAAAAGGTAATATTAAGATGGATACAAACGCAATATGGGGATCCATTCCATTCCAATAATGCAATATGGGGGGCCTTAATGTCACCAACGTCGATGGATCGATTCCAATAATGCAATACAGGGGCCCTCAAAGACACCCACGTCCTTTTTCTGCACAGTTTTTGAGAATGATATTCATGAATACAAGCTTTAAAGGTTTTGCCGACCGAGGAAAGTTCTTGAGACCTTTATTATTGGATGAGACCCTTAGACCCTATCATGGTCGTTGATTGTTCTCTCACCTCCACGTGGTACAATCCGGATCCCAATAGTAAGAGTCTCAAAAGAGACCACCTCTTTGCCGACCTCCCTTGTTCACTGATTTAACTATTCCAGTTCTTATTGGAAATAAGTACTGTTTAAGGTTTAGGGTTTTACAATGTAAATAATCTGACAAATTATTGTTGGGACGATTCCTTTATAAGGAAATCGGAAGCTGCACACAGATGTAATAATAGAAGCACTAGCCCCATTTTGCACTTGGGTCGCTGGACATGTGCCATAAATATGAAACACATGTACAAATGCTTGTCTCATTCATCCAACGATGCAGCTGTTAACGTTGTCCTTATTGTTGGGTACCAAATATACATTAAATATATGAAACCCGATCGACGGAAACGGGTTCACGTAAATTGCCCCAAATTTTGGGGAAATCAGACAAGGCCAAATGTGGGGGTACAGCCCTGGCCAAAACAGTACCACTGTCAACACCACAGCCTTCAACATTGTGGGGAAACAGTACCTCTCCGCAATAAATGCTGCAGGATTTTTTAAGTAACAACCAACTGAAGCTGGAGGCATATATTACACAGCAGTTTACAGCAAACTGATCATTACACAGCACTTTCTATGCTGTGTAAAACTCATTCAAAAATTACCGAGAATATTTGCATTAAAGCTTCAATAGCAAAACCACCCATGTATCCTTTTTTGCAGACACTACAACTATCAGTTGATGAAGCACTGTAAGGACCAATTTCCAATGGTCATAGCATAAAAAAAAGTAGATCGACTAAGTATACACTAAAAGAATGAGCATTGTTTCACCAATACCTAAAAAGAAACCATTCTCACAATCTCCATGTACTTATAGCGAATATTGAATCCACAAACAGCAGGTCTATTGATTCTCCTCTACCACTTGAGCGAAATGTAAGTTTCTGCAGAATGAGTAATATAAAATAAGTTCAATCTTTATTCCAAAGAGTATATTTTCCTTTAAAATTCAATCTAATAAAAGTTAGTAAACTTAGTAACGTTCATACTTCATATCCAACAAAGATTTTGTGCCATAGCCCCCAATTCGAGAAAAGTGGTGAAAACTAAATAGAGAACTGAATTGCAACACAAAACAAAAAAATTAACAAGATTCATACATAAACATGGGCATACCCAATTAACAATTAACATACCCTGAATCATAAATGCAAAAAATATGAAACCAGATTAGAATAAAAGAAAAGGCAGAGACGCGAACCCTAATTAAGGATTTTCTCCGTCTTTCAAATCTCAGTATAGCAATTTATAAAACAGTTAATGGACAAATTACAGAGTCCTTGTAATCAGATAGAGGATGATTATAAAGGAGGTTGGTAAAATAAGAAAGATTAAGTTCTTGGTGAATGGTGACTTCTTTTTCTATATAATATTCACATCTTGCCGTGAAATATATGCAAAGGCTGAAGTGCGAATAAACTTGAGGTGACGAAAGTTTTTTTATCAGATTTTCTATAGATACTTCCAGCTATAGCTCCTCAAGTATCTAATACTTTCAAAATGTAGTGACCTCTTTGTAGTTTGTACTAAAAGGTGTAAATGGTAGATTCCCTGATTAATAGCATATATGGTCACTTAAGACACATATTAACTACAAGAGGATAAATTAACCAGCATACCTGTGATGGATATTATTTATCAGATTTCCAAGATACTCGTAGTTATAGTTCCAGAGCCTCCGTAGTCCGAACCTTCAAAAGCTACCTCCTTTCTCCTATTGAAAGGGAAAATACAATATTTACATATTTGAATTTGTTATCATCAAGCTTGCACAGAGTTCTCGAAAATTGAGGAGCTAAGATGACACTGAGGGAAGCTCATCAAATCCTCAAAAACTTAGAAACAGTTTTTTTATATATGAAACCAAGCGTATCATTAGCTACTGCATGAAAAGAATAAATAGTCTACCACGAAAAATCAATAAACTCCCACCAAAGTATTTCAATAAACTTTAGAAGTCAGAATTACAGAAACAGAAGCGAAGAGTGAACTTAACATCAAAAGAAAAACTTTGAACCATTGTTGCCACGTTCCTTTGAAACTACGTAGGTTGTTCAGATTCCTTATACGCCAAGTTACTCCCCATGCAGGTATTTGATCAATCAATAAGAACATTAATCATGAACGAATACATTAAAAATCAACCTATGATAGCCGTCTTTGTACCATAATTTTAATACTCTCACCTCCACAAAATTATCTTGCACTGCGAAAGAGAAAACTATCACACGAGCAATATCGACAGCATTTTAGTGCTGCATGTTTCCGGTAAACTACACCAATAGAAACTATCTTGTACTACAAAGGAGATTTTAGTGCTGCAAGTTTCAGTAATTTACACCAATAGAAACTATAAATATATTGAAGTGACTTAGTTGGAATAAGCAGAGGGGCTCCACTTATTGTTTGCAAACTTGCGACATAATAATACAATACAACCGCCATCAATTGGTTAACATTTAACATAAAAATACAGCAATTAGGAGTTACCAAACCAGCTTAATAGTTAATCTGTAAACAGGTCTCTGCACAACCATCCATAAACAACGATAGAAAACCAGCATTGACAATAACCTGTGTCTATGTAACTCCCAACCAAAAAGTATCAGTTTAACTCATTAAAACGAGAAATGCCAATTTAAAAAATAATAAAGGTAATACCAATTTATTCATAAGAAAATGATAAACCAAGCCGATTATTTTTTGGCCTTCTGCAAGCTGATCATAAAACAACTCTTAACACAAACCAGAAACCAAAGTTAGTGTTTAATTTATTAGCCGAAACCATATATCCAGGTTTCGGACAACAAAACACTATTCTTCATTCGATCACAACAAAGGACACAACTTTGATCAGATCCTACTCTTAAACCATTATGTAACTATAAATGATTGTAGCAACACAAAATTAGATTAAATGAAATATATAGTTCCTTACATATACACTCTAAGGTAGGGCGCTAATTTCATAGCCACCAGTGTTCCAAGGACAAACCCGCCAGTCTTCAAATGCTTAGACCACTATTCTAAAAAGTAACAATGTAATCAGACCCACCAGGTTTGCACTGTCTCAAACCGATCCAAATGAAACTAGCGAAACCAAACACATAGTTGCGCTAGTTTAAAATTAGTAGTCCACAATCACACTAAGACAATTAGAATGTAACAAACCGACTAATAATTTTTTCGAAAAAAGGCCAACATAAAAAACTTTAAACAAGTTAACTATCCAAAAGGGGTACTTGCAGCAACATTTGTATTTGCCAATAAATTCTTCAGACTCTATCTTCCCTATGGTACCTTGTAAGAATCTGACATTGGGGAGCTCAAAAGAAGTTTAAATCTCGTTCCAAGATAGCATATTTTGTTGAAAAATGTAACTTCTTTCAATATTTATGGATGAAAATGAAAAGCTGAAAAATCTATATGGACATCAAAACTCTATAGAGATCTATGTGAAAACACAATATTAGATTTTCATGATTTTTCACAACAAGAATCACATAGCCTAGAATTTGGAATGCAAAATAAAACAAGATTAAAACGCAGAAAAGAACATATGAAACAAAAAAAATATGCAAACCCAATTTGGAATGTCGGTTTCGATCGTCGGAGAACATCACTCGGCACTTCGTCCATGTCCCGTCGTTAGCGATGAAGTGATGCAGTGATGTCGTTTAATACGATCTGCCTTTTGGGCCATGATCCAAAAGTCTTCTACTTTACGGCCCAAAAGCTCAACTGAAGCCAGGAGGCTAGAGGCAAGACACATATCCATTTTGCCACACGTGGAGTCACGTGGTTTCTGCATGAACCCTAATCAAGCCATTGAACTATTGAAGTGATATTGAATGTTTTAATAAATGAATTAGGTAAAGCTTAGGTGTCAAAGAATCTTATCATTGAGATGGTTAACGGCAATGTTTACATTCCAAAATCCAAATGCCCATCATTCAAACTTGTTATTTGAAAGTTTGATATAATGTTTTTAAGAGCAACAACCCTAAGCAACAATGACCAAGCCTGCCATGCAGCCCTAACTGAGACATGTAAACAACTACTTACTTCTAACAGCATTTCATGAATCTGAAATAGGTACATTGGAGCATGCTGCCAAAAACACATAATCATGGTACTACATATGATCATTGCATTTGTCGACTGACTCAATTGTACACCATGTTGAAGTTCTTACATGCATGTGGCCATGTGGGAGAGGCCCCATTAGCCACACTCTGCCTTATATCAAATTTGAGACACATAATGAACATAATATAAATTACAAAAAAACATGTTTTTGTTTATTCATATTTAACTGTATGTATCCATATATGTGACCGTTAGGACATTGCTGTTTTATTGGTTCGAGAAAGTTGCCTGCAGGTGAATTTGTTTAATGAGTTGGTGTTAGTTTGTTTAAATGCATTACAGTTGTTGTGCCACAGACTTGTCAACAAGAAAAATAAAATGGTATTAATATTTGAGGTGAGATTGGGTTTCTCATATGACGATTATGTGAGAATCGAGTTCGGTTCTTAAGGGATATTAAAATTTTGTAAGACAAAAGAACATCATCTCATCCGTTTATTTTGATTAACCTGACGGTTGAGATTAAATAAATTATGAATTAAAATAGGTGGTTGAATTAGCAATATATAAGGATGATTGAGATTGAGAATGACGGTTATTAATATCAGCAGTTGGATGAATTGAAATCAAGGTTGAGATGATGTACTTTCATCTCACAAAAACTTGTATGTCCTCCTAAAACTTAATCATGTAATTAATTGGAGCAACACTGAAGTGAAAAATAAAATAGTAAAAAATGTCAATATAACTTTTTAATTGTATGTTTATATAAATAAGAATGTATTTTCTTCAATATTTCATCATTATAATTACTTCAATACTAAATTCTACAATCCTAAAACTCCGGAATATTAATCATTTTTACTATAATTGGAATTTCAAATAATTATTTTTGTAATTTAAATGCTAAAATAATGTCGGAATCCAATTGGGAAAATGAGTTGAATTCAAAGACTTGCATTGAAATCCGCTTTTGCATAATTCCCATTTTATGATTTTAAATAAATAAATATTTCAGTATCTCAAGCTCATTCCCGAGACGAGACAGCTCGGTCCGATCCACCAGAAGAGCTGCAGAGCTTAGTACCTGGAGTCTGCAGATAGAAGAACGAAGAGAAGAAGAAACACTAGTATCGAACCAGCATGGGGAAAACTTCGTGTCTGCGGATCATCTCATGCGGTGGTCGTTTCGTTGAGTCAAATGAAGCTGGCCCAGCTGATCAGGTATGCCTTGTTTTGTTCCAAGTTTTGATTTTGAGTATGGATTTGGTGTTTGATGACGGATTATGATCTGGGTATTGGTTAGATTTTGGGTTGTTGTTGTGATCTTTGTGATCTAGGATTTTGGAAGATGTGTTTTCAGGTGGGTTTGGACTTGTTGGTGAGATTTGAATTATGAATCTTTTTTGGGATTTTGCTGAGTTGGGAATTGAGGATTTAGATCAAGTTGGATTCCATAAAAGTGATTCTATTGGTTTTGATTGGTTTATGGATGATTGAATTTTGCAATGATTGGCTGGTGGAGAGTGAATTACTTGATGTAGAAATATGTTCCTGAAGGCATTAGGGATTATGGTTGTGAGATCAATGTAAGATTTTGGTCCATTGATTAGTAGTTACTAGTTAGACTGTGTTGATTGAAACCATCATTACCGAAATTCTTTGTTGCTGATGGGAGTGCTAGAATATGTATTCAGATCCGGTAAAGGAAAATGTTGGATAATATGGAAGTGTAATAATTGTGAAGCTTCTTCGTAAATTTTGGATATGATTACTTATTTGTTTGAATGAAAGGAGCTAGTAGTTACAATATATATTCTGGTTTAAGTGTGCAATTTGCCAATTCAGACTAATCATCCGAAAGTTAAAAAAGGGTGGAGTTTTAAGAAGAAATCTTCCACCAGTCGAGCTGTAACTAACTCCGTGATTGCCAAGACCCCTTCACCTGAACATAAGCAGAACATACAGTCGGCTTCAAGCGAGTCAATTGTGACGGAGAAGGAATGTGATATTCAGTGGGATAAAAAGAGTCCGCCACCACAGGTGGCCGCAGATTTGTGTGTACCAGACACTATAGAAGTTAACAAGCATGAGAAGCAAGCAACCACAACCACACCAGATTCATGTGCTGCTGTTGATGTGTCTACTCCCAACATTGAGAAGCAGTCAGATACTGCAGACTTGTGCGTTACTGATGGTTTGACTGACCCCAAGACCGTAGAGTATGATTCCGTCATTGCGGTACATGAAACTGATGTAGTCATTATCCAGTCAGCTGTCCGAGGATTTTTGGTACTGTCATGTAATCCTTATTTACTCATAGTAGCTTACAAAGCAATATTTAATAATGCCCTTATTTCAACTAGGCCCGGAAAGAGCTTACAAGTATAGTCAAGTTACAAGCTATGGTTCGAGGACATCTGGTTAGATGTCATGCTGCTGGAGCTCTAAGATGTGTCCAAGCCATTGCAAAGATGCAAGTCCTAGTTCGAGCTCGATATGCTCGTACAAGAAAGGTATCTTTTTGCAAACTTTACTACCTGCCTCGCACATGTGAACTATATAATTAAGTCAAACTTTAAGAGTAGTAACTGAGCTTTCTTAGTATACGGTGAGTCGCGGCATTCAATGCTACAGCCGTTTGCCTTGTGTAGTCTTTAACTAGTTTCTCACCTTAAGAGACAGGTCTACCAAAATGCCCTTCAGGTGGACTTTAAGTTGGGTAGATTTTATGTGGTCCCGTCATTGATTATATGTGGCTAAAATTTCTGTTTCATGGGACGAGGTCACTAGCAATAATGTAAACTCTGTATCAATTAATGTCATTCTTCTGCTTTGCTGGAAATTTATTGCACTTGCGACATAAGTTATCTCACTTGTATTTACTTACGCGTGGCAGATTGGTACACCCCCGAAAAGCAAACCTGAGATAACTTACACCTCCATGACCGACCTTCTCAAAAGTAGCTTTGCTCGTCAGGTTAGACAATTTTTCTCTGAGTCATCTGAATTCTGTATAAAACATTCTTATTGATCTTTGCATTGATGGTCACTCATTCTTCTTATATCCAAGCTCCTCGAGTCTTCTCCTAAGTCTAAGCCAATCAAAATTAAATGTGATCCTTTAAGCCGGGACTCGTCTTGGGTCTGGTTGGAAAGGTGGATGTCTCTTGCATCACCTGGCGCAGTAGATGCTCTAAATGCAGAAGACGAAATAGTGCAAGAGGTGAAAAATATTGGCACGGACCTTGAGGAGAAAACTATTGATAAGGACCAAGAGGAGAAAATTATTGTAGACGATTATTTGTTTAACGAAGAAAATGAGATATTCTTGGATGCCAAGGACTTTTCAAATCCTTCTTTGGGCCGCGAGGACTCTAAACTGGATGTTACAGAAGAACAAAACTAATAAACGGAGGTGAGATGACCTCAAACAACTCCATTATGGATTCACACGCAGCATCTTTGGTTGAGAGCCAGAGATCGGATATATTAGAAGTTGGGACTGTTGAGTCATCTACTGCTAAGGATTCAGTAAATCATACCTCAAGTGAATATTCTCACCGTGAGAGTGAGATTAGTTTTTTTGTGGATGAAAAACCTCAATCAAAAACTGAGCAAGCCGTAGAGCTAGAGAATGAAGTCACTGAACAAGGAAAAGAGCAAGTGGAAGAACTCAAGACTGAAGTGGAAGTTGAAGAAGTGGTACAGCTCCAGACAGAAGACGAGAATGTTATTTCAGGTTCTCCAGAAGAACCTAACAGTTTACTTGCGACAGTCACTAAACTGGTTTCACCTCAACTCTCAGCAGACTTGTCGGAAGTTTTTCAGGATGCGAGAGATGAAGAGCCAATTTCGGCTTCACACTTGGCTGTGGTGAACCATGGATCGATACCATTGAAAGGTGAAGTTGAAGAAGAGCAGGCTTCAGTTCCAAAATCAGCCTTTGACTCCAATTCTGCACATCAGATTGCGGAAACTAGAGGTGGTGCTGCCTCATAGTTCTGAACTTGATTTTAATGAAGAAACAGCTGCATCCAGCGAGGACGATATTATTATTAACCACAAAGAGCCAAGCCAGCGAGACAATTCAAATATTCAAGTTGATGAATCTGAGTGTGGCACCGAACTCTCTATTACCTCAACTCTTGATTCACCTGATAGAATGGAGTTTGAGCCCAAGAAAATTGAGTTAGAAAATGTAGTTTCAGCTGATTCAGAATTTCACGAGTCGAAATTCAACACAGTTGGGGATGAACTTGAAACTGAATCAGGCTCGGTGGAAAAGAAGGAAGATGATACAAATGTGTCCACTCTGCAATTACAGTCCGAGGCAGGCGACGAAGAGACCAAAACAAATGTATCCGGTTTGCAAACAGAAATTGAAGGTGACGCAGAAAAAAGCCATCAAGCATCCCCAGGAAGTCAGGTGACCTTCTCTGAGTCCCAAGGAACACCTTCCAGTCAGGCTTCTGCCTCGACAAAATCTAAAACGGCAAAGTCTGGATCCATCAAGAAACGCACAATTCTGTCCGTAGCCAAAAAGTCTCCATCAACCAATTCTGGTGGTAAAGTTAGCTCAGAGCAACAGCTTGAGGAACAGAAATCTGCCAAGAGACGAACATCCTTTGGTTCACCCAAACCTGAAGTCTCTGATCAAGAACATCGGAGAGACAGCAGCACAAGCTCATCTCTCCCTAGCTACATGCAACCTACAGAATCTGCAAGAGCCAAGGCAAATGCTGCTGGCCATTCTCCACATTCAAGCCCTGATCTAGCTGACAACAATGTCTTCCTCAAGAAAAGACATTCCCTGTCAGGTGCTAAAGATAAACAGGACTCCCCTAGGCTCCGCAGAACATCCTCCCAAGCTCAGCCTGGATCAAAATCCAATGGCACCTCTCCTCTTGGTATGCTCTAAACCCCATCATTGTTAGCTTTCTTAACCCTCTTTGTCATCACTTATCTGTATTAACGCAACAATTTTCTTCCCTTTCAACCATGTTTTTTCAGAGCGAAAATGGCAGAGGTGATCTAACAGGACAACCACGGAAGCAAGACATTCCTGGGATGTTGGCTAATATATCCATACATACGACTTCAAACATTTCCTCTTGTTTACTTCAACTTTCAGCTCCTGATAGGGTTTGCGAGCTTGTCCCTTTATTCTTTTACGGATGCTGTGTGCTGTAAGTTGTAATGCATTGTAAAACACAAGCTTTCCCATGTATTGTTTGAAGCTTTTAATACATATGTTCACAAGTCATAGCCTCCGTCCGATAATGTTTGTACACATTTTAAGGAGCATAAGTTTCATGCACAATGTGTCATTTTTGTGCCTTTAAGATTACACAAAAAGAGAATTTAATACGACAATGATTCCCAACACTCATAAAACATAACTCTATGTGAAACCATTTCAGCACAATAAGAAGCTGTCAGTAGTTCTGTAGTGTGACTTTAAACAGCTGAAGCTACAATCAAACAAATCACAAGCACTGCCTAATTTAACTAAAAGAGTTCATCACACAACTAACAACATACTCTCCTACTTCCTAAAGCAGGCCATGAACCTCAAGTACCTAAAACAAGGGTTTTATGCGAGAGTGTCCCATACTAAGCTATTGCCTTCAGGCAATGATGATGACCCATTGTTGAAGCCTTGAAGAGCCGAGCTGTTCAAGAGCTTCATGCCTTCTTCGCTCATCTGCTGGACTTCGGTTGGGGATAGGATTCTGATGCATCGGACACACCCAACAAATTCCCTGATATTAAGACATTTAAAAGCTGTTAGCACTTGGTAAACAAAATTTAAAATGAGCTGTTTGGACTGAGCGGAAGGTAGAAGTAGTAGTATGACTTACTCCCACGGGTCATCACCGACGAGAAGTACATCATTCTCAAAATCTACATAGACGAGCTTCCAAGAAGAGCCTCGTGGGTCAGTGAGCAGACCCTCGAGGCCAAACATGCGTTCTATGGCTGAACATAGTTCTTTGTAGTTTTTGAAGCTCGACACATCAATAGACCTGCCAACTGATCCTGTCTTCTGAACCTACCAACGCAAAAATTAAACAAAAAATCAACTCAGACAGCAGAAGCAGATTAGCTAGGGAAATGCTTGTGTTGTGTGGGCTTTAAGGCCTACCTTTGTGTATGTTCGCAAAGGTGGTGCAACCTGCTGCCATGAGTTAGCTTGCAGAAGACTGCTTTCGTCAAACTCTACATTGCTAGAAGACGTGCCATTAGAATTGTCATGAAAGTCTTGTCGGGAGAAAGCCTGCGACTCAGCCAAGCTTGCCGAGGTAATCTGAGACTGCATATCTTGACAGGGGGTAATCTTCCCGACAAAACAATCGGGTGGGTTCTGGAATGGAGGGTCATCCATTTTACAAAATCCATCAAAGGTGATTGGTGCAGAATGGTCGACAGCGGAGGTATTAGTATTGCTGCCGTTGTAACCAAGGAAGCTATAAACTCCACTGTTGTTGTAATCGAGGTTCTTGAAGCCACTCCAGTTAGTTGTATCAGGAACATGCTGAGGAAGAGACGATGTTTGATCCATTGGGGGTAAGCTTTGGACATTGTTCAACTGATGTTTTGATGAATTCTGACATATTGATGACATGACAGGATTCGGTCCTTCAGGAAAAATAGTGAGAGAATCTTGGAAGCTGGCCTCCGGTAACGACGCAGGTGATATGAAAACTCCAGGAAGTGGTTGATAACAAGAGGGAGAATTCACCATCCATTCATCAGTTTCTAGATATGGAAGCAAACTGTTTATGCTGCCTAGATCAGCTTGAGGGGGTCCCATTTGTTGTGAATGCGGAATCGGAGAATTCATTGGGTGCTGTGATCGCCATGGACTCACCTGTTGTAACTGATTTTGGCTTGGATTTGAGGACACCGGCTGGTTCCCAGTATTGGGTGGGTTCATGGAGCCAGAAACTGAGTTCTCGGTTGCCTGAGCCTGAGCCGTGAACTTTAATTGGTTTCCATGTTCTTTCCCCATTTGGTCAGATGATGCAAGCTCTGATTTTACCGCTGGAATTGTCTGTTCTTGCTGGATTACTTGCAGAACACCTTTTGAGTTTCCTGGGGCAGAGCGGGAAGGACAGGGTTGAGTAGAGTTCTGAATTTGAGCTAATGTGTTTCCTCTTTCATCTTGCATTGGAGCTCGGTGGTTATAAGTAGAACTAAGCGGTATGGATGAAAAGTTAGAAGGGTGATTCATCATCTGAGATTTCATCATCATTGTCATCAATTGCTCTGAGCATTGGTTTGGCATTTGATTCGCCATCTGATGAAGATTTCCAAACCCATTATCTGGCATTCTCAAAATGGCCTCTTTATTAAGCTTCCCCAGTCAGTCTCCGCTCCTGTAATACAGAAACCGTTAAGTTGCAGCCCCGCCAACAAATCAGATGCTTTATAATAATTTATAAAGACATGGGAAAGTGAGTTACCAAGGAATCCAGGGGTGAGTGTCCGCTTGTAGCCTGATGTCAATGAAGGAAATATATAGAGACTTTCAGGGGTCTCGATATCCCAAGAACTAACACGGCTTGGCTTGTCACTGCATCCAGCTTCATCCCACTCGACCTGATCCATAAAACCATGAGAACAAATTGACTCATTCGTCCAGGTTCCAAATATGTTTGTCAAATAAACCATGTCATTGTCATTGTAGTGAAAAAGATTGTACCTGAATGTTACGCCACTTTGAACCAGGCCACCTCAGCGGGTCAAGATCACTTACATTCACTATTGATCCCATATACCTTATACAAGCCAAAAATGCAACTCTCATTCTTGGTACCTTTTAAAAATGAATGTTTTGCAACTGCTTAAACTCGACGGATTATGTTTATACCTGCGTTTACCAGACTCTTCTGTTTCAAACATCATTCCAAACCTCATCCCGACTGAAACCTGAGTTCCGTACACAGCCTTGCGGAACTTAGCCATGGGAATAACAAACTCAGACGGACACTGCCTGAAAATTACACAAAGTGGCAAAATATTAACTTTAAATTTTATATAATGGTTTCAAACTCGCCAGCGAGCCATTACCTTGGATTGTAGAAAATGGTGAATTGGCTTCGGTTCGAGGCAGCATGGGAAGCAGCTGCCAGCACGCCGATGTGCATACTATCAGCTGACAGTACAGATGATGGCAGAGTAGTTTGCGGACGATTTGCTCGTCTGATACCAACCATAAGCTGCGACTTCTCATCTCTGCATACCAGTCAATAAATGAATTATTGAACATACATGAAATCGTCGTACAAATAATCTCTTGTCATAGTATGATCAAATATACCTGATGAACAGGACGGAATCTCCTTGTCTAAGCCTCTTTGCATTCACAAATAGGCTCCACCCTGTGGTAAGAAGATGCCTCTTTGGCTGCCCTACAAAACAACAATACAAAATGAAGATGGCTTAGCAATTAGATATCAGCAGGAGAATGTAACATGTTACATAATATGATGCTACCCGTACCGCGGTAGATGTGCCTAAACGTCCAAGAATTATCATGCAAGTCTCTAACAACAAGCTCTTGGGAAGGAGGCTGCACCGTGTAATCCTGTATTCAACGGAAACTATATTTACAAAATAGAATGGAACAAATTATTAAGTACATAAGATATATTATTAATAGTCTTACAAGTGAGGGAAAAAGCTTTTCAGCCGCCCTGCGCGGGACTGAGAAGCCTCCATGAGTACTTGTGTCACTCGCAGTCAGAGTCTTGCAAAAGAATTCGTTAGGGTGTTTACTTGGCCGACCAAAGTCTTGTACAGGTATGATATCCTTCTCCTACACAAATAATTTTTTGTTAAGTAACTAGTTGTTTCCAACATTATCGAGATCTGGTGAAGTGTTTGGTGTTTCAAACAAGCTCACAGTGTTCACTGGCTGAAGGTTCATCTGAGCATATATTTCATCGGTCTCTTTTTGACATGAAGGCGCCAATTCATTAGACAAAAAATAGATACAGACACTAGAACACAACAAACAGACCTTGTGACCAAACAGACCTTGTGACCATCTGAGCATATATTTCATCGGTCTCTTTATCACCCTACAAAGAACGCACTTATTTAGTATAAAATGTTTGATATTGTTAGTATGAATTTTCTATATGGATCATGTATAACACGTACATGGAGGGTGACATTATGAACTTGGCACAGCAGCTGCGATGGCAGGTTTGGATAGTTTGGGATCTGTGAGGTGGCTGATTTTTTCGTTGAAACTGCTACCTGTTAGTCACAAATAGCATGGTTATACGTTTTATTATGAACAAACATTGTTAACGTCACATGATGTAAACAACATCACTTTACTCCAGTAAGCACTGAACATTGTTAGTTTATTACATATTGAGCAATACAACTTATATTGACGTAAGCCAGTGAAGTCAGCAGATATGTAACAGGATGAGGAAACAGATACAAATTATGCCTTTCAACAAAACAAATGGGATTATGTTTTAATGACCACAGAGTAGGTGGGCATGATGCGATACTCAAAGTATCATACCAAAAAATGTGAAAGGAGTTTGAATTTGTAGGCAATCAGAGGTTGCAAATGTATGACAGTATTCAGTTATCAGGTGTATCAAAACTTCCCACGCAATCAGTTTCCTCAAGAACTTAAAAAGTGAAATTTCAACACTAAGTTGCGATGATTCAAGTCAATATTTAAAGAGCTCCGTAGTCCTAAGACACTTTCATGTTGTTAACTCATAATGTGCTGAAGGAAGTGAAACAAACCTGTTCACTATGTCCTTGTGGAAAGTAATACACAAGGCTTCCAATTTGAGGAAGAGAAACTAGGGGACCAGCGCAAGCATGCCACAGCTCAGAATTCATCGTCTTAGATGCCATCAAACCTAACGAAATTAAACCAAAACTGAATTTCAATTTCCAAACTTCAAAGCTAAAATCTTAATTAGCTCCTCTACAGGAAGTCCATGACCAAAATGATAAAGACAACGCACCAGGCTGATCTTGCAACTCTTTAAGCATTTTCATTTCCTCTAACAAATTTGTTGAAATCCCATTAACCACACCTCCTGTCTTCATCTTCTCCTCAGCAACAGAACCCATTTAGCCACCTCAATTTATTCTACTCTGGTTAAACTCTAATTTACAGAATCTTAAGCATCTGCCCCCTCTTTGACCAGAAATCTCGCATTTAAATCAGACTCCAACCAACACAAACTTAACCCTCTAGCCAAACGAAGCAAACAACTAACCCCAAAGTGAATGAAGCACTTCAATCTTCAACAAAACCACAATGATCTTCAACAAAGGGACAACACTACAAACAAATCTTCAAAACAAGTCCAGACCCACTTGAGATAATGTCTGCAAGATCTTGATCAGTGAATGAGGGAACAAAGAGCACTCCCCAATAATCCAAAAAACACAAATCTGCAAAACCTCCTAAATAGCAAATTCCTCTTACAAAAATCCAAACACCCTTTTAACAAAAAAGACACCTCCTTTCTTCAACGCAGAACAAAAACTTCTCATCAGTTTGCATCAAAGCACGCCTCCCAACGCAAGCCTTGTCGGGCAAATCAATTCCCAAATGCCCTTTTCTTCTTTCTCTACAGTTAATTCCTCTACGCTTTCTTCTTTTTATCGAACCCTCATGATGAAACCCTAGCACAACTCATCGCAATCGCCATCAACAACATCAAAGATTCCACCTTTAAACCCACATTCAATCACATACCCACTCAATATGCAGCTGGTCAACTCAGAGAATTGCCCGGAGGATAAATAGAGACACTATCTTAAATGGGTCGGTCTGTGAATTGTGAAGTATGAGGGATTTGATTTAAGGTGTAAATATTCAATTTTTTCGGTAGTAGAGAAAAAAGGTGAGAGAGGTGATGACCACTGGAACACGAAATCGGAAACAGAGACCACACTGGAGTTAAATAATGTTCAGGTAGCAGAAAAGTGTGGCGATGATCATTGGAATATCAAAATTGAAGAAAAATGTTTAGAAACCAATTAAAGTGGAGAAGGCATTAATTCGTTCTTGGAAGAATTTGGGTAGTAAAAATACATTTTTGAATTTATGTGTGGGGGTTTATTAAAAAAATAAGGTTTTTAAAGTTTGTCCGACAACATCTAATTATTTGTAAAATAGAAAGACATAATCTCAATTATTAATTATTTAAATTTATAAAATAAACTTTATTTATATAGATTCATTTTTTTTAATAAATATGATTCCGCATCCATAAATTATATTTTGTCACAAGTTAAAAATAATAAAAGAAAGGAATAATTAGGGTCAAAGGTCTGAAACTAAACCGAGTGAGCCAATAGCAATATAGGTCGGCCGCAATCCTTAAACGACACGTGACGTTAAACACACGGAAGGAATAAAGAATATACAGTAACAAATTCTACTAGTAGAAAATTAAAGTGCGCGCATGGAGTAATGTAGATCGGTGCTCATATGATCGGACGGCTCACAAGCATTGCTGAAACCGAGCGGCACGCTTGGCTCGTTGATCGATGTTTTATTTTTATTTTTAGTTTTATCAGCGTTGCAATTTTAGACTGCTTTTTAATATGAGCCGTTGTTTTTGTACACGTGTCTCTCATGCAGGTCGTTGGATTTAACGTAAAACCCTAGTAAATCCAACCCTAGGAATGTAGACGTTGCTTTTATTGGATAATTTACTACATTTATTGTTCATCTGTTTACAGATTGGTCCCGAAGCAAAAGTCACTTAATTATCTGGTTGAATGGAACATTTTGTTATAATGAGATACAGCTCAAACGCTATTTTTAGGGTTTTTATTGTCTCATATGATCCAATAATGTTTCGATTGTATGTAAGAAACTTTGGATGTGCACTTGTTTTAGTATAAGTGATCCGCAGCGGATACGATGCCATGTCTTAGAAATTAGATATAGTAAATTTATCAGACGAGATCAACTCTGATGACTTATTATGCTGTGATAGGTGTATGATAAAAGTGCTTTCTTTGTACAAAGAGGCAAACCATCTCAATCAGAATGTTGATTACTGCATAATGATGCATCGAAGTCTTTATCCATATGGGCATCAAGAAGATAAGATCAAGAGCTTTATATTATCAGTTAAGTTTAGTTCAATACCATAGAGATAGAGACTAGGGAGAGGTTGATGTAGCCCTAGTTAGTTGCATGATAACATACGCAAAATAAGTTCATATATAAAGTAGTGAATTACTTCATCATGGGTTGATGAATATAATATCTTGTTTTGAAAGGGGCATATTAAAATTGAATACAACTGATATATAGCCATTATATGCACAACAATCTCTACTTTTTTCATGAGTTAAAGTTATGCTTCAATACATAATTATTGAAGATTCCACTTACACAACTTTTATATAGCAATGCCTGAAAAGGGAAAAGGATGTAACTTATGAAGACTAATAATATCAGCACTATACAATGTACACAATCATTGAATGATAAAATAAAAATTGGTGTACAAATATAGGTAAGACCTGAGTTAAATAAGAAAATATTGTCTGGTTCCACCATTATATTTAAGTTTTGAAGTTTTTTGACTTTGCAATAATACTACTCCCTCCGTCCCGCTTTGTTTGTCCAAAAGCACAAAATGCACGGTAATTAAGGTAGAAAGAGGGTATAAAATGTGTGGTTGAGAATAAATGATTAATAAGTAAATGAGTAAAAAGTAGAATGTGTGGTTGAGAATAAAAGAAAGTGGACAAACTTAAGGGGACATCCAAAATGGAAAGTGGACAAACATTATGGGACAGAGGGAGTATATTACATGACATGAGAAAAGAACAAACTTTTAACAATTAACCAACACTTTATATATGCTTTTTAAAAAAAAAGGGATTTTAGGGTTTAAAGGATGTGAAGGGTTCCCACTTTGTTGTAATCACAACGCATGCATTTGGCCTGAAAAGGGTGGGATTTTTTGAGTAATGGTATATTGATTCGCTTGGGAATTTTTTGGTGCAAATATCTCACCAAGATTTCACAATAGTGAAAAGCTTGATTTTGCTTCAAATACAAATTGCATTAATGCCATCGATGTAAAAATGGCTCGGAGGTGATTGTAGTTGAAACCTGTAACGAGAGAATCATTCAAAGTTTGCTATTATTGAACACATTAAATATTTCGCTACCAGAAATATGCATTTTTTAAAATAAGTATGAGTTAGAGTTAATTATCTAGATAATCATAGGCTAATAGGCATGCGCCTAGTTCATGGAGCTGAAGTCTGAAAGTATAAACATGCACTTTCCCTTCGTCGACGTGATCATATTCATCATCTAAGTACCGTGAGGTGAAATCCTCATCTCAGTTGACTTTATGACTAACAATCTTTGAGGCATAAAAAACTTCTGTTTACAACAAGAAAAGGAATTTAAGAGAGTGTCACACAAAACCCTTACAATTAACAATCTTCATCACATAGACAACCATCATAGATATTGGTAAAACAATACTAGCATTCTAGCAATAAAGGCCAACAAAGAACGGAATGCTACGATTATCAAAGAAAAGAATATAACTGGTGGTATGTTGGAGTTCAGTCCAATACTTCAATGGGCTGAGGATGGTGTGCTTGGTCCTACTGGGTGAAGAAATGATGAAAGAAATTGAAAAAAGAGAGGTAAATATATTGGGACAAGGGAGATGCAAAAAGAATGGAGTGAGCAGTTGAGGCTGATGATGTCTAGCTTCCAAGTTTTTGTCTCCACTCCCGTTGTCTGATCTTTTTTTACATTTATGTGTTCTAAAACTATTGGAGTGAGCAGTTGAGGCTGATCAGCTCTGCTCTGCTCTGCTCTGCTCTGCTCTAGTAATTTATATATATATAACTTGGATTTAAAACGTTGTATTTTGCATGTAGCTTATTCTAGAAATAATGTCCTTTTACACTATTATCAATTCATGTATAAAACAGGTAAATTGTCTGAACAGAACTGTGAAATGAAAATACAGAATGTTATCTCTAATAAAAATCCCAAATTTATATTTAGCGTTTTCGTTCAGTCGGAGTAGCGACGAGCTCTGTCTACAACAAATGGACAAGTTCAATAGTTATAAGAAATAAATATTAGATGGTGGGTTTAAACTTAAAGGCTGCTTTTGAGGCTTTTTCGTTTGCTTATCATTATCAGATGAGGACAAATCAAGGTTAACTACTGTGGTTTCGGCAGTATATTGATGCATTATTGGCTTAATTACACGCCTTATATTCTATCTACCCAAATGGTGTTTGCAAATTGGACTGATGACAAATTCGAGGTTTATCTTTTCATACTTTTTTGGGTAGGAGACCCATTGCTCAAGTTTTTTTTTGCTAAGGTTCAAGTGGGTTGGTTTACCGTTGAACTGAAATAATTTCTAGTGAGTGCATTGTTCTTTAAAATTTACGTCCTGATTGTACCTTTGATAGTGCCATGTTGTACTTCTCACTTCATTATTGGTACCTTAGCTAATAAAAAATGTTCGAAATAGGGTCAGATTCTGTATGAATAAGAATTTATGTCACATTCTTGGTTCTAATTATGCTTTTTGGGATAATAAGGGTATAGAAAATCACAACTAGACATCTATATATAACGAAGACAAGAAGTTCCAGTAAGAAACAGAACGTGAAGACTGAAGAAGCCATACAATCATTTTAGTAAGTGAGACGTTTAGATAAATATGGTTTACTCTTCAAATGCCTCGATTCCTGTGGTGGATTTAGACGAGGAAATCAAGCTGGGCGGTAGCCACGATGACAATTGGTTTTCCAAGAGCGATGTTGTTCGTCGAGCCATGGAACAATATGGGTGTTTCATTGTGAAATTAGATAGTATCCCCCTGGATACGGCAGTCATAATGGAGAGAGAGTTGAAGGAGTTGTTTGAACTCCCTATTGAAACCAAGGAAAAGATTCATTTTGATGGTGAGCCCTTGAGAGGGTATTTTAGCAACCCTACCGCCCTTCCATTGTATGAGGCCACCGGGATTGATAAGACAACGCTGGAGGGGATACAACAGTTTGCTAACCTTATGTGGCCTGATCAAGAAAAACAAAAATTTTGGTAAACTGATTCTCTCACAACCTTTCAAAACTTGATATAATCATACAGGCTAACAATATAGATTTTCACCTACTTTTCCTTTTGTTTATGGCCAGTGAAAGTATCCATTCACTTTCAATGATCATGAAGAGCATATACCTGCTTGTGACTGAAATGGTGTTCAGTAGCTATAGTGTTCTCAAGTACTATACACCATGTGTTGAACAAATGGATCCTAGGATTCGTGTTGCTCAATACAGGGTTCCTAGTTCCTCGAATGAGACAAACGTGGGACTTATACCTCATGTCGATACAAGCTTTGTGACCATTCTTTATCAAAACAATACAAATGGAATAGAGATAGAATCTACTAATGGCGAATGGATATCCGTAGACCTGTCTCCCTCCTCTTTCTTGTTCATGGCAGGAGAAGGCCTGATGGTAACAAATCCTATTTCATCAAATTATTCACGTAAAAAATGTTGATTACATGAGAGTCTCAAGGGTGATACATTTTGTAATGGTACAGGCATGGAGCAATGGGAGAATAGAAGCTGCAAACCATAGAGTGAGCATGAATAATAAGACAGAACCTCGTTACTCATGTGGTATGTTCACATACATGAATGGATTGATAGAGACACCAGAGAGCTAGTCGATGAGGAGTATCCGCTTAAGTTCAAACCATACATTAATGAAGAATATATACGTGCCTATAACGCGTATCGAGGGCTAAAGAAGGGTGCATTCTCGCTTAAAACTTATTGTGGCATAAACTAAGATGTCATTATGCTCATATATCCTTGTGTAACTTAATTCACATTGTAAAATTTCCAAGGAATCAACTATATGAATCCTAAATAAATAATTTGCAAGGAATTTAAATGCAGAAATATGTGAGAATAAATTTGTTGCCAATGCAACCATTGCCAATAAAAACAGATTTTAGATCATATAGAATAGAGAGACATTAAAGCAACAAATCAGAGTGGCGCAGCGGAAGCGTGGTGGGCCCATAACCCACAGGTCCCAGGATCGAAACCTGGCTCTGATATTTTTCGGTTTTAAGATTTCGATTGAACTGTTAATTACCGTAATTGAACCAAATACTCTACTTTGGCTTTAGTTTTGCGTATGCTTGAGGAACTGCTGAATTTTGTGAAAATGGGCCCATGGGGACGAACTGAAGAGTATAGGATCGGTAGCTGTCGGTTACGGCTGTTTTTCGTAGGTAGCGTGAGGCATCGGACCAGAAAAAACCCAGCGCGTGCAAAATATAAATTAAATAACAAATAGAAAATATATTTTTCTTTTTTATTATAATGGGTACATTACAAATTCAAATCGAGCATGTCAATTCACTACGGAAACTATACCATTACATGACAAATCTATTACAAGACATTCAATCGAAACTGAAACAATTACATAGGAAAGACTGCACCACATGGACAGTCGGAAAGGGAATAGAAAATATATCTAGATTCCAAGTATTTGTATTTCATACTCTGCTTCAAAATTACATGTTAGGCAGTGAATTCTTTAATTTAATTCCAAGTATTTGTCCTACACTTTGTTCCTCAGTTCCCCCTGGATTCATATTTTTATGGCGAAATTTGTAAAGCTAATATTTGTGAAGCCACTCATAGTCGGTGGGACTTGGCATGATAATATTATAAGCTGATCTCCATGTGCCTTCTTTCTCGGCATAACTGACCACCTTGTACTTCCAACTTGTCTCAATCATCAGCCTAAACTATGACCCATTTGCTTATCTACAACCTCATGATTGATGGTGATAAGTGGGAATGCACGTCTTCAATCATCTGGTTGTAGTTTAGGCTATCCTTGTTTTGTGTCAACTTTTTCAAGATACCGAAATAGTTCCATAAACTGGATGCTCATTAGCAGTTTGTGTCCCAAAATACGCACCGAGCTTGTCGTGGTACGAACCAATGTACTTTCAATCTAAGATTCCAACACGATCCATTTTAGCCGGTTAAAACTAAATGACAACATATCTTGATGTTTGTAACATGTTTTTTTCCACATTTTATCATGAATCTCTGACAAATTTAGAACCATCCACATGACGCTATTCCAACTGAGATATTACGCCGGAGGTTTTTTTTACTTGCAACCCAAGATATTGTTTACGAAGTCCAAGAGAGGAAGTTAAGCCACATGAGATGAATGAACAAAGAGTTTTTTAGTACTTCATTTTTGGACTTACATGCTATGAATCAAATGAGTTTTTAGGACTTAAAATCAGCCAAATGATATGCCAAAATTGATGGTGATTGGTGGATTTTCTTGACCCCAAATATGCTCCCACAAATGTAGCAAATAGAACATGGAACACTATGATTAAATCTTGAGAATTCAATTGGTTTTAAATTAAGTAGACTTTACAAGGTTGTTTTATATTTGCTTCTTTCCCATGTTAGGTTGTTTGTATGTCAGGTCATCAGTTTTCTATAAAATGATCAAAATTTGGTTTTCAGTTACATCATATCAAAAGTGTTTGACCACCACAGTTTCACACATCAATGGCGCCCATGTCAAGAAGCTTAGCTTTGGTGTGCTTCGCGGGTCTAATTTCCCAGTGTTATTTTCTAACCGTCAATGGTTACACGGCCTCCGCCTGGACTAAAGGCCATGCCACATTCTATGGTGGTAGTGATGCATCCGGAACAATGGGTATGAATAATGACATTGTGTCATTCAACTTGCATCGTCTTTAGTTGATCATATTTGTTGAACTTGTTTGGGTTTTTTTTAGGTGGAGCATGCGGATATGGAAACTTGTACACGACCAAGTATGGGACTAGGACAGCAGCTTTGAGCACTGCCCTGTTCAACAGTGGAGCCTCATGTGGGCAATGTTTTAAAATCATATGTGACTACAAAACTGACCCAAAATGGTGTAGGAAAGGGTATTCAGTTACCATAACAGCCACCAACTTCTGTCCTCCAAATTATGCACAGGCTAATGACTGATGGAGGCTGGTGCAATCCACCCTTGAAACATTTTGACATGGCTCAACCTGCTTGGGAGAAGATTGGTATCTATTCAGGAGGAATCATCCCAGTGATTTATCAAAGGTAACACTTAATCTCTACACACTGAATAAATACAATTTAAAGTTATAAAATAATTAGTCAGCTGACAAGTTATTTCACATCGACTTGTTGAATAAATTTCGTAACAAGCTTGACTAATACTTGTTTTAGGGTTCCATGCGTAAAACGGGGCGGAGTGAGGTTTGCAATCAATGGAAGGGACTACTTTGAGCTTGTGTTGGTCACAAATGTAGGAGGAAGTGGAGCGATCAAGTCCATGTCAGTTATGGGATCTAAAACCAATACATGGAGTCCAATGTCAAGAAACTGGGGTTCAAACTGGCAATCAAACTCATACCTTAACGGCCAATCCTTGTCATTCAAAGTGACAACTGATGACGACGTAACCAAAATCTTTTCGAACATAGCTCCCTCCAGTTGGACTTTTGGACAGACCTTCACTAGCTCTGTCCAGTTCAGTTGAACATGTTCTTTCACAAACATGTTCGATAAGGTTTATGGTTTGACTAGGCAGTAGGCAGAGGCTTATTTTGATACTATTTTGATTATTGAAAGGCAGCCCGCTTTGTCTTCTGGTTAAAAATTCAATTGGGTTGTTACATGATGGTTGCAAATTCATTTAGTGAAGTTCAAAAACAAATTCCACGATACAAGAAACATGTTGATGTTGATGGTCACCCAATTTGATAAGTCACTCCATGACATGACTACGTACGTATACACTTCAATCATTAATACATAATAAAAGTGTCGTCTAATTCACCCTAACACACCAACCAAAGATTAGCAGCAGCAGCCAAATCCAAATTGACAAGACAACAACTTACTAAAACATCCAAACACATTGATCCATAATTGACCTGTACAGTCAACAAACTAACACAACATCTTTGAAGCCTCCTCTCAACTCAATCATACAAAATCTTCCTCACCAAACTTCAACACTTGTCTGCTTAGATCAAATTCCATGTTTCGCAAACACCCTCCTCCACACTTCAGTCAGCAACTCTTCATGGTTGTTGTGTTGGGTCCATCTTCAGTAAACATACTTAAAACCCCGTATAGTCTGTATAGTGTAGAAGTAAAGGAACCTAGTTTCGACCATTTAGTAAGCCTAGTAGTAAGTCTTCAAGATGTCAAAGAAGAGAAGCATAGAACATGGTGCAAGCAGTTAGTACTTTTCGATCAAGATCATCATGATCACCAAGAGTATTTTGGCTCAGTTTCAGAAACTGGCCGGTCAGGTTGTAGCAGTTTGGAATCAAGCAGAGGCTTAGGCAAGGCCAAGCGGGCTCACTTTCAGTTTCGAGTCAAGTGTCCAATTATGAGCAAGATTTTGAGTACAGCTATGGCTGTGATAGACAGAACTTCATCAAGAACTGCCATTAGGTAAGAGTTCTATAACACCTTCCCTTCCGCATAGCGCATATTCTTGTGTTAATACTAGACTGAAGTAAGCTATGTACCAGGTATCGAGCTGAGTCTGACCTGACATGTTATGAAAGCTGCTTCAACGACGAGTCAGAGGATGGCAATGGATCAAAATTCTTCACCTACTTGGAGAAGAACTTTTCAAAGCCACGAGTTCGTCAAGAATATGCACTTTGCTGGTCTCAACCTAAGAATGATACCAATAAGTTCCTTGAGGATTCGGATAGTGAAGAGAGCGAGGAATCAATTTTTTCAAAGAAGAAATGTGATCTTGGTGTGATGAAACTTCAGAGCAAATCATACTCTAAAGCTCTTCAAGTCATTGAGGATGAATTGTTAAGAGAAAGCTGCGACTCTAAATATGATGAACTTAGTAGTCTCTTTTCTGACTTTGATGACAAGGCTTCCGACAGCATGGACTCATGTTATATAATGGAACTTGCGCAACCAACCAGGAGCACCACACCCGGTTGGCCTCTGTGCCAAGTCCCACTAGTTAAAAGAGCTCAAAATCACTCTGTATTTAGAAAACCATCAGTAGAGTTGCAGCTTGTTCCTGTGACTGTACCACTCAGTTGGAGGCTGTTCGGGCTTGATGAGCTAAAATCTGCCACTGCCTCATTCTCCCATGGTCTGAACTTTTTTCAAATCCAATCTAATCTCCATAGTTCATACTCCCTTAGGTATTATAACTTATAAACTCTGGATACTCTTGATGCAGACAACCTAATCGGACGAGGAGGGTGTAGCAAAGTTTACAAGGGAACACTTTCAGATGGCAAGGAGGTGGCAGTGAAAGTCTTGAAGCAAAACAAAGACACATCCAAAGATTTCTACTCAGAAATCGATATAATCTCATCTTTAACCCACAAGCACATTACTGCCTTCTTAGGCATGCTTTGAGTGTAATCAACATATCTTTGTTTACGAGTTCATGTCAGAAGGAAGCTTAGATGAACATCTGCACAACACCGGAACAAAGTCTGTACTAACGTGGGACGCAAGGTACAATGTGGCTGTAGTCATCGCTGAGGCTTTGAACTATCTTCACAATGAGTGCAGCAGCCTGTTGTACACAGAGATGTGAAATCATCAAACATACTTCTGTCTAGTGACTTTCAGCCTCAGGTAGCTTGAACTGAACCAATAGAGCTGATATCATATACTTGAACAGCATTGTTACTTGCATTTTCATTTAAAGATGATTTTGATTCCCACAGTTATCGGATTTTGGCTTAGCGATATGGGGACCGGGTAAGAGTGCAGAACATTCTTTGGATAGGAACCTGGTGGGAACTTTTGGATACATTGCTCCCGAGTATTTTATGCATGGAAAAGTAAGTGACAAGGTTGATGTATACTCATTCGGCGTCGTGCTTCTGGAACTTGTAACAGGAAATAAGCCAGTATTGGACCCAGTGGGTGTCCAGGGGCAACAGAGTCTTGTGAAATGGGTAAGCAGAGCAAGTGTTCATATTTCATCTTTAAAAAGCTTATTTCTAAGTATCTTGTCTCGTTGGTGTCAATCTTTGGTGTACTCAGGCAAAGCCAATAATGGAATCAGGAAATATCAAATCTTTAGCTGATCCAAAGCTTGGTGATAGCTTCGACGTGAATCAAATGCGGAGAATAGTGACAACAGCTGCTCAGTGCACTTGCCTGTCAGCTCGAGCTCGACCCACAATGACTGATGTACATAACGTAGACTCGACCTTTTAAAAATTCCCTCTAATTCTGTAATTTTAAGAAACTATGATTAACATTTTTGTGCGACTTCAAACAGGTGTTGAGGATGCTTAATGGAGAAATAAGTGGTCAAGAGTTGCCTGCAGTAACTCAATCTCATCAAATACAGGTCATGGTCTGAAGACGAAGAGTTTTGGATAGCATCCGAACTTGCCAGACCATGTTTAACACTGGCACTGATGGACACAGACAATAAACAACAACCTACACTCGTTAGTCCTGGAAAGCTGAAGAGACGAAACACAATAGCAGATTATTTGGAGATGAGTCTTTAGCAAGTGTTAATTATACATAAACAGGGTAACAATCAAGAGGACAATTAAATATTTGTGAGAGTCTCAATCGTTGATTTCTAATCAGTCAATAGATGAGATTAAAAGTAAAAACAACCTCCAAATCTAACCGCCCGAACAGCTCTTCCGATTACGAATTTTGATCATTTACTAACCCCGAATCCAATTTTGGTAATGAAATATTTTCAACTTGACAATTTAAAATAGATTTTTGACATAATTCAATATTATTTAATGGATGAAAATAGAAGAATTTTAAACCCCGATCTATGCAGTAAAAAATTTGCGAATCCATTTTATTTGAATTTGTATTTTATCCGTTATAATTTTTGTGAAGTGAGACCCACAATAATGAGTCTTGGGCAGTTTATTTTTGAAAATGCATGGATAGTGAAAAACAGACCCCACCTAAAGTCAGGCCAAGTGCCCCGTGTTTTTTACAAATTCAACTATCAACTTTAATAAATATTAACTTTAATCTCAACCGTCAGATTAATTAAATCAACGGTTCAGATTTCGTCCTACTTTTTACAAATAAATGTCTTCCTAGAACTTAATCCTACACAAACATATATTATAGAAAATCACACAGGTTGTAAATAAATCACATATGCCTTATTGGTCCACAAGTAGCCGGCCCCATTCCATGGTTGCAAATATATACTTTAGTGTTTATGTGATAAAGCACAAGCACCAGCCAGACCCGATGGTGAGGCAAGGGCTCTAGGCCCAAATATACGATAAAAATACAGCCCAAAATTCCAGACAAAATGAAGGCCCATTTAAAATTAATCCAGTCCAAAAGATTCATACAGGAAAATAAAAACTAATACAACTCAGTTTTTCTTGTCTATGGAATTAAAAGTCAAGAAAGAAATTATATTGTGTACCACATAAAATCCTTTTCAAATGTTTTAATGTTTACATAATAATTCAATGTTTAAAGGTTATTTTGGTAAATAGTCATGTTTTTCAAACAAGTGTATATGAGAAGGAGGAAGTAATATTTTGTTTCTTTAAGATTAAGGTGTCGTAAAATAGATATTCTGAAGTCTGAAGTTCGGCATTTGCTGCTGATCAAAAGCATAGTTTGTGTATTGTTTACTGATGGACACGTGAGCAAATCTATTTGTGGGCTCATTTTTGTTGCTAATATGAAAGTACTTTTTGATACAAACAGTCATGTAAGGTTTTATCCAAAAAAAGAGAAAAAAGTGTGTCATGTAATGTAAGGCATTATTTTGGTATTCAATATTCTCTCAAGTTTCAATTCAATATTCTAATAAACATGTATACTCACCCAGAGATGGAGGTGCCGAATGATTTAGGTTGAATGTTAATGATGGCAGCCGGCAGTATATTCAAATGAGTTAATTCTTCATTATATTTTGATTTTATGTCATTTATTGTCTCTTTCTCTTGTCATGGAACTGCTTTCTTTACTTTGATTTCAATGTCATCTCTTCTTTGATTAGTTGTTTTAAAATGACAAACTAAGGAAATCCCTCACTACAAGTTATATTCTGCGTGATTTGTCTTGCCCTCGAACTGTTTGCCATTCTTGCAAAACATATATCTGACACATTCAACAACCAAGAAACCAAAATCTATTGCATGTACTTGGCCATAGTTGCCTCACTCATAGTTCTTTATTTAATCGTCCTCAATGCGGTATGGAATTACGAGCAATCGAGTGCAGTTTTCAAGAGTGTTCGAGGAATACATTGGTTCTACTATATAGATAACCAACCGTACAATTGCTTGATGGAAGTAATTTAAATTTTAATTTCATGAAATGGATAAAACATACTTAAATGAAAATAAAGACGTTATTTATAAATAATATTTATTACATAATATTATGTAATATTTATTAAATAATATATGCATTAAGCTTATAACAATAATATTTCAATTAAAAATATTTCGTTCTTCTAACTTAACAAAAATAATATATACTTGATTGCATAATATATATAAAAAATAATATATTTACTAGTTATACTTATGAGAAATATAATTCGTTAAATGTACGTGTATTAAATAAAATTAAATAATTTGAATATTTATAGAGTGAGTGAAAAGATTTTAGAATTAGATGAAAATTAATTGTACGAATAACATAATTAGTGCGTGCACTCCTACAACATCAATGATTTATATTAATTAGTTTGTGATGTTGTTGGGACGAAGGTATATTCATAGATTCAAGTGATCGAGTACATAATTGTATTTTCTAGTTGAAATATGATCTAAACACACAAACTTGTATTTTGTATTAATTTGATCTTTTTAAAGGGAACTCAAATGTACATTTGTATTGCCCTTATATTTAAATCTAAAATTTATTAAATAATCCTATATTGATTTTTTTTACGTTATATTAGATGCTAGAAAATAACAGATGCTCTGTTGCGTACTAAATTTTTCGTACTGTCAACTACTTTATTCATACATTTGATCCAAAGATGTAACGCTTCAACTTCATTTCATATAGCGTTCAATTCTATTTCTTTATTTAATCTAGACAGATATTGTGCTTTGTAACAAAAAAATATTCCATCGTAGGTTGTACAAAGTTGATAATTGAAGTATATTTGCTCTTTCTTCATATTTTTAAACTGATACCGAATTATATTACATGTGAAGCATAGCCACCACGCAAAAAACACCTTGATATTGATGATCACCTAATTTGAATTGTCACTCCTAAACATGAGGAGGCAATAAAGTGTACAAATGACAAAAAAATTGGCAATAAAGTCTTGAAGCAAAACAAAGATACGTGCAAAGATTTTCACTCAAAAATTAATATAATTTCATCTTTAACGTGAGGAGTTTGTCGTAGCAATTAAGGCTCACCATTTAAGGACATGGTCGGAGGATGATTTTTGGATAGAATCTGAACTCTCGCCAGACTTCGTTTAACCCTGGCACTGATGGACACATATGATGAACAACAACATACGATCGTAACTGCCGGAAAGCTCAAGAGACGAAACACAATAGCAGATTTTCTAAAGATGAGTCCTCAGCAATTGTTTACATAAACATATGTCGTAGAGAATCACGCAGTATAAAAAACAAATACTAGTGTAAACAAAGGGTCATTTTTCCCGAATTGAAGGTGAATTTTTGAGAATGATAAGATCAATTCCACATTGTAAAGCAGCAGTGTTTTCAGATCAATTGCGAAAGGGTACAATTTGTATTTTCGTAATTTCACCTGAAATATTTCAAACCAATTCCAATCTTTAAAATACTTTCAAATCTTCACAACAAGGCATATTACACATCATAATGCAAACTGGTAATTATATACAATAATTTCCAAATCACCTCGCAAAAAAACAAAAAATGTTGAACTCTGGACTTTGTTCTACTGAGGGATGAATGTGTATAGCATATATATAGGAGATGTTGTAAGGTACCTAGAATGTTTGTTCAAGGCCATCCATGACATCCAACGCATCACTCAATTCTATAATATTGTTGAAATTATGTCTAGGAGAACTTCCTGTGCTCTTACTCAATGCCCAAACTTGGTTACCTTTCTTTTTAATGATGGTGAATTCCTGACTTTTGCTTATGGATGGAACTGGTTTTCTACGACACACCTCTGCAAGTAAATTTCTTTCTTCTTGAGAGAGGTGGGTTCGGTGGTTCTCTGTAGGTGATGCAATTCGAGATATTTTGGGGTTGGGGATTGGTGGTATTCTGATGTTTATGCTGCGTAGTTGGTGTGACTTCACACTGTAGTCTCTGTGCCGTACAAGGGTTATCAGTTGGTGAAGTGAAGTGACTAATTTGAGTATGTACTGTTCTGTCTTGTGTTGATCTGCGTGGTAGAGGGTCTGAAGACGGATGAGAAAGTGGTTTGATGCTGTTTTCTTGTTGAAGTCGTTACTGCACCGTCAAAAGAGATGTTAAAATAAAGTCAACATAGTCTCACAGTTTTTATATCAGGCCAAAAAAATATTAGAGATGAAATGAGTAACATGAACATACCCAGTGTTTGCCCATTCACCGACCCAACCGAACCCTTGATGTGCCCTAGTTGTAAGAAAAAAGATAAAGTTAAATGCCTGGGATTTAATATTGTTAGATAACACATAACACTGCAACTGATTTACTAGTGCATACTTGGTTGTGTTTGTAGCTACCGGGACGAGCCATTCAAGAATCTTTTCCATTTCCGCTTTGACTTCAGCTATTGTGAGCTGCATAAGACACATGTGATTAGTTAATGATAAATCTTTTTGGTCCGATAAACATAACTGTTACAACTCATCAGCTGTTTAAATAAAAAAAGGTGACTATGAATATGAATTCCCTACCACTTTTTTGGCATCGGCTGTTTGCAAATGTGAACGAAGAGCTGCCTTGACGTTTACCGGAAGTCCCTGGTATAAATTATCCCTCACATTGACAGGAAGAGATGCTGGTCGAGAAGCCTAGTTGGAAATGATTATCAATGAGACATCACAGCACTAATTACCAAACTGATTACAATAGTGAAAGAGTGCTGCCTTACAATGTTATCGATTTGATTGATGATGTTAGCATAGTGCAGTGCCAAACCACATGCACCAAGTCGCGGAACAATTTTTGCTGAATTCTTTTTAACCACCGTCCCATCTGTCACATAAAAAAGCAACCTTCAGATCATAACAATTAAAAGAGGAAACTCATTTGTTATGTCAATTTCAGTAAATTGTGTCTTTGTACCGTTGCCTGCAAATGCTTCCACGATTTCTTGTTGGATGAAACAGACAATGTCCACTAGCTTCTCAACAACCTACGATAATTGATAAAATGAAGAATTAATACAGAAAAAGTGATATGTAGATATTTTTGCATCTTGGTATCTTTGCCACATACCTCCTCAAGGTTTTTTGACCAGAGCGATTTCCTTTTCAAACTGTTTACCACTTTCCTTTGTTGTTTTAGCTCACTTTCTAAAAGAAAAGCTCTCTCCTGCAAATAAACCATATAAGAAATGTTTGATTTTAAGTACATATTTCAACAATGATTATGTCATCGCCAAATAAGATATATTTGCTTCACATCAAAATCAGTTAAGCCAATACCACTATAAATCTACTTGTAACTTATTTTACGATACAAAAAGGTAAAGGCTTCGAAATGATAGGGGAAATATTTTTCTCCTAACCTTTACGAGGAAGATTCAAAGCTTCCAACTCCTCAAGTTTCCGGCGATAGTCTTGGGCAGTTCGATCAAGAGCATTGAGCTCATGATACAATTCCTACAAAAGAGCTTATTTTTTCATATTGTGGTACTGACGCACCAAAAGAGGGAAAAATCGATATATGAATAGAAACTCACCGAGGTATGCTCTGCAAGATTAGTCAATTTTTGCAATGTAGCTTCAGCCTCCTCCCTTTGTAACTTGTTAGTGTGATCTGAATCTAATCTGAAACGATACAAACACAGGGTACATCAGCGAGATTAATTTCATCACTGCATAAATTCATCTATCAAGAGTCAGCCTTACTTTGAAAAAAAGCGTTCAAGGTTATGCCATTGGGGATCTTTGCATAAATCTCCAAACCTGATAACTTCCCTGGAAAAGACCTCTAGCTCCTCCCTGTATAATTCAGCCACTCGTAAATTAGTATCAATACGAACAATGTGTTCAATGACACAGAGACATGCTTAAACTGATTAATATTGCTCTGTGCCCAACCTTTTATCGTCTGCAGCAAGGCTTAGCAAGAAATTTATATCTGTGGAAACTAATAGCTGCACTCCCTCGGAGCGTAGGATTTCTTTTTTCAAGAACTGGATATTCTCCTCTGATAAAGACCGCATTAAGTTTGCGCCTTTGGCTATCGTATTTGCTACCTCAAATGCTAAAATCGAAACTTTATTGCCTCTAGATGCAGTCCCAGATATAAACCCACTTCCACCATTCAAATTAGTCATGCTACTCCCAAGCACGTCTAAAACTTCTAAGCTTGCGGTCCCCGCTCTTCCTAACAAAGAGCTCATTTGCGGTACCTGAAGAGATTAAAAGTCATTGCGCATTTAGCAAACATCACAGCGAAGTAGTTAATCGGACCAATTGAAATGGAGTCTAGCTTTAACTTGAAATATGGACATATAAATCCTAATATCAGAACTCAAAAATAAAAAAAAAATTATCATTTACACATATTCATGACAAAACAATCCCAGTGAATATTTTCAGCAAAATTCAATAACAAGTTCGAGAATCTGCAATGCAATCTAACACTCCTAAATCCAACTCCATCCAAACATCATTTCAAGAAAATATAATAATAACAACCACATAGCTATATGTGAGTCTGTGACCACCTAATCCAAATTCAGAACGTCACTTTGCACACCATTCCACAGAGTATAAAAACAAACATTGAACAAGTCTTCTTCTTCATCTAACTATTTCCACAAAAGGATAAAGTCATAAAACCAAACAAACACGCAATCACACAAAAAGTCAAACAAAAACACTACCTTGCTTGTCCCTGTCCTAGCCGGCATTGACGGTTTCAACTCCCTGGAAATCGAGAAATTCAGCTCGCCTGAATCATACCTCGGCTGAATCCTCTTATTCTCATAGCTCGGATACGATTCAATCACTACCTTCTCCTTCATCACCTCCTCCTCCACCACCGCTCCAGCTTTTCTCCTCCTTGAAATCTTCCCGGAAAATCCATTTTCCTTATCCCTAAACTCCGACTTCCGCGCATTAATCCCTCGAGGACACACACCTCCCATTTCGCACAACTCACACTAAACCCTAGACTTCAAATCAGCAAAACCCCACTTCTAAAGATCGTAAAGATCGCGACTTTCCGGCTCCAATGAGCAATAGGAGAATTGGGTATCAGTCAATTTCGACAATTCGATGAAAACAAAGAAATTAAAATGAAACTGGGAGAGAGAGGGAAGAGAGTTGGAAAGTTTGACAAATGTTGGGGATTGAGTTTAAGGGACTGTTTGTTTGGTTGGATTAAATCAAAGGCAGTTGGAGGTTGGAAAAAGGTAATCCAAGAACACGGTTTTAATTAGAAATGTAAAAGCCCCGTGTTGCGTAGTGCTACAAGATTGACCAAGCAGAAGGAGCGTGCCAGATGGTGTATAATCATTAATTATTTTTATTTTTATTTGTAATAAATCGAGAAAATAATAGAAAATTCTTAGTATTTTATTTTGATTGATTTAGAAATGGAGGTTTTATTGTTGTTTTGTAGCAGATGATAGTTTGACTTTTTTTGATGAGTGTGAAATAAATGGAGAGTGATGATTAGGCTTTGAATGGGTTTGTTTGATATGTAAGTTCTTTTTGTTTAATCATTAATATGTCGCTAATTGATTAGGAGGTGTTAACTTAGTTGACGTTGTTATTTTTGACGACCGACTAGAGAAAAGAATTACTTGTACTAAACTATTGTTTCACTTTAGAGACTAATTTTCTGTTAAAAAATTATCTGTAAGTATCAATTTTCAATGCATGTAGTACGGTTAATATTCTTATTTTTTATAAATGCTCATATAATATTGACAGTTCGAATGTGATATGGAACTTACGCAAGTATAAATATGACTTTTGACGGGTAAAACTTAGAATTTTGACACTAAAAACGTAGAGTCATTTAGGGAATATAAACTCATTCTTTTCAATGATCACCAAAAGTCGGGGCATGGAAGAAGGTTCAAAGTTCAAACTTGACATCGAGGAAGACTCAGTCTTCATAGTCAGTCACCTAACCATTTGATCCATTAGAACGGTGTCGTATTCTGAATCAAATTGAATTGGGCCGGAACGGGCTTCTGGATATCGGCCCAAAGTCTCCATGCGAGAGCAGTGGCGATGGTAGCTGACGAGTAGAGAGAGACAATACGACGACGAAGAGGAAGATTTGATTTTGATCGAGATCGGAGATGGGCGGACACGGCGGAGGAACGACGTACAAAGGTTTGACTTTGCACCAGCCAAAGAGGTGGCATACAATTACTGGAAAGGGGATGTGTGCCATGATGTGGTAAGGTCTCGTATTCGATCTGAATTCAATTAAATTATTCATCAAGCCCTAATTTTGTATTTTATTCTTGTGGAGTTGAGGTGTATTGAATTCAGGTCTGTATTTTGATCGGTTTAATTGGATCGCTGATATTGAGAATCCATGTTTTACCGAGCTTTATGAGTTTTGCACTTGTAGCCGTAGTGCTTGAGAATATTGTTGCTTGGAATGTCAAGAGTCATTTTGGATCGGACCTTATGAATGGTCAGTGTCTAGTTTTTTTGATATTATGTATATGTTGTAAGGATGACCTTCCAACAAATGGTATATTTGTTATTTTGTTGTTGGTGTTGTTGATTCAGTAGATGTGTCAATTTGAAACAAAAAGGGATGTGGTTTGAGATTGCGCATTTCATCATTTTGTCAGTTGATTATGAACTACAGTTGGTTTTTTAAATTAACAATGCGTAACACAATTCCTACACTGGTGACATACATTTTTTGCTGTTAGTTAGAGAAGCTTGATATCTGTAATTTGTTTATCGGCTGTGGTCATTCCCCTTTCTATGCCATTTCCACTGTTAACTATTTCTTTATATGGATGAAATGGGTTTTCAGGTTTTGGATTTTCTACCGAGCTAAGCAGGATGGTCCTGTAGTTTTGGTGAGCTGCACGTTTCTCTCTGTTTCTTACACCCACTTTCTTACTCTAATATCCATCTTACTTAATGGAGTTAAATTTTATAGGGTTGGCGACACCCTTGGGAAGGCCATGGGCATGGACACGGCCATGGAGATGAGCATGATGTGAGTTTGTCTTCCTTTCAGTTGTATTTATTAGTTATCGTGAAATAAATAACACCTAGCACAAGTAGTTTGCATGACCTAATTTCTCCTAGCTTTGTGATTAGCAGTAGAATCCGAGCTCTAAGATTCAGCCTTCACATTGCCCAAACTATTGAAACTTTTCTGATCATTCCTTCTTGTTGGTTTCAGACATCTCATTGAGAGTAGCCAAGGAAAATGAAGCAACTCTTTTACATCAGCCTCTGCGTGGAAGTCTGTTTGAAATCCTGCTCAATAATACGATCGAGAAACATAGTTGTTTGTAAAAAAGAAGCGTGCATTTGTAACTTGACTCGTCGAATGTCTCATTTGCTTAGTTAAATATACATCCTTTCACTCTCGTTTGGCTTCTTGATACCTAAGTGGTTTCCCATTGTTGATGTCATTGTGCCTGACAACACATGTTCAAACAACTATTAAGGAAATGATCTATAAATTTGTATCTGTTTGTGTTAAGACCTCAATCATCTTAAAGCAAGAAGTCTGATCTGCATCAAACGCTGAATGTGCTCTCCTGCAAATGGTTAAGTTTTGTTGCACTCCTATACTAGGAAGCTTTCTTTATAACAATGCCTCAAAGGATATGAACTGGTACTACTCGAGCCAACATTGAATTTACAAAAGTTGAAAATAAGACATCAATCACTTCTTTTTCCAGCAATTATTATTTCAAATGTTTAACCCAGGGTACTTTGATCTTTCAAGCTTGAAGTACATGTCAAACATGGACAGGGCCACAATTAATACATGCAGTTCTTAGGTATGAAGCAGTGACTCAAATGTTTGCATAATCCGATGGAACATAAGGCTCGAAAAGTTCAGGTAAGAACCAGCTTTTCCTTCTTGGATTCACTCCCATATCCTTGCAGAGCAGATCATTCATGTGAATTAACAGTGATGTTGTTACACATGTTCTTTTGTAGCCTTCCTGGCAGACGACCAGCTTTTTCTTCCATGCCATCATCTCCTGCTCCATCACAGGTATGGTTGGCAACTTAAATTTTCCTACAAAAAAATAAGATAGCCAACGTGCTTTCATTTCTGTCGTTAGTAGATTCGCAACATTTTCCGAATATCCAAGTATTGCTAGCTGAGGTATTCGCGGATGGATGCACTCCCTGCCATAAAAATAAATAAAACTCTACAGTCTTGCGCATATATTAACAGTTCAAAAATATTAACCATCGACGAGTAAAACTTTAATTGTACCTGTAAAATGGAGCAGAGGATTTGGCAATTTGCTTCTGAAAATAAGTTGACTTAAATACATGCTTAAACTTGTCATCTGGTTTGTACCCTGTCGCGAAAATGACAATATCTGTATTGATAATTTCTGTTTCATTGTCCACGAGTAAGCCTTTTTTGAAGAAGCAGAAACTCTTGGACTTTTTAAAAATGATGCTGCCTTCTTTAACTCTCGAGTAAAAGTCTGTAGGCAGTACAGCCGCCGCGCAGGAAGACATATCTTTCAAAAAGCTGCAATCAGGGACTATGTTGTATTTATGCAATGGGTACATCATTTTCAGGTATGTCTCCAACATAAATCCATACATCCATGCCTGAAAATGACATCTCACAATGTAAATTGCTTGTAATAATTTTTATCTTACGTAGGAATGGAGAAAAGGAAGTGGGTATTACGAAAGGCGATAGCAGGACCGATAAAAGCCAGGTGAAGAAGCCTTCGTTAGGTTTATGGAACATTAACTGGTTGAACCGGTTTATACTGTTGAATTTCCGCTTCACCGCAAAGTGTGGCACTATCCAGTGAGCTCTCCTAAACAGTAATGTGCATGGATTCATTACCCCTGCCAAATTTTTGACAAAATTTAGGATATAATTCAGAACAACTGCATGATTTTTTTGACAAAATTTGGATAAAGGAAAAGGGCACTTGCCATTTTGCGTTGAAACCTCTGTAGCAATATCAAGAGCTGACTTTGCAAAGCCTACAACTGTAACATGTTTGCCTTTGATGAACTCCTCAGCTTCATCATTCTCCATGGCTGCGTAATCCATCGAATGAAGGACTTTTCCACTAAATACCTCTGGACCTTTATTTACTGGAAACTCTGGAATGTTTGGGAAGTCACTGTAGTTTCCGAGACAGAGAATCACAAAATCCACTTTGTAAATCTGAAAAGGACATTTTTGTCAGCCATGATGCATCTAAGCCCGTCGACGGTCAAGGTTTCATAAATAAAAGAGTAACATCTGCAAAAGATGGTATCAGATATCATAAGTACCTTTATTTCTGAAGATGGAGATTTAGTGTCTTGAACAGAAATATTCCAGCTTCCGGATGGCGAAAAGGCCTCGCCGCTGCCACCCCATAAACTCCACGAGTCAAGCTGATCATCATCAAATGGACTAACATAGTCGATCTGAACAACTTTGGAGTTGAACTTGATGTGAGGTATAATGTTAAAATGGTTCGCATAGGATTCAAAGTAGTCCTTAACTTGGAAGTGACTTGGAAACTCATCAGTAACTGACTTTGGCCACGGAAAATCTGAGAACTGGTGATACTCTCTTGGTGTTTGAAGTTTTGTAGACTTTATAGTCTTCGCCCAAATTCCTCCCAAATGACTTCTTGCTTCGAAAACAATCGGATCGAAACCTTTTTCCTTGGCGTATTTGCACGCCATTAAGCCGCTTACTCCGGCCCCGACAATGGCGATCTGTTTACTCATTTTGGAACTGAAGAAGGAGAAATGTTTTATGACTTCCAAATGTTGCACAATTTTTATAATGGTGGATCGAAGTGAAGAAATTAACTAAAATCAATAAATTTACTGAAATAATTACTCAACCAAAAATGTCAGAATGAAAAATATTTACTGAAATTAAAAAACTTAGTGAAATAATGTATAACACTACCAAAAGGATTACAAAATAAACAACCTTACTAAATCAATAAATAACTCAATCAGAATGTCTTTTTTGATGTTTTATTATTATTGTCTTACGGAATATTGTTGATGTACATGATCACAATCTTTTGGTTTTAAAACTCAAACAAAATTATTCATAAGATAAATAAACCTCTGATGAAATGATATTCAGAAGTAAAAAAACTTACTGAATAACTCAAGCAAAATGACGTTAAATTTCAACAACCTTATTAAAAAATTTAGTAGATGCATGTCGGTGGTTAAGCAAATAGTAATACCGAATCCGCGAAATTTTGAAGAATTTCATGACATTATGCATTTAGAATGACATCGGGAAGTGTTACAGTTGAATTACAGTCAATTTGATTGCTAGAGTTGTTCAAAATTGTGGAAATTTGAAGGGAGATTAACACGGCTGAATAGTCTGTTTGTTTTGCCCACTAAGGGCTAGCCTAATGATAGTGGAGTTTGTATTATAGGTCATACGTCATGGACTCGATTCCTGATGAATGCTAAAGAAGTGGGGTTTTAGCGGGGTGTGTTTAAAAAAAACAAACATGTTTGGAAAATCCGAGAACTTATTGAAGTTTCATGAAATTATAGTCTTCCACGAAATTTCACCCAAACCATTTTACGGAGCACTGATTCCATCCCAACAATGGCAATCGCCAATCAGTTTATTCATTCTCAGTTGAAGAACTCACTAGTTAATCAAACCTCCAGTTTCTTAAACAAAGACTGCCACTGTACAAATTGTGGTAAAGATTATAAACAACAAACGTTGGTTGAAGAAATGTTACTGTTGTGACAGACACTCTCTTGTCGGTTAAAACATACTAATTTAAACAAAGAAGAACAAAATATATTCAAGCCTCGACATTTCGATTCAAAGGTGATATTTTGATACCATTGCGTAGATATGTCAAAATTACCCATTATCCGTTACCCGCCCTTTATCCGCCCGTTAAAATACCCGTCTATACCCGCCCGTTTAGAGATAAAGGGTAATCATACCCGTTACCCGTTTATACCCGTTTATTATAGGGGTCAAACCCATTACCCGCCCGTTATATTTCATTAGAAAAATTCATCAAGTTCTACTCATAAACTACCATCAATCTACTAAAAAATTAGATACTCATTTTTCGTATTTTACAAATAATAGAATAGTTGGTAAAATAAAAATATGTAGTTAAAGGGTAAATGAGTTATTAATGGATAAACGAGTATTTAATGGGTAAATGGGTAAATTAATACCCGTTACCCGTTTATACCCGTTATCCTATATACCCGCCCGTTTATACCCGTTTACATAAACGGGTAAATAATACCCGTTACCCGTTTATGCCCGTTACCCTTTATAACCGGGTCATACCCGCCCGTACCCGCCCCATTTGACATATCTACCATTGCGGTGCTTATCGTCGATTTGGGTGTAGGATTTGGTTGATTGATTTTGGTTATATGTTCTTTGTAGAGAGTTTTGGCTTGTTTTGACAATGTCGATTATAAAGTTCAGCCGCCAACTGCCGATGGCGAAGTCCCATGTTCGCACTCGTCCCCGGCACCTGGCACGATCTGCCACTTCCAAGTCGGTTCAGACTATTCCAGGTGAGGAGAAAGTTTGAATCTTGATGTTAGGGCTTATTAGATTCAAGCATATTGGGAATTTGGGATTTTAGGGTTTATGGTTTTTGTGTGAATTTTGGGTCTTTGAATTTGAGTATTTGTGTCTGTATTTCAGTGTCTCTGACTATGTCTGGTGGGGATGCGGGGAGATGGTTTTACTGCTTAAATATGTGAAAGGTCATTGCGTAAAATTCTAGAGGCTGAACATACGATCTATGCGGAGCATTTGTCAATTTCTGCATTTGAATCTTTGGTGAAACAGCAGGTATCAGTTTCTATGAGCTTTGGATTCATCTCAATGCATTTTGGTATCATTTGTGCTGATGAGGATAGGAAATGATGTGGTAAACATAAACATATCAATAATTTAGTCTGACAATTTGTCGTAAAAAATGTCTTTCCTACGTGTCATTCTGTAGAGTTTTCATCAAACAATTGACCAATGGATACCCTAACAATATATCGACAGGCAGTAAATTTGTAATCTCAGGTTCCAAGAGAGTTAATATTTTGTTTTAAAAACAAGTAAATAGCAAATGCACAATGCTGATACCAAAACTTGTTTAACTTGTTTGGAATACGGCACAAAGCATTTTAGGCCTACAAAAAGTCTTTATATTTCTACAGGGATGTCTTGAGATTTGCATAACTTCTTTCGATGCAGTAGTTGGCACTTGACAGCAATGCTTTTTCTTCTACTATTTGTTTTTGTGGTTTTGCTTTTGGGAAAAGTAATACGCTCGCATATATTAGTTCCTAGGAAAATCAAGCTTCATTTCAGGAGGCAAGGCATAGAGGGGCCGGAATATCTGCCTATTATAGGGAACTCCTTAGATATCCAAAGTCTGAGTGCAAGTGCATTACTGAAACCTATTCCACTGAGCCATGACATTCTTTCCAGAGTAGTGCCGTTTTACTACACCACTTCAGCGCTGTATGGGAAAAATTTCTTGTTCTGGTTTGGGAATAAGCCTCGGCTAGCTGTGTATGATAAAGATTTCATCAGAGATGCTTTGTTGAATACTACTGGCGCGATTGAGAGGACTAAAGTTAATCCTTCTGCTAAGGTTCTTCTTGGTGATGGGCTTATAGCTCTCAAAAGTGATGAGAAATGGGCTCTCCATCGACGAATTGCTAATCAGGCGTTCAAGTCCAACTGGGTGAGCTCAGTAATTGACTGTTTTGTTTTGGGTGATACAAATATTTAGTTACTGTAATTATTGAATTAACTGGCAGGGTTGGGTACCAAAGGTTGTTGCGAGTACTGAGAAAATGCTGGAGAAATGGGAGACCGAACGAGGAAAAAAAGACGTGTTTGAGCTGGAAGTGAGCAAAGAATTACATCTCCTAACAGCGGACATACTATCAAGGACAGCTTTCGGAAGCAGCTTTGAAGAGGGGAAGCAAATATTTGAAAACCAAGAAAAGCTAATGGCTTTAACCTTTCTTGCTTTCAAAAGCATCTATATTCCTGGTTTCAGGTCAGATCACACACAAACTCTTTAAAGTTACACTTACATTTCATCGTGTTCCGTTCTATTTCTACCTCAACTCGTTCAGATTTGCTCTTTAGGTTTCTACCCACTTTGAAGAACTTGGAGAGATGGAGACTAGAGAAGAAAGTGAACAAATCAATTAGAAAACTTATGGAAATGAATGGTAAAAAGGAGGAAAATTCGAGAAACCTGTTGAGCTTAATGATGTCTTCCTACAAGAATCAAGATGGCAAGGAGGAGAGGCTTAGCACAGATGAAGTTGTAGATGAATGTAAGACCTTCTACGTTGCTGGTAAAGAAACGAGCGGCAACTTCATGTCTTGGGCACTTTTGTGCCTAGCCATGCATCCTGAATGGCAGACCAAGGCACGAGAAGAGGTCTCCCGAGTCCTCAAAGGAAAAAAGTCCCTTGCGGCCGAAGACCTCGGTGAACTAAAAACAGTAAGTTCTTTGATATAGTTGATTTCTTGCTTGTACGCTGTCACAGCCATTAAATCAAAACAGAGATTCATGTGTTTGAATTGTGACAGATAATGCTGATAACTAATGAGACACTCCGGTTGTACCCTCCAATTATAATGTTAACACGAGAGACGACCAGAGACGTCAGGCTTGGGAAAATAGATGTTCCAGCAGGGACTGAGCTCTATTTGTCACAAATAGCAGTTCATAGAGATCCAGAAACATGGGGCAAAGACGCAAATGACTTCAACCCATCACGCTTCAACGAGCCTAAGAAGCACTTAGCCTCTTCTTTCCCTTTCGGTTTGGGACCAAGATTTTGTGTAGGCCAAAGTCTTGCACTGGTGGAGGCCAAAGTTGGTCTAGCAATGATAATCAAGAACTACTCTTTTGAAGTTTCAGAGAGCTATGTCCACGCTCCAATGCAACTTATGACCTTGCGGCCTCAGCATGGCATCCAACTGAAGTTCCGGAAAATCCCTATCTGGAAATAAAAGTTTTGATACCCTGCAATATAGAGGATTGCATTGCTGCTTAAGCAGCTGATCATAAAAAAGTACTTGAGTATCAACTTACTATGAAAATAAACATTTTTTTTGATTAAAGAGTACAAAGACTCAGAAGGTACATAAAAGAGGACTTAATTCCAATCGACAAGCGAATGGAGACCTCGAACACAGAAATAAAATTAATCTAAGCGTAATGTGAACGAGGTACTTCGCCTCAGTACCAAAAAATAGTCGAACAAATTTGACAGAAGTACGAGAGTGGGAGCACCAACTAAACGACCTTTCTGAATAACAGGAGCTCAAAGACGTCATTAATAATTGAAGAATACCAGCATAAATTTTAAGAAAGTCATCTAAGAGCACCAGCTGTTCAGAATAGTTCGTAAATTGAATTCCAAAACACGAGGAACAGAGAGGCTAAGCAGAGACGGGGCTTTAAAAGTCCAATATTCAGACATAGGGTGGGACACGTGGCCCCACCAAAAGTACACCACGCAAAGCAGCCATGAACCACGTGGGAGGACGAAGAAGGCCCACGCGTAAACGAAAGACACGCGTCAGGAGCAGAACTGAGCCAACAGCAAAACAAGCGACGTGGCAAGGTGGCGCCTTTTTGTATTGGTTGGCGACGGTGATGCTGTTGTCGATGCGTCGATCGACGTTGTTGTTCTTGTCGCTGTCGGTGTTGGTTTGCGAGATTATCGGCCGTTTTTTTTTCAGTGGCTTGGTTGCAGCTCCGTCTGTCGATGTCGCCGCTGGTTGATTTCGCTGTTTAGCTGCGTCATGCAGCTCAGTTTTTCCTCCAGCTCGTTCCGGTGGGCGGGTTTGGTGGTCGGATTTCCCTCCAGCTCGGTCCGGTGGGCGTCGGCGTCGTCTGGTCGAGTTTGGCGGTCTGAATTACTATGAAAATAAACATTTAATGTAGCATTATATTCACTCAAATAAAAATGTAATATAATATCTACAACTGACAACTCTTTAACTGGCCGTTAGATTAATTTAATCAAGGATGATATTTTGCATTGTTCTCGTTTTTGTCCTTTAATGTATTTTTTTGATGTCTATGTCTTTTAATGTATTAATGCATTTTGTCTTCTGTGCATTTTATCTTTATTTTAAAAATATGATTTTATTCTTTGATATTGTTTGAACCATAATAATGAGGTAGATAGTCTAGTAGACTGCTCTTTCTTAGTTATTCAAATGACTATTTTATGTATTATATAACTGATGATTGATTTTATCATAAAGAATTTAGAATGCGGTTGATAGCCACTTCAAAACAATATATATAATTTTTTTATGAGAATTTAGACAATAGTTTCTTGTAACAATTTAAAGACAGTTCGAACTAAGTATGTAATTTATTTATGAAACTTATTTGGATATTAGTTTCTTGTACAGTTTATAGGCAATTCAACCTATACAAGACTTTTAATTGATTTTAAGAAATTTGAAGAAAGTTGTTATTTTGGTAATCAATAAATGCTTTTGTTCTGCAGTGTTTTTGTAAACGTTTGCTCTTAGTTACATAAACAATCTCTATCCCTTACTTAGTGATGTTTACCTGTATTTTAAAGTTAAATAAAAAATTAGATTCTGATAATTAAATTTTATTCATTGATCTTGAAGAGACAAAAAGAAAAATAATTTCTTTTCGTTTTATTGGAAATTTCAAAAACATAAAACATTATGAATGATTAGGTATTTTCTATGTCTTCATTTTGTAATTCTAAATGGAGGTGGAGGTAGACCCGGATCTTCATTCGATGGCAATGTGTCTAGAGGATCAGAAGGAGCATCAAAATCACTAAATGGTTCTCCACAATCAGGCTTTTTGCAATAACATTTTTTGAAAATATCAGATCCAATTTTCTTGCACCCGCCTTCAATAAGTCCATTATGATTGCACTGTTTATTACATAAAGTTTGACCGCATACACCGACTGTGACTTTTTGTAAACATCCATCTTCGCTATCACTTGTTTCCTTTACTTCACTAACCTCATTATTAGTTAAGTCGTATAACTCATGTAAATCATCAGTGTCATCAATTTCATTGGCCCACACAACTTCTGTAGTAAAACACATTGTTTAGTATAAAAATGTAAATAATAACAAGTGTCAAATTTCCACATCATCAGATCAAACTCCTTCATATTCATTTCAAAATAAGTAAAAAATGGTATACTCACGTGTCGAGGCCACAAAGAGCACAAAAACAAAGAATCTCAAAGTTTTTGTCTTCATATTTGTTTGTTTGTTTGTTTGTGCTACAATAGCGACTTACGTAGTATTTATAGGGTAATAATGAAAGCTAATTTCACATGGTTCGAAAATTAAACACGTAATATTAAGTAAAAAACGTGTGTCTAAATAGTTGGTAGATGTTCACAAAAAATCTGTTTATTCAATACGTTTTAAAAAATTTAGGCAGATTTTTTTGGAAAACAACTTCAAGTTTCAAGATATCTACACTTTATTGTAATTAGTTTCTAATAAATGTTCTAAATGTTATGTCCTTCTTTTAGTATTCTTATTTTCAATATAAAAAATTAAAGTATTTTAAAAGTGTGAGTGTAAAAATATAAATGGATATAAATAATATAAGGAGAATAAATTATAAAAAAGGGGTAAAGTATGAGTTAATTAGCTGTACATCTAATTAATCGAGTTTGAAAAAAGATGGAGAATTCAATTTCAGCCTAATTCATATTCTTAAATATCATGTACGCAGAGAAACGTCGAACATATTTAAGGGGATGTCTTGTTTGGTCTTTTTAGAAAAGTATTGGAATGAAAATAGATGTTTATTGTTTAAAATGTAAAATATAGTCGCGCGAACCACAATATTTGAAACATCATTGCCTTTTGATTTCTGATCGGGATGTGCTGGTATTATTGAGGTTTACACTAATCTCGAATGTAAAATTAGAAAATATATGCGAAGTTTAAATCTTAGTTCCACGATACATAGTTTTGGCTTCATCAACTAATACATGATGGTAACAATCTCTGTAGTCTTGAACGAGAGAGTACTTTAAAAATTTCATTTATCATTCAAAGATTGGACAAATCTCAAACTCAATGCGAAGATGCACTTATCATTTTAAGACAAAGAGAAAGAATTGGAAATTTGGCATGATTACAAATATATATTTACTCCTATCTCGACGTTATATCTGACATTTTGAAAGAGGTGGATGTCACTTGTTGGCGAGCTGAATAAAACGAAATAACTTTTTATGGATATCAAAATGTTTTAACCAAATATATAATACAAGAAATAATAACAAGATAATCTGTTACACATAAAAACTTAATTTACAATATAATAACCCAACTAAAAGGTGATATAATTTTATATAATAAGAGTTGACACTTCACAAATAAAATGGAATACATAAAATTAGATTTAGAAAATACATAAAATGGAATAGATAAATTCTTTCCTAACTAAATTTTTATTGAAATTTCATACTCACTTATTAATTGAGTTGCAAGAATTTAGAAAATGATTCAAAATATAACGAATGATTATAGATAGATTATCTATGTCTTTATCCTTTGTAGGTGTGTTGATTTGAAAGCGTCGTAAGAATGCGGGTTAATGGGTGGAGATAGACCCGATATTTTTGAATACCTGTCAACATGTGGAGCAAAATCATTGGCAATAGGTAAAGCGATGTCACTTTCAACAGGTGGAGCACGACGTGAGTAATTGCCAAAAGGTAAAATGAAATCATTGGCAACAGGTGGAGCGATGTCACTGTCAACAGGTGGAGAACGGCGTAAGTAAATATCAACCGGTAGAGTGAAGTCTGAAGGGGGACTAATTGAAGTGATAAATGAAGGAACATCAGAATTGCTGGATGATTCTCTAAAACCATTCTTCTTGAAACAATGTTTTTTAAACATATCTAATTTATCTTTCTAGCAGTCGCCATCAATGAGTCCTTTATTTACGCATATTTTGTTGCAAAATTTTAGAATGCTTACGTCGGTGATGACATGCAAAACTTCGAAGATGTGTTTGTGCAATTTACTTCTTATTTTTCTACTCAGCAAGTGTTCCGCTTGATTATAAATTTGTTTATAGCGATCTTTTTGACAACCCTTGATCTTTACAGTAATGAATAAGGACATTGAAAAGATAAAGGAGAAAACACGTGAAAATTTTGGTAGTTACGATAATAAATATATCATACTCTAGATTTGTATATACAGACTCTGTCCCGGCGTTATAAATGAGATTTTGAAAACAAAAATTGTATTTCTAGAAAAAAGATGAGAAGAACGAAACAAGAGTTTAAAGAAAACAAATAAAATATTCATATTATAAAAACAAGAAAACAAGAAAACATGACAACTGATCGATCGGTTACTAATAAAAAATTAATCTCAAAATATAATCACTTAAATAAGAGAGCAATCTAACATTCAAACAGAGATTCATAAAAATAGGTTTAGAATTACGCGTAGAGTACATGTTCATATTCCAATCTCCATCGTGAAATTAGAATTCTACTTTGCAAAAAATATTTAAATACAATTAATAATCATAAAAATGTTATTTTTTGAACCATATTAAAACCTTTTATAACTTATTAAATGACTGTATTTATCATACACAACTAATGGATATTTTTTTAGTAAATTTACATATGTGATTGACCTTTAAACTTATGGTAGGGTTAATAATTATCTAACACATATGCAGTGTATGTAACTTATTTATGAAAATTATTTGGATATTAGTTTCTTGTAGAGTTTAAAGACAATTGAAACTATATATGACTTTTTTCCGATAGCTATATATGACTTTTGATTCTTGTACAATTTAACTATATATGACTTTTAATTGATTCTAAGAAATTTGAAGAAATTGTTTATTTGGTAATAAATAAATGCTTTTGTTTTGCAACTGTTTTTGTAAACTTTTGCTCTTAGTTACATAAACAATCTCTCTCCCTTACTTAGTGATGTTTACCTGTATTTTAAAGTTAATTAAAAAATTAAATTCTGATAATTAAATTTTATTCATTGATCTTGACGAAACAAAAACAAAAATAATTTCTTTTCGTTTTATTGGAAATTTCAAAAACATAAAACATTATGAATGATTAGGTATTTTCTATGTCTTCATTTTGTAATTCTAAATGGAGGTGGAGGTAGACCCGGATCTTCATTCGATGGCAATGTGTCTAAAGGATCAGAAGGAGCATCAAAATCACTAAATGGTTCTCCACAATCAGGCTTTTTGCAATAACATTTTTTGAAAATATCAGATCCAATTTTCTTGCACCCGCCTTCAATAAGTCCATTATGATTGCACTGTTTATTACATAAAGTTTGACCGCATACACCGACTGTGACTTTTTGTAAACATCCATCTTCGCTATCACTTGTTTCCTTTACTTCACTAACCACATTATTAGTTAAGTCGTATAACTCATGTAAATCATCAGTGTCATCAATTTCATTGGCCCACACAACTTCTGTAGTAAAACACATTGTTTAGTATAAAAATGTAAATAATAACAAGTGTCAAATTTCCACATCATCAGATCAAACTCCTTCATATTCATTTCAAAATAAGTAAAAAATGGTATACTCACGTGATGAGGCCACAAAGGAGCACAAAAATAAAGAATCTCAAAGTTTTTGTCTTCATATTTGTTTGTTTGTTTGTGTTACAATAGCGGACTTACGTAGTATTTATAAGGTAATTATGAAAGCTATTTTCACATGTTTTGAAAATTAAACATGTAATATTAAGTAAAAAACGTGTGTCTAAATAGTTGGTAGATCTTCACAAAAAATCTGTTTATTCAATACGTTTTCAAAATTTTAGGCAGATTTTTTGGAAAACAACTTCAAGTTTCAAGATATCTACACTTTATTGTAATTAGTTTCTAATAAATGTTCTAAATGTTACGTCCTTCTTTTAGTATTCTTATTTTCAATATAAAAAAATTAAAGTATTTTAAAAGTGTGAGTGTAAAAATATAAATGGATTTAAATAATATAAGGAGAATAAATTATAAAAAAAAGGGTAAAGTATGACAGAAAATCATTTGAGAAGATGTGTGAGATGAAAAGAGACGCATATAATGAAAAATAAGAATAATAAAATGTTGGATCAGTCTAATATATTAAACTCACAATTTTAGTTCCCATCAGATTTTTTTGGTGACAACATCTTTGGAATACTAAAAATGCAGTCAAGAATAGGTTGTAAGGTTAACCTTTCCTATAAAACTAGAAGAGAAAAAAAAATTAAAATATGAGTTAATTAGCTGTACATCTAATTAATCGAGTTTGAAAAAAGATGGATAATTCAATTTCAGCCTAATGCATATTCTTAAATATCATGTACGCAGAGAAACGTCGAACATATTTAAGGGGATGTCTTGTTTGGTCTTTTTAGAAAAGTATTGGAATGAAAATCGATGTTTATTGTTTAAAATGTAAAATATAGTCTCGCGAACCACAATATTTGAAACATCATTGCCTTTTGATTTCTGATCGGGATGTGCTGGTATTATTGAGGTTTACACTAATCTTGAATGTAAAATTAGAAAATATGTGCAAAGTTTAAATCTTAGTTCCACGATACATAGTTTTCGCTTCATCAACTAATACATGATGGTAACAATCTCTGTAGTCTTGAACGAGAGAGTACTTTAAAAAATATTTCATTTATCACTCAAAGATTGGACAAATCTCAAACTCAAGGCGAAGATGCATTTATCATTTTAAGACAAAGAGAAAGAATGTGGAAATTTGGCATGATTTCAAATATATATTTACTCCTATCTCGACGTTATATCTGACATTTTGAAAGAGGTGAATGTCACTTGTTGGCGAGCTGAATAAAACGAAACAACTTTTTTATGGATATCAAAATGTTTTAACCAAATATATAATACAAGAAATAATAACAATATAATCTGTTACACATAAAAAACTTAATTTACAATATAATAACCCAACTAAAAAGTGATATAATTTTATATAATAAGAGTTGACATGACAACTGATCGATCGGTTACTAATAAAAAATTAATCTCAAAATATAATCACTTAAATAAGAGAGCAATCTAACATTCAAACAGAGAGATTCATAAAAATAGGTTTAGAATTACGCGTAGAGTACATGTTCATATTCCAATCTCCATCGTGAAATTAGAATTCTACTTTGCAAAAAATATTTAAATACAATTAATAATCTTAAAAATGTTATTGTTTGAACCATATTACAACCTTTTATAACTTATTAAATGACTGTATTTATCATACACAACTAATGGATATTTTTTTAGTAAATTTACATATGTGATTGACCTTTAAACTTATGGTAGGGTTAATAATTATCCTAACACATATGCAGTGTATGTAACTTATTTATGAAAATTATTTGGATATTAGTTTCTTGTAGAGTTTAAAGACAATTCAAACTATATATGACTTTTTTTCCGATAGCTATATATGACTTTTGATTCTTGTACAATTTAACTATATATGACTTTTAATTGATTCTAAGAAATTTGAAGAAATGTTTTTTGGTAATCAATAAATGCTTTTGTTTTGCAGTGTTTTTGTAAACGTTGGCTCTTAGTTACATAAACAACTCCCTCCCTTACTTAGTGATGTTTACCTGTATTTTAAAGTTAATTAAGTAATTAAATTCTGATAACTAAATTTTATTCATTGATCTTGACGAAACAAAAAGAAAAATAACTGCTTTTCTTTTTATTTGAAATTTCAAAAACATAAAACATTATGAATGATTATGTATTTTCTATGTCTTTATTCTAATTTGAATGGAGGTGGAGGTGGAAACGTCGACCCGGATCTTCAATCGATGGCAATGTGTCTAGAGGATCAGAAGGAACATCAAAATCGCTAAATGATTCTTCACAATCAGGCTTTTTGCAATAACATTTTTTAAAATCAGATCCAATTTTCTTGCACCCGCCTTCAATAAGTCCATTATGATTACACTGTTTATTACATAAAGTTTGACCGCATACACCGATCGTGACTTTTTTAAACATCCATCATCGCTATCACTTGTTTCTTTTAGTCACTAACCTCATTATTAGTTAAGTCGTATAACTCATGTAAATCACCAGTGTCATCAATTTCACTGGCCCACACAAGTTCTGTAGCAAAACACATTATTTAGTATAAGAGTCTAAAGAATAACCGGTCAAATTGCAACATCATTAGATCAAACTCATTCATATTCATTTCAAAATAAGTAAAAAATGGTATACTCACGTGTCGAGGCCACAAAGACCACAAAAAAGAATCCCAAAGTTTTTGTCTTCATATTTGTTTGTTTGTGTTACAATAGTGGACTTATGTAGATTTATAGCGTAATAATGAAAGCTACTTTCACGTGGTTTGAAAATTAAACATGTAATTTTAAGTAAAAACGTGTGTAAATAGTTGGTAGATGTTCACACAAAATAAGTTTATTCATACGTTTTCAAAATTTTAGGCAGATTTTTGGAAAACAATTTCAAGTTTCAAGATATCTACACTTCATTGTAATTAGTTTCTAATAATTGTTCTAATGTTAAGTCCTTCTTTTAGTCTTCTTATTTTGAATATAAAAAATTAAAGTATTTTAAAAGTGTGATTGTAAAATATAAATGGATATAAATAATATAAGGAGAATAAATTATAAAAAAAGGGTAAAATTTGACAGAAAACCATTTGAGAAGATGTGTGAGATAAAAAGAGAAACATTTAATGAAAAATAAGAATAATAAAATGTTGGATCAGTCTAATATATTAAACTCACAATTTTAGTTCCCATCAGATTTTTTTGGTGACAACATCTTTGGAATACTAAAAATGCAGTCAAGAATAGGTTGTAAGGTTAACCTTTCCTATAAAACTAGAAGAGAAAAAAAATTTAAAATATGAGTTAATTAGCTGTACATCTAATTAATCGAGTTTGAAAAAAGATGGATAATTCAATAAAAGGTGGATGTCACTTGTTGGCGAGCTGAATAAAACGAAATAACTTTTTTATGGATATCAAAATGTTTTAACCAAATATATAATACAAAAAACAATAACAAGATAATCTGTTACACATAAAAAACTTAATTTACAATATAATAACCCAACTAAAAAGTGATATAATTTTATATATTAAGAGTTCACAAATAAAATGGAATACATAAAATTAGATTTAGAAAATACATAAAATGGAATACATAAATTCTTTCCTTACTAAAGTTTTATTGAAATTTCATACTCAATTTTTAATTGAGTTGCAAGAATATAGAAAATAAATTAAAATTTAACGAATGATTATTGATCGATTATCTATGTCTTTATTCTTTGTAGGCGAATTCAATTGAGAGCGTCGTAAGAAAGAGGGTCAATGGGTGGAGATAGACCCGAATATTCATTAGATGGCGATACGTTTGAATACATGTCAACAGGTGGAGTGAAATCATTGTCAACAGGTGGAGCAATGTCACGGTCAACAGGTGGAGCGATGTCAGTGTAAACAGGTGGAGCACGACGTGAGTAATTGTAAGCAGGTAGAGTGAAGTCTGAAGGAGGACCAAGTGGAGCGATAAATGAAGGAACATTAGAATCGCTAGATGATTCTGCACAACCAGGTTTTTTGCAATAACATTTTTTAAAAACATCAGATCCAACTTTCTTGCATTCGCCATCAATAAGTCCTTTATGATTGCACTGTTTGTTACAAAATGTTTGACTGCATACACCGGTTATGATTTTTTTCAAGCATTCATCTTCGCTATCGCTTGTTTCCTTTAGTGCACTGACCTCATTGTCAAGTAAGTCGTATAACTCATTTATATCATCAGTGTCATTTATTTCACTGGCCAACACAATTTCTACAATAAAGCAAAATGTTTAGACAAAATATATAAAGAATAACAAGTGTAAATTACCACATCATCAGATCAAACTTGTTCAAGTTCATTTTCATTTAAAAATAAATAAATAAAATTATACTTACGTGATGAGGCCACAAAAAGAACAAAAATAAGAAATCCTAAAATTTTTGCCTTCATGTTTGTATGTGTTAAAATAATGGGTTTGCTTAGTATTTATAGGATAATTATGAATGGTACTTTCTCATGGCTTGAAATTATTAAACATGTAATTTGCGTTAAAACGTGTGTAAATAGTTGTTCAATGTTCTTATAAAATATCTGTTAATGGCAGATTTGTACGAAGTTTCAAGTTTCAAAATTTCTATATTTAATTGTAATTAGTTTGTGTGTATTTTTTCCGATAGTGGTTACATTGGGTACAATTCATAGAATTTCATACATGATATCTATTCTAATCATTTGAAGCTCTGATCACAACAACGGACATCCAACCCATATTCGACAAGCATAGCACGCATGTCTCTTCCGCTCATATGATCAATGACGCGATTCAACTCCACGTCCACGGGCGACAGCGAGGAAGACAAGCCTCCAAGAGAACAACAGGAAGAAAGGCGAAGAGCCTCCACACATGGGTGGAGGGGGCGAAGAGCCTCCATGCATGAGACAGGAGGTGGGCAACAAGCCTCCCACAAGGGAGGAGAACTTCTCACGAGGACTTAAGTTATAAAAAACGTGTGAGATTGGAGGACTTAAATTTAATTAATGATTTGATTAATTAGACGGTTGAGATTAAATTTTGACTTTTTAATATAAAAAATGGGCAGTTAGGTTTGCAAAATACACAGTCATTTGGATTTGATGGTTATTTTTAGTAAATCTCCTCTGTTGGATTATTAGTAATCAACGATTGATATTGTATCTCATGATCTCACGAAAAATAATCGTCCTTCTTGTTCTTTTTCTATAGTAAAAATACTCTAAATGTTCCTCATTTAATCATCTTTTTAAATTTCAACAAAGAAAACACCGAACACATATGTTTATGTTTAGTTAAGAAGTTGTCAGATGGGGTCTTCTTTAACAACGTATATACTGGAATGAACATCTATATTTATTTTAAAAAGTAATTTTTACAGTTCATCATTTCAGTATGCATACTGAAAGACCCTCGCTCTTCCGATAAGTAAATGTTTATGTTCGCAATTTCAACCGCATCGTATTTTTTTGTTAATCCAATACCAATTAGTTATTCTTATTATTGACATTAAATTAATCGAATCGAATCAGTAAGATATTGTTTTATGTCTCACAAAACTAAATTTCCTCTTAAAACATAACCTTGATTACAACTATGTTATGTACATTTTGAGAAAACTTTGTAAATCTCAGTTGTCTTTAGTTATTAAGTTATGTCCTAGTCGCATATCTATTAATAAAATTCTATATGGAAATAATTCACACAGAATCATATAACATATCATCGATCCGATTATTTCGAAACAGAATCAAAGTCAACTGAATACTCTCATTCTTAGGGTGGCTGGCAATGAATAATAATGTATTCAGTCGGCATTATTGAATAACAAGCCTACATGATGACCCAGTAAACTTAAGTCATGCATGAATAACATCTCTATAACCCTAAAATCAGTACTGAAACGCGTTTAAACAGATATAGAGACAGAAGAAAATAGCATAAGCTCAACTTCTTCTTCTGGTTATAATTATTCTCTCTACTTGCATTAATCAGTTTGTTAAGACACATGGGAATAGTTGGCAATTAGAAGATGGTGTTTACTTTGGAAGCAATTAAAGTATAAAGTATGGATTGATAAGAATGCTTGGAAGTAGTACCAATGAATAACCTGATAACATTCCAATATCCTATGGAAGTACAGAAAAAATTGAGAATTGTTGAACTGAAAATTAAATGATATCAATGGTAAACAGATAGATAAACTGATGCCAAATGGATCAAATTTAGTTCCTTTAATTAAGCTTAATTGCCTAATTATTTTTCAAAATTGTGATAGTGAGGGACTACCAACTCAACAAAATATTTGTTGAAAATATGCATTTTAACTGTTTACAATTATTTTATAATTTCCAAACACCAGAAATCAGAATATACGTGTCCAATGTCCATCAGCAGCCTTGCTAACCAACTAAATATATAAATATTTGGACGTGTTATCAAAAAGATATGATGCAAATGCAATCTCATTTCTTTAAAATCTACTGAATAATCAATCCCTCTACGTTGTTTGCGTGTACAAGAGCATCATCTTTTTAATAATTACAATAATACTCAATCCCTTTAATATACATGTAAGCATTAAATAATGGTAAACTAAATTAATCTGTCCATTGAGATTACAATTGCTTTTTAATTAAAATAACGGTGAAGTTTGCAAAAAATTACACTGACAGTTAGATTTGGCGATTATTTTTTATTTAAAATTCGTCAATAGAATTAGTAGAGAAATTATCAAGTAAGATGAGGCGAACATTTTACATAAAATTGTATTTCTGACTTAAACTTTTCTATTTAATACATTTACTAATTATGATTCCTTAATCATCACACCGACAGTCATGAATCATGTATTAAAGTAAACAATTAATCATTAGCACATTGATTAGAATAAATGTCGTATGAAGTCTCGCAACTATAAAACGAAACCGTTTTAGATATCTTATACCTTGCTTCTTACCTTTTCCTATTAGCTTTCCCTCTAAGATTCCCAAAATTCCAAGGCGGCGAATCTGCCATGGCCGCCGCCTCTGCCGCCGTCTCGATCTTCTTCGCAGCGACTCTCTTACTCGCCGCCGTGTCTTTATACGTCTCAAGAGAAGCCATCTCTGTTAACGACCTCCGTCCTTCACGAATTGATTTCTACTCCGCCATCGCTAATCAACAACGACGCGTAGTCACGGCCGCCGCCATGTATTCTCCGTCAACGATCGCGTTATCGAGACAGATTCCGTGCTTTTTCCTGATTGGATCGTTTTCGTCATCGCCGATGATTCTCGTAACAGTAACGGCGACGGAGTTGAGTACCAGTGCGTGTTTCAGAACAAAGAGACCGTACCGGCGAAGTACGTCGGCAAGGTTTCGCAACGAATCGGAGATCGTTCAAGTGTTTAATGCCTAGCAGCGTCCGTCGGCTCGTCCGTTTCTCGCACCCCTGTTGACCAAATTAGAAGTCAACGCAACCGAATTAGCCTTCGATTGGACCTCGAGGTCGTATCTTACGCGGTGGACGTTGCTCGTATACGATTCGCTCTCCACCGCCAATGACGTCATCGTCTTCGCTAAAGGCGTGAATCGACCTGGCAGAGTCCGTAGCCCTAATTCTCTCCGCTGCGTTTTCACCGACAAATCGTCGAATCAGCAGGTGAGAACTCCAGTAACGAGCTCGGAACAGGAGGTTTTCCGATGCGGACATCCGGTGGTTTTAGAAGGTTCTCGAGTTAGCGTCGCGCTTGAAACGCTAGACGAGTCTCAGCAACGAGTTAGTAATTTGGTGCCTTCTGTAGCTGTCTACAAACCCTTCCGAAACGAAACTACCAAACGTGTCGTCTGCTGCTGGTAATTCAGTGCTGTGTGCTTGCACAATGGTGCATAATGTAGGGAAGTTTCTCAAGGAGTGGGTGATGTACCATTCTGCAGTTGGAGTTGAGAAGTTTGTATTGTATGACAATGACAGTGATGAGGAAGAGGAAGACTGGAATATGAGGAATGTGGTGAGGGAGCTAGTTGAAGAAGGTTATAAAGTGGAGACAGTGTTCTGGCCATGGCCCAAGTCGCAAGAAGCTGGATTTTCCCACAGCGTTGTTTCGTCGAAAAGCTCTTGCAAATGGATGATGTTTATGGATGTGGATGAGTTTGTGTTCTCTCCGCATTGGGGAAAAGTACCCAAGCCGTCATCAGACATGCTACAGTCAATGTTACCGAGGTTAGGCATTCGTGGATCGTTGCCAGTTGGTCAGGTGAAGATCCAGTGTCATGACTTTGGTCCATCTAATCAGACAATGCATCCAACTAACGGTGTGACTCAGGGGTATACATGTAGGAGGAAGTTGGAGGAGAGGCATAAGTCAATTGTGTTGCTTGAGGCTGTGGATGATTCTTTGCAGAACTCAGTGCATCATTTTAGGATTCGTGAAGGGGTGTATAAAGGGGCCAAGGTGAGTGTAGAGAAGGCTGTGGTGAATCATTATAAGTATCAAGCCTGGTCAGAGTTCAAGACTAAGTTCAAAAGAAGGGTATCGACTTATGTACCAGATTGGACTGTGAATGTTAACATGATGTCAAAGGATAGAACACCAGGACTGGGGGTTGAGGCTGTTGAGCCTGAAGGCTGGGCTATGAAGTTTTGTGAAGTTGTAGATACAAGGCTGCAGTTACTGACACAAAAATGGTTCGGTCATAGAGCAGTACCAGATCAATCTGATATTCGAATGGCCTGGGAAAGATGACAATGAAGCCAGGTTGAATAGCCGGTTAGGGTTCGTTAATCTTTATTAAGCGTGGCCGGAGAAGATACATTGCTCCGGTCTTGTGACAGACATTATTTGATTTTTATGTACAGCAGTACAGGTGATAGATATGCTTACATGCACAGTTCAATCATACATATTTCTTTATGAACTTCCTTGGTTATTTCTTTATAAGGAGTTGACTTAGTTGATGATCATGACTGGATAATATAATGTTATGCTTTTGTAGCTGTAGCAATGAAAATCGAGATAGGAACATGCTGAAAGTGTTATGAATTGCGATGATGCAGAACAGAGGAGGCACACAGGAAAGCGATGCCAAAAGAAGAAGAAAAAATAACGCTAGAAGGAGGGGTCGAACCTCCGACCTTGTGGTTAACAGCCACACGCTCTAACCAACTGAGCTATTCCAGCTTCTATGGCCATTTATTCAATTTACTCAAAATAATCAATGTTAACAAACTGGCTAACGGTGAAATTGACCTACAGTTAATGCTTGGCAGATATCTTAACTGTGTCTTGGTCCTTCATTTGAATGACAATTCTCACATATAAAAATGATTTTTTCATCATGAATACAATTTAGAGTTTAATGCGTAAAGAAAATTGATGATTTGCAATTTGATATTAAGCACACTTGTTTTAATCGAACAATTATAATTTACAAAATTGATCAGTATAATATGTTTAGAATTTTATCCGAAATTGTAATCATAAGTTAATACTAGCCTAACTCAAAATGACGTATTTTTGATATTTTTAGTTTTTACATACTTTTAATATTGATAAATACATTGTTTTATTAAACAAGTTATAAAACTAAAATCTCAAATATCTTTCTTGAGTACATCAATGCATTGAAAATAAAATATTGACTTTTCGTTTCTTGAAAATATAAATTTTCTTGATTTAAATTAATAAATTATGATACAAATCAAATATATATATACATATATCTGAAGCCATGGCAGACTGTAAATCCTTGACACCAACAAAAATGAAGACATCTTTTGAGCGGATCACAAATTTCACTCTGTTGCTCCTTTGTGTTATTTCATGTAATTTCAAATTATTTCCGACCGATATTAAAATGATTATCATTAATTTTAAAAATATTGTCTGATTAATATTTTTATCGAAAATGTGCAGTGTTGATAGGCTTAACAGGATCATATAATACAGGTCCACATAGGTGCACGAACTGGGTTGTAAACAACCTATATTCAGGGACATGTGAGTACGGGACATGTAAACAGAGTTGCCTGAATAATGATTATCTGGATGGCAAATGTTCAGGAATTTTCACTAAGAAATGCAAGTGTTGTACTACGGCTGTACCTATTTATCCAGCATGAAGTATAATAATCTGAATAAAGCCAAATTATTACTGTACTTTTATGCACATTGAAAATAAGTGCATATAATAATGAGTAAGAATGTAATAAAATATTTTATTCCTGATATGAATTGTGGTTTCATTTAAAGAGCACCAAGTCTATCCATTGTTCTTATATTGTAAAATACTCTGTAGTATATATAAATCTATGTTCTAAAAAATTTGAATATTTTTGAAATAACAAGAAATTTATGCCCACAACATATGATTCCTCAGTCACACTAGGTTCACTAATAAATTTGGAAAAGAGAGTTTAGTTGTGTTTAGACCTCTAACTGATATTTCAAAAACACTGATTTTAACTGCCATTAGAGTTGCCTGCATGATGATTATATGGCTGGCAGATGTTCAGGACTAGTACTAAGAAGTACTGTATGTGTTGCAGAGAGGTTGAGAATATTCAAGTGGAGGTGTTAGAGTGATTTCAACTTTAAACCAATTTTTGATGATTACACATCAACAAATTTATGTTGGATTGAGATTCAATATGCAGAAATTCATCTGCATTTGATCAACCAATGTAGTTTAGAACAAGGTCTGGCATGTGACAAATTTCATCCTAACAGCGTAACTAACGGGGACTCATCGAGTGTGATTCACTTCATCTCAGGTGACAATACTCAATCCATCCTTCCCTTCAGTATATTTTCCTTTAACTCGTTCCCAGTGCTGCAACAATTCAAAGAAATAGGAATAGTTAGCAATTGTACTAGCTTCTAAACCCAAAACCATGTGGGTTCCGACATTAGAATTGGTCTTTGTTTTACACACTATTTGATGATTTAACAGTAAATTAAACATCATTTCGCTGTTAACATTCCAACAACCAAATACAATCCTAAAACAGTCCCAGCAGCTTACTCAGTAGAGGGAAAAGGAACCATTAATCTACTTAACTAAAATAAATGACAGTTGACAGCAGAACCTGTACTTATAGCATTATAGGACGGGATAGAATAAACGAATTCAGATTTTGTGGACAAAAACAAGACTGATATAAAATAAAAGAATTGGTTACACTACACGTTGCACAGTGGAAACAGAAATAAGAACTCTTAACTACAAAAAAATTGACTGTTGGGCAATCAAGAAAGGGAAGAAAAATTGTAATTGATATTAATCCCAAAGTATTCATATGCATCCAGTAAACTCTTATTGATGCATTAAATACTAGTTTAAAAAAGTAGAAGGAATATCTTACACAAGAAACACATGGCCTCCCCAACCACTCGGCAGTCCCTATCCACTGATGACAACAGCGCTTGGGAGACTGTCTCACACAACTCCTCGGGCTCCTGCAGGTCATAGAAACAAGGATTAAGCAGTTAAAAATTAAAATACAGGATCTAACATTAGTACTCTTCCAGTCCAGCGCACAATGACTGCTAAGAGAGTGAAAAGGTTTGGTTATCATCCACTAGCTAAGCGCACATACATGTCACACATGCTTCTTTCAAGCACTATTTTACCATAATCTCTTTCTAGATAACAGGTGAAATATTTGGTTAGAAGCTGTGAAGCCATGCAGCCCTACAAAACAAACATTTATAAAAAAACTCACCATATCTTCATGGAACATTGCCTCACAAGCACCATACAGAGATTCTGAGGCTGTGCCAGCAACCACAAAATCTTTAGCAAGTTCTCTGTGTGGCAAAGTATGATTCCACTTAGGTAAAGACAGCGTGGTATAAAATGAATAATTTAAGCAAAAGACGCAAGATTTCAATCAAATGAAGTGGAAATAAAGATCCAGCAAATAAATACCCAACATCAAGACATTATATAAACTGAAAAGAGAGTCTCACTTAGCCCCAATAGAGTCCATAGTCAGATGAATGGCTTATCATCATCTCCCAATCCAGCGATCACAGGCTGGCAGAAGTAGGGTCCAAATCTACAATAATCACCAATATACAAAACGTTAAATCACCCGTAACAGGAGACTGAAATAAATCATAATTTTGAAACCACGTTTGGTTACATCACAGTAATACAACAAGCCATGAGAATAGCGAACACCTTAAACAATGACTACTACATATACAGCTACCTTTTCTCATATAGAATAGCCAAAACAAGACTAGCAAATGTTTCCGGCTTCATATCCCTTTCTTCCCGTAGCTGGTACAGCTTGTGGCGGAACACAAGCCGTTATACCTTCCAATAAAAAATCAAATTTCATCAAACCTTCAACACCAATACCAATATCTAATCTTTACACCAACCTCTCATAATTTAAAGCATACTTTTAACTTCACAAATCTTACAAAGTCTGACAATCAGTGGCCAAACTAGCCAAGCCGAGAAACAGGCGATCATGAATCCTATAAATCTTCTGAAAATCAGTAGCAACAGTCTGAAGTTGAACACCTAGCCGCCTGTCACTAGGTATAGCGAAGCAGTTCTTACCGACCATCGCCACCACGGCACTTCCATTGTACTCAAATATCTACGAATCAAACATCAAATCAAATGCAAATTGGAAAATCGTCAAATTAGGGTTTGAATGGAGAGGCACATATTGCTTGGATTGAATCGGACTTACCGACATCGGGTTAGAATTTGCGGCTGAATCGGATCGGGGCTGGTACGAATTGGGTTAGTGTGAGATGTCGCGAAGTGGAGAAAACGGAAGATTGCTTGGGAGACAATGCAGACTTGGGCTCCACTCAGGTCGGGTTTCGTACGTTGGATTTTTGAATGAAGCCCAACGAATCGTAGGCCCAATTCAAGCCTCAATATTTTTTAGAATGGGCCTCTCAAACTCGATATTTGAACCCATCATATTCATTTATTATATTACAAAATAAATTCAATACAATTTAGAATTCAGTGTGTGATGAAATTTATGATATTTTATTAAATGATTCTTATTGATTCTGAAATGTATATTTTGATTTATAAACGGTTACCGTTTTACTAATAACAAGTAAAATTAAAGACAAACGAATAACTTTAGTGAGACGGAGAGAGCGCCAGTGATTAAGATTAAATTAATTTTTAATTAAAACTAAGATAAATTAACAAAAATCTATGGTTGAAATGATGTCATTCTGTCTCACTTGAATATATTTATCCTCCTTAAATCTTCCCTACTAATAACATACGTGATACGTGTTTATGTCGTGATGTGATGATATCCATGCCTTGAAAATATAATAATCTTTATGTTGGTTAAAATAAAAAATTTATCAACTATCCATACTTTATGGTATTCAAACAAACATCCATTGTTTTCCCTTATATATAAACCAATCCATGTCAAACTCCATTCCCAGATTTTGGTACAAATTTACTGAAGCATTTTGACACCAATAAAAATGAAGATATCTTTTGGGAGGATCACAAATTTCAGTCCGCTGCTTCTTTTTATTATTTCATGTAATGACAAAATTTATATAACGGATATTAATATTAATTTTCAAACTCATTTAGTCTAATGAATATTGTACTGGTAATATGTGCAGTACAACTGAGCTTAACAGAGTCAATGCCAGTGATGAAAGTAGATTGCAAGAAATGGGTTCAAAGCGAAATTTATAAAGGAAAATGTGAACTAGAGGCATGTAAATTGAGGTGCCAAGTTGAAGAATTTGCGGATGCCAAATGTTCAGGATTTCTAATCAAGAAATGCATGTGTTGTAAAGAGGTTAATCATTATTATTGGGCAGAAGATACAAACAGAGTTTTGTTTTAGTAAGAATGAAGGATTTTATTATAACAGTTGATTTTGATGATCCGACGATTGATATTAAATTTGGTTTTTAATAAATTGACAGATGGATAGATTATTTATAATAATAAATAAAATGTTTTTAATTAATGTGTTCCATCAAACAAATTTCACCATTCAAATCTACATTTATGAAAAATAGTTGATGCATTGCAATAAGTAACATGCATAACCTAAGACCTGGGGCCAACACAACAATAGCATTTGCTTGCAAAGAACCATCTCAGTTCACACCTTCCTGTGTAATATTTTGGGTCTTGATCTAAACAAGCCGACTCACATAAATGTTCTCTGCAACCTGTGGTAGTGTACGTCCGGCTTCTCTCCGTCCTCCGACCGTCGCATTTCGGTACGTAGTAAATAAGTTGTGGCTCTACTTCTGCAAATACAATCTTCAGTACTGCATGCATTCACAAAATCCATTAGAATGAAAAACACAAGCCATTAAAAATAGCTCTATTATTAAAATAAGAAAGAAATTTTTTCGTTACAGGATATATCTGTCAATAGTAATAAAACGATGAACGAATATCCGAAGGATGTTCTCATATTTTTTCAGGTTTAGAATCAATATGGATGTTGTCCCACATATGATGGAGCTTTCTTTTATAAGCTGGGAGAGGATAACACAGTTAATTAAATAACGATAAAGTCAACTCAATTGAAATCTTAAACTTAAATTTTCCTCAAAAATTATCTTTATATGAATTTGATGTACGATAATTTAATATTTAATTTATCTATTTAATTGTCTTCAAAAGTCAAAACTAAATAGAAACACACCAAAGCATGTTCCAAGACCAAATGAGATGACAATTAATTTAAAACGAATTCTGAAGGAGGAATATTTAAATATTTGCATTAATAGTGTTGGAGTTAGGATTTGAAAGGACATGCAGATTTTGAGAATACGGACATAATAGACGATTTGATAATTAACGTTGACTTGATTAAAGTTGATTTTTAATTAATTAGAAGGTTGAATTTGCAAAATACATAGACGGTTGGGATGAATGATTATCAATATTAACCGCAGGATTGATAAAAATCAAAGCCTAAGATCGTGTCTTCCCGTCTTACTAAAAGATGAATATTCTCCTAAAACCTTTCATTATATTGGGGTAATAACATTTTTGAAAATGTAGTTTCATATAATCATTCAGTCACCTTTTTACAAAAAATTTGACATTCAGTCACCTTTTTTAATTTTTTAACATTCAGTCACCTTTTTTATTTTTGTAACATTCAGTCACCTTTAACTATAAAATTAAGATTTACGTAAGTAAATAAGGATAGCAAATCTAGAGTAAGGATTCAGAGGGACAAGTAATTTTTGTAAGACGGAAGGACACTATCTAAATCGTTGATTTTGATTGATCTGACGGTTGAGATTAAGTTGATTTTTAATTTAAATAGGTAATTCAATATGCAAAATACACGGGCGGTTGAGAATGACGTTATCAATCTCAACCGTTAGATTATTAGAAATTAATGGTTGAGATGGTGTCCTACATATAAATGTATGTCCTCCTTAATCTCTTTCCAGCAAACCCATTTACTAATTATTAATTAATTCATGTAAAACAAAAAAATTCATGTAGAGTATGTCAGAAAATAATTTTATAATTATCCCTTCTATTGAAAGTGTGTTATACCCCTTTTTCAATGAGCTGCAATAAATTAAAATCACCTAATTTATTGATTGAGATTTTTTTTGGAAATCCTCTCATTCTTTCATAACTACTCATTTGTCAATGCATGGAGTTTCAAACACTTTGCAAATTCACTTGAAAGGCTTTCATTGAGCTTCATACTTCTCTTGCAAAAACATTATAACTCCTAATTTCTACAACATCCTCAACCACCTGTTTCTTAGAAGTTTCGACGCTTACAATGTATATGTACTTGTACTTATAATCATAAGGTAAGCCGTAAGGTTATGGACATATTATGGGCGGCCAAAAAACAACGCGTTTACATTTAGGTTTGTTACTCGTATGATCCTAAAACTGGAAAGAAAAAGGAGATGATGAAAAGGATGACGGCCACTTTATCTAAAAAACAACTTCATAGGAAAGCATAATAATGAAGTTCCCAATTGTGTCCTACAATCTTCCCTGTCCAAGGCTGTAAAGACAAAGTGATTATCCATAGACCAGAGAAATGCACTTGAGACATTTAAGACATGATTGTTTTTGTTATAGTGGATTATCATGTCAAACCGTGAATAAAGAGATTTTCAACAACAGAAATGGATGACCAAACCAAATCCACTTTAAAGCTACGTCGTTTAATATCATTTTTTTATTAAATTGCTTACTTTACTACTGCTGAAAAATTGAAATTTCAAACACTCAACCAAACATTTTCAGATATTTTTTTAACTTTTTACAGGCTACAATCCACAGCCAAGCAGAACATGAGAGTAAATTTCAAACAAAAGTGCGCTCCATCCATCTAACGTTCGAGTAAAATAATAAGCAACTCGTGTTACCAAAGCTCCACCTGATCAAACGGTCACAATTCAACATAACATGTGAATAGATTTATGCATCACTCACTCACTGTTACTTGTTTCTTAACCTCATTATGTTTGCTATAAATTGGAACATGTTTGATTCACATTGAAATTCAACTCAGAATCAAAACACTTGTCTTTCATATATTGCAGTTTCTGTCTTTGTTATTTGTAGTTGGTGTCAGATCCAAAACACTTGAAAGTTGATACCTTTTTCGACAATGTCTGTAAGCCCATTTGCCAGAATCATCTGCCACAGATGGGTTTTTTATATTTTTGTTTTTCAGCTGGTAGTTGCTCAGAGCTCCGGCCAGATTCCACTTTGCTATGAGGCTGATAGAGTTGCTCTGCTCAGCTTCAAAGCTGGAATTGTGGAGGACACTACTGATATTTTAGGGTCTTGGATTGGGAAGAATTGTTGCGGAGGGGATTGGGAAGGCGTGCAGTGTGATCCATTGACTGGGAGAGTCACAGGGTTGCAGCTACAAAGACCGGCAGACGCTAAATCTCAATACATGAAGGGTGTGTTAACGGCGTCTTTGGGTAGTTTGGAGTTTTTGGAAGTTTTGGTGATCACTGGGATGAAGTTGATTAAAGGAACTATTCCTGATAGCTACTCGAATCTGGGACGTCTTAAACAGCTGGTTTTGGAAGATAATGCTCTTGGAGGGTATATACCTGACAGTTTAGGCCGCCTGTCGTCGCTAAAGATCTTGTCGCTGAGTGGCAACCGATTCACTGGTCGTATTCCTGCAAGTTTTGGGAGCTTGAAAGGTCTTGTGGAGTTGCATTTGGCAAGAAATGGCCTCACTGGTGTTATCCCACCAGTGTTGAAAAGTTTGATCTTTTTGAATTCTCTCGACTTCAGCCACAATTCCTTATCTGGGTCAATCCCGGATTATGTTGGGCAGTTCCGCAGCCTGACTTACATTGATTTATCTAACAATAGATTCTCTGGGCAGATACCGATTTCAGTTTGCAACCTGAAGAATCTAGTTGACATGTCATTGAATGACAATCAACTAGCTGGATACATTCCCTCTCAAATTGGTAACATAAAGTCCTTGACTAGGATTTCGCTTGGTAGCAATAAGCTGATAGGTCAGATTCCTGAGTCCCTTTCAAAATTGGATAGGCTTTGGTATCTGAACTTGTCGCGAAACGGGTTTACAAATCCGCTGCCTGCAACTCTAGCAAAGGGAATTCCTTCCATACTGTCGCTGGACTTTTCGTACAACAAGCTAAGTTTGGGGACCGTTCCCAGTTGGATCAGAATCAGGGAGCTTTCAGACGTTCACTTGGCAGGCTGTGGAATTTCTGGTCCGCTTCCAATTTTCGCAAAAAGAGACTCCTTAAACTCCGTTGACCTCTCAGATAACCGCCTCACTGGAGGCCTTGCCCCATTCCTGGCAATGATGTCCAATGTACAAAGTGTGAAGCTAGCCAATAACCTGTTGAAAGCTGACCTATCTCAACTCAAACTACCAAGCACATTATCAACCCTGGACTTGCATTCTAATCAGCTATCAGGGTCCCTGATATCAATCCTTAATCCCAAGACCAGCAGTTTCCTCGAAGCATTGGACTTGTCAAACAATAAAATAATTGGAGCCATCCCAGAGTTCAAAAAAGGCTTGAGCTTAAAGCTACTGGTCATATCAAGCAATCACATTACAGGCCGCATTCCTGCATCTATCTCAAACTTGGCTCAACTCCAGAAACTGGATATCTCCAGGAACCAAATTAGCGGCACAATCCCTGCAGCGATAGGACAACTGAAAACCCTGAAATGGCTGGATGTCTCTATCAACCAGCTCACAGGTAAAATTCCAATTGCCTTCCTGGGACTCACCAGTCTAGGACACGCAAACTTCAGGTCTAATAAATTATGCGGTCAGATCCCACAAGGAAGGCCATTCAATGTATTTCCTGCAGTGGCCTATGCACATAACCTCTGCTTATGCGGCAAGCCCTTGGCGCCCTGTAAGCGAACTGCAGACTAAACACGTCAGAAGCTCAATAAAAACTCAGTCAGTACAAGCTGGCACTACATTTTCATTCAGAGGACTAATTTGCTCATTCATCGTGGGAAAATCGTACAAGATTAGAAATTACAGAAAGTAAGGCGAGTTATGTCATTATCTTATTTCAAATGGAATTCTGTTTCAAAAAGTGTTGACATTTTGCATTTCATAAAGTAAAAATGACTTTCGGTCGTTTGAATTCTTAACAAGACTTTAGACTATAATATAAAGACTAATTCCTGCAATCAATACAAAAGAAAGAGGTCCACCATGTCTCAACAAATTCAGTCAGCGAATTTTGAAACTAAGAGTACAGAAGTGATTTAAATACCTTGAAACCGAAAGTTAGAGCAAAACTGTAAGTCAAGCCAGCGACAGAAATAATTCCTTTGTAAGACAGAAAAGCCGGCGGGCCCTTAACATCTGCTTCTTAGTTTTTCAATCAGAATTGCAGCTGCACTGCACCTAGCTGTGTAAATGTTAGTTGCTTAACTGTGAACTCAAACTACATGCACAAAAGAACAATTTTTAAGGTCAAGTAGCCACCACCTTCGTTAATTCCAGCTTATAATAGGGCATTTCCATAATGCGGCATCCCAACAAACAGCGCAATGCTATTGAATCTTGATTGGTTGAAGTTGATGCATAGTGCAACATGTTGAGCAATTGAAGAATATCGGAGCGGCTGAAGAATTTTTGTTGAACGCTTTGACGTAACGAACGATTCGTCGTGTTGCGGTTGCATTCATGTTTTCGTTTCTTCAATCTGATCGTTGTGAAATTAGGGCTTCTAAATTGAAGTGTTCTTCCCCAAATCCAAGCGGTCTGAACCGGTTAGACTAAACCGTCTTACCGGTTCAATTAGAGTTCACCATACAATTTTTACAATAATAATGAGTGTAAAATATATAATTTATAAATTTTGAGAAGAAATAGTGAAACATATAATTGATAATTATTTAAAAAATATTTAAAATTACCCTTTCATATATATATATAAAAACTGCATTAATGTTTTTTTATTGAAAGGCTGAAGGCCAAGAGTACAATCCAAGAGTACAATTCAAGGACTTAAAAGGCTAACAAAAGTTAGTCTGACCTAGTCTAGTCTAGACATATAGAAAAGAGAAAATTATGACTAAACCGAGTACTTTGTCTCGGTACGTACAAAGAATGTGAAATGAACTGAAAAGTAAAATAAGACCGTTGACATCCGAGAAGACAGTGATAATAAATGATAATGTCTTTATGTTGGGAACGCACTTTCAGAAACCTAATCTAATGGAATGGGGTCGAAAGGGTTTAAAACCAGGTCACATGTGACCTCAACAATATTTAAAAATCGAATTAAAGGCTCATAATCGCTATCTGAATTCGTCTGATGCAGAATTCTCGTAAAACATAAATGCTTTTTGTTGCAAACTTTTTTACTTCAAAAAATTTCTTGTCACGCCATAGATGTTCGGCCTTCAACATGTTATCATGTACCGATACGCATGTTTTATTGCACATGTTGAGATGTCGGAATAGCAAAGTATCTTGTGGTGTGTCGTGCATTTTTTTCTGAATGAAATTTACAGTGTCGGATGCATTTTGTTTTGCCAAATCTATAGATATATAACCAATATCGGTAATATCCGCATCTTCAATACTTCGGGGATCTGAATACATAGTTGTTTTGCAAAATTTTGGAAATAAAAGTTTATTGCAAATAACTTCAATGAAAACATTTTGTGAGACAACAAAATGTAAGGTTATAAGGATGTAAGTTATTTGAAAGATGAGTCCATTTCTATAGCTGAAATGAAATAAGAATTCATAACTCTGTTTTCAAAATTGTCTTTCTATTCACAAATTTATTGTACGACTATTTAATTTATAGCATTCTAAGTTTATTGTGCAGGTTGAGATAATGCATGTGTTTTAATTTGTTAGTTTGCCATTTAGTGTAACCATATTTAATACGTATAAAATCCACAATTAAGAATTAATGTTACTGAATAATATCATGCCATTCTTGGGAATGGACAGTTTTAAATAAAGGGTTTAGACAAAATAACTTAGGATTTTATTAAAAAAATGACAAAATGATGGGGTCAGATCCGGTGCTGCGTACAGTACTATGCAGCGGATTGAAAACTACGCAGTTTAGTTTAAATATTTATAAAACTACGCCGTTTTACCAAAACCAAACTAAAAATTATTGAACTCTTTAAAACGACGTAGTTTTATACTGACTATGTAGTTTCATACTTAAACATGTGTTTTGAATCGTTGCATATTGCTGTTCGCAGCACAGGATCTCGAAAATAATTTAGTAAAATCTGACTTTCGTATATTTTATGAGTTTTTGTTTTTCTAAAACACTCGCTAATAGATTTAAAAAGATTTATTTTTTATTACAAAATTATTTGTTTGATCGAAACAAGGTTTCTTAATATTAATCTAACGAAATGGGATACCAGGCATCAATGCCACGTCACATGTGACCTCAAAAATAATCAAAAAGTTAACTAAAGGCTTTAGATATTTCTCATAATCTTCATACCGATTCATCTTGGATCCTTCCAATATTACGTCAAAGCTTTTGGATGCCATTCGTTTTGCTTCAATAATATTCCTATTTTGCCATAAATTTTTGGTCTTCGACATATTTTCACTAACCACAGAACATGTTTTTTTACAATTTTTAAGAGATTTATATTTCCAAGAATTCTCTGATGTGTTGTGCATTTCTTCTTTAATGAAACGTGACTCGTCAAATGCGTGTTGCTTTGTCAAATCTATAACTATATAACCGACATCCATAGTGTCTGCATTTGCACTTCGAAAGTCTGAATACATAAACTTTTTGCAAAAATCTTTGAATGAAACTATACTACAGATATAGTCAATATGCGTATTCTGTGAGACAACAAAATGCGAGTTTATAAGAAAGTAAGTTATCATAAAAATGATTCCATTATTGTAAGCAGATATAAAATGAGAATTCATAACTCTATTTTTCAAGTTACTGTTTAATTTCTATTGCCAAAAAAGTGTTGCATATCTCTCTGATTTATAGCATGTTTAGACATATTCCATGTGAACATTTAATATGTATCAAATTCAGAAAATATAAACAGAAATTAATTTGATTTATGATATTATATCATTACCGGGTATGTAATTAAAGAATTGGGTGGTTGGATTTTCAAAAAACCGACAGTTAGTGATTGACAATTACCAACTACTGATATCATAACCTTTCAGTATAATAAATACATAATTAAAGTATTATTGTAATTTTCATCCACTATCCCACCACTTGTTTAATTCACCTTGTACGTTTATGTTGATTGTGATCTAAACAAAGTGACAAACAAATGTGACCTAGCGCACTGCATGGACTTTGTAAAATAAGGATTGCGAATCATGCACTCATAGTTTGTATACAAAATGCCAACAAGCAAACATATTTACAAAGTCAGCTGGATGCATGTGAGCATTTTCATAACCAGGAAAACAGACATTTGAAAATGTCTTTGGTTTACAAGATGAAGCTGTTCCAGCAGGTGTGTATCAGCTTGTTTGTAATAATGGCACCTCGGCTACTGTCTGCTCAGGTACTTCATCAAGGTTGCTTGGAGAAATGCGGAACTATCGATATTCCTTACCCGTTTGGCACGACGGAAGGCTGCTACTTGAATTCTAATTTCTTGATGTCTTGTAGAGTAGATAGTTCAGGTCCTCCTAGATTGTTTTTCGGAAATTCCTATACTATGGAGGTTATCGACCTTTCGGTTAACGGGCAGATAAAAGTATTGACTTTTGTGGGAAAAGACTGCTATTACCGCAATGGATCACGAGTTGAAGCCATACCTTTACGAAGTTTGGTAACTCTGCCTTACTTTCCTCTATCCAATACACAGAACAAGTTCTTTGTTGTCGGTTGCGATACACAGGCCTCTATAAGTGGCAGTATAAGCACAGCAGTTGACGCTGATCGAACAGGATGTATATCTCAGTGTGGGAACCAAAGCTTGCACAATATAGTTTATGACGGAACCTGTTCCGGTCTAGGCTGCTGCCAAACAACCATTCCTCGAAATATATTGAAATCTCGAGTATCCGTTACAAGTTTCCGAAATCACAGCAGAATATGGCAATATAATCCCTGCAGCTATGTTTTTGTTGCTGAGAGTAATTACTTCAACTTTTCACAAGGCGATCTGCATAACCTAAGGAAGATTACCAAGGTTCCAACAGTTTTAGATTGGGCTGTTGGTATTAGTACATGTGAAATTGCTATGAACTCATCTGACTACGCTTGCCGTAACAATAGCTACTGTGCTGATTCGACAAATGGTCCTGGATACCGCTGCAGTTGCTCAGAAGGTTACCAGGGAAATCCTTATATGCCTGATGGATGCCAAGGTATGTATAATTAGTCTTGCATGCTTTCTTTACTTCATAACACTGTCCTTAAATTGTTATATGTTGTCTTACTCAGACGTCGATGAGTGTTCTGTTACGCCGAATCCTTGTGGAGATAGCAAAGTGCAAAAACACAGCTGGGAAGTGGGAACTATACTTGTCGATGCAATGACGAGTATGAAGGAAATGCGAAAAGGGGAGAGGGAGGCTGTCACAAAATTCAGAACAAGTTCATTTTTGCAACATTGTTAGAGTAAGCCATGCAAGTCAAGAAGGGAAGATTCTTGAATTCCAAAATTTGATAAACAGTTGGGTTTAGGGCAAAGCGCTTGTAGTGTTAGCCTTCAATCTTCATCGATTCAAGAGTTTCCAAATCCCAGATAAAATGGTATTTAAAGTATAGTCCCTGAAGTTATTGAAACTTCAAACAGACCCCTTGAGCTTAGCGGGCACGCTAACTAACTTAACAACCATTTAAACACCGATTCAAAACGCAGACCCAGTGAGTAGAAAACGACAATTAAATTCCAGTACTCTGACTGAAAGCCCCAGATAAACTCAAAGCCTGAAACAAAGGAAAGAAAACCATTTGAAAAACTCTTGATTCGAAATCAACATTCACAGGGCTTAAGCTAATTATTTAACCAGCTACACTGGACTAGCTCAACGGGGTTTCAGTTAAGGATTACGAAAGATATGATCATCAGCAATGTTTTTAAATGACATTACCTAAAGAGTAATATATGTCACTGCCATGTCTGCCAGTTGACTTTGCACATTTGGTGAAACAATGCAGTCAGTGACATCCCTGATAACAACTTTTACGAGGTCACAAAATCTTCAAGAACAGGTAGACCACATAATCTGCTAGTTATTTTAAGATGACTCTGTATGCATGTAATTCTTGAGTCAAGCCTGGTGCAGAAAAACCCAAATCGAAATAAATGGAAGATGCCAAAAGGACCGAGTTGAAGTGAAGAGCTATATAAGGAAACCTTCGAACCAAGCAATAATCATATCAATGCCAAATAAAGATTACTAAAAATGTCGCTGCGTGGTAACTTCCGGCTTATATCAGAGCTAATGGCAAAAAGGGTCTCAACTGAGTTCTTTCGTGGGAAAATTGTCTCAGAATTGCTGTAGAAACTGCAGGGGTATTGGCATATCTGCACTCAGATGCTGGAGTGCCAATAATGCATAGGGATATAAAGTCTACCAACATCCTTTTAGATCAAAACTACATTGCTAAGGTGTCTGACTTTGGAGCTTCAAAGTTAGTTCCACTAGACCAAGATCAGTTGTGCACCATGGTACATGTAACAATGGGTTACCTAGACCCGGAATACTTGCATACCAGTATATTAACTGAAAAAAGTGATGTCTATAGCTTTGGAGTAGTTCTTGTTGAGCTGATAGCTGGAAAAAGGCACTGGGGTTTGATAGGCCTGAGGAGAAAAGGTGCTTGGCCATGCACTTTATTATATCCATGAGGGGTAAGAAACTGTTTTCAATCATCCAAGATGGTTTAGTGAAGGATGGGAATGAGAAACAGATCGAAGAAGTTGCGAGTCTTGCAGCGGCCTGTCTGCATTTAAGTGGGGAAGCAAGACCTAGTATGAGGGAAGTTGCTTCAGAGCTACAAGGATTAGTAATTTTAGGAAATAATGCATGGGCGGATCGGCATTTCACTGAAGAAAATAAACACTTGCTGGATCAACATTTCACTGACTTCATATTTGCAGACGAAGCTGATGGCAATACCTCAAAAAGCTATGAAAACATAACACACCCTGTATTAGTGTCTCAAGAGCTGAGGATGGGAGATGAGTCCGATCTATTTTGATCTGCATGCATCTGTCTGACGAGGAATAATCCATCTTGGGAGGTTTTAAGGGGTTTGGTTTGCTTTCATCTGTCGGTCTTCTTACGAGAACATCAAATAAATAATGTGTTTTTATTTCGTCTGTCGGTATATCTGCTAATGTATAAAGGGTTATTTGAATAAGCAATAACACAAACACTGCGTGCAGCAGCAAGTTGTTTTGTTTGAAGTCGGTTTCAAGGGAAATTGAGTACAGTGAACATCCAGACCTATGTTGTTTTCAGGAAGTCAGAAGACACCCATCAGCAACATCCGCTGGTGGATGCATTCGACTCTGGAGGCTTCTGTTTGAATATGTTGTTTCTTTTTACAACAGCTGATCCTTCGGCCAGGAGACTAGGTGTTTCCAAAATCTGAACGGAGAGGCACAAGCATGAATTTAGTTGACAGTCAAAATCTAGATAAATTCGATAAATAATGCTACTCTTTGGCACCACATTATGCAGGGAGAAAGTACCTTCAACACAAGCTCCTCAAAACACTGCTCCACATTTACTCGAGTTTTGGCACTGCATTCAAGGAATAAGCATCCATATTCTCTAGCAAAATCGATTCCTTCCTTCTTCGACACGACCCTGTCACTTTCCTGTAAAATACTCAGTAGTAGTGAATTAACTGTACCCAAATCACTCATGATTCAACTCCTTAAGTCAAATAACCAAAATAAGTGGTCAAATCACAGAGGCAAATCTCCCAGAAAGCAAGACGCAGTGACGAAAAAGAATGATGGCTAAGAATATCATGCAAAGAGAGTTGAAGAAACATACCTTGTCAACTTTGTTGCCAACAAGCATCTTGATGCAATCTTGGTTTGTTGCGTATAAGTCAAGCTCTTTAGCCCAAACGTCAGCTAAATTTGTGAATGTGTCTCGGCGAGTAACATCATAAACTGATTCAACCAATTTTACAGAAATAGGCATGTTAGTCAAAGATAAAAAGGGAAAAAGAGCTACAAGGGTTACAAATCCTCATAAGGCATGCAACTCATATTATTAGGTCATGCGTTCTAAATTCCTAATTGGGCACATTGACACTATGATATAAATTTAAGCAGAACACATTTTAAGATTCCACATACAAACATTCAATGCACATTTAACCATATCAGTAATCTGCTTAAACATAATATATTTCACAACTATGTAGCATTAGCTACATCAGTTCTACTTTATTTAGAAATAAAAATGCCCCATCTCATGATTCCTATGCTTGACACGTGGAAGCTATTCGTGTGATGAGAATAATAGACAAGGCATAACAAATGCAGTTGACTTTTAAGGGGGAAAGGCATAACATAAATAAGATACGAATAAAAGCTGACATATATTGACGTCAGGAAATCAACATACCCATTATTACCCCTTGAGCTCCCCTGTAGTATGAGCTAGTGAGAGTTCTAAATCTTTCTTGTCCGGCTACAAAATAAAAATATTTAAGCAAACAAAATTTAAAATGAACACCAATGAGGACAAATATCAACATGATATGAATTGCATGGCAGACAGTTCGATACTTTAAGATGATTTTACAGACAAAATAAACACGGAAGACCACAAGCAGCAATATTATTTCAAAGTTTTCAAACAGAATTTACCCGTGTCCCAGATTGCAAGCTTCAATTTCTTTCCTCCAATATCCACATACTTAACTTTGAAATCCACACCTGCAATTAAGCGACACTTAGCACAAGGAAAAACTTTCAGGGTTTATATTTGCAACTAAAAGACGAAGTCATAAAGTTAATAATTGATGTGTTATCAGTGTGCATGAAAGTAAAAAATTGAATTTATCCCGTCAAGACATTAAAGTGGAAACTTAGCCCAAAAGTTTGTCATAGTATACAATTCCATACAATTTCAAGCTAAAAATATACACCACCGAGCCCGACACTTTCAATGTGCCAGGCTATGATCAATCATAGAAACACATTCGAAGCTTAAATTCCAGCACTCGTATGCCCAATACCAAATTTTTAATGCCAAAAACCTTACGAGTTTTGACTAATCTATACTGACAAAAAACAACTTAACATAACATATCAAAAAAACAAAAGTCACCATCAATCACCTACCAATAGTTGGAGAAAGATCTTCAAAACTGCTTGAAGTGAAGCTGAGCAAAAGACTACTCTTTCCAACTCCAGAATCCCCAATCAACAGCAGCTTGAACAGGTAATCAAACTCCGGCTGACTCGACGATCCCGCATCCATAATCACTCACCACAATTAAAGCAACCAACTTTCACACTCCTTCCCCACTGCCATCCAATAAACTCAAAAAATCCAATCCAAATCTCACAGAATAAATCACGTCACACTAAATCATTATAAAAACTACAACAAACCCTAGCCAACATCAAAACCAATCGCAAAATTAATGAACATGGAACATACCCCAGATCTTCAATTCGCTGAATGTGCTCGCCGGTGTAGACCACAAATTCGGAGATGTACGAATTAACGGAAAAACCGAAGAGAGAGAGAAACAGAGAACTTGCTTGTGACAAAAAAGGTGCAGAAGCAAGCTCCCACAAACCGAATCGGACCGGTCTTATCTTAAACCGAGCGGGTTAACATTTGGTTCAATTGAATTGGTCCGACAGTGATATTTTGTGGATGGTCAACGCGATTGTTGTCTTTGAGACGAAGCTTCGTGGATTGTGGATATCGCGTTTCATCGAATTTCCGTTCCGCACTCACTTGCTCCATTGACTACGATCGTGATGATGACTTGAAATAGCATTTTACTAGTTGGAATACAATAAAGCTCAAACCTTTTTGACAATTTTCGGTCTGTAAAGTTGGTGTTGAATTACAAATATCAATAGCCAAGTCGCAACTATCTGAGGATTGGAGCAGCAAAATAGTTTCAAGATCAACAGGTGAGCGTGTATCGATCTATCTAATTATCTTTTGTCTTCTGTTGATCAGATTTGGATTAGGGTTTTGTAAATGAAACAACCATGTTGATGATGATGTTTTGATTGAAATAAATTATTGAGGGATTTCTTCTATTTATTGTAGTTTAAGTTTGTTGTCTGAGTCTTTGGATTGATATGTTTACTGGGTATTTTTTTGTTTACTATATGATTTATTATGTAGGTGAATTGATCTTTGACAAGGTTTATATTTTTCTGTTCTTGAAGTTTGCATCTTTTCTAGTGAGAACAGATTTATGGTTTGAATCTTGCCATGTACTACCTTTCTGAGTTGAGTTTCAGTTTGATTGCAGCTTGGTGTCATAGAGACGGATTTCAGGTCCGTGTTTACTGAATTCTTGAGTTTTTAGTACTTTTTCTTCGTCGGGGAAGGATTGTTGATGGGAGATAGATCTGATCTATAGAGGTTAACATCTGTTGCTTTTTACCCCAGCAATCCTTACCAACTTGTTTGAGGTTTCACAAAGACTTGATTCTTGAGCTTAGTCAAGTGGGTTTTTTTGTCACTCAGAGTTTGTAATTAGTTATGGATGTGTTTGCACTCTTGGAAATAATCTGCAAGGTTGTTTTTGACCTTGTTAATGTTGAAGATTCATTAGTCTGCCTCGTTAACTAAGGAAATGATGCTGTATGTTCATCATTTTGTTGTGGTAGTTTTACGATGTACTGTTGAAGTTGTGTAGTTGTTAGTTGTTTCTGTGCTCATATGTCTACCTTGGTGCTCAAGATTGTACTGCTAAAAACATTAGATAAATATCGGCAGCAGCCGGATTTCTGATTTCAAATGTTTGAACCAAAGTCCATAATTCAATCTCTGTTTATATATGTTTTGTTTTACTGAGGTCGTAATGTGTATTTTTATCTTTTGCGACTGCGTGCAGGTATTTTTGGAATCCTGAAAAACTTGGAAAGTCGGAACATACTACATAGCCACTAACATAAGTCAAGTAACAATTTGCAGAAGCAACTTTAGCATCTCTTGACTGTTCAACCATAGGAGATTATGTCGTGGGTTCGGTCTGTGGAGGCTTCTGTCACTCCTCGAGTGAGGCGCAATGCTTACCCCATTGGTGAAAATCAGATATTAATGCAACCAAATAGATCTTCTGTCAGTACAAGTTTTGAAGCAAATTACCTTCTTGATTCGCCGACAGAGTCTCATCCAAGCATAAATGGTGTGTCTGGAAGTCTAAATGTTCTTAAAATGTCTTCTGGCTCATCTGCTGTACAAGACTTTGCGTCAAACTACATGGAGGACGAAATTCTTGAATCAGAAGAGTTTAGTACTGAAGCAATGCGATTGAAATTACAAGAATTGGAAGCGCTTCTTTGTGACAATGATTTTGAAGGGTGTAACATTGATCAGAACATGGAGCTTGATGGTGAATGGGATGATACTGTTCGAAACACTTTGCTTCAGGAATCACCCAAGGAGTCAACTTCGTCCAATTTAAGCAGCATTAGCAGCAACAAAGACATACCACCAGTGCCCATTACCTCTAGAACTCCTAGAAATATGCTTATCCACTGTGCTTCCACCATAGCAGAAGGGAAGCTTCGGGAAGCTTCTACTATGATAAATGAACTTAGAAAAATGGTCTCCATTCAAGGGGATCCTCATGAGAGAATTGCAGCTTACATGGTGGAGGGATTGGCTGCACGCATGAATGAATCTGGAAAATGCCTCTACAAAGCATTAAAATGCAAAGAACCCCCTACCACTGATCAGCTGGCTGCCATGCAGATTCTTTTTGAGGTGTGCCCTTGTTTCAAATTTGGGTTTATGGCAGCTAATGGTGTCATAATGGAAGCTATTAGAGATGAAAAAAGAGTCCATATCATCGACTTTGATATAAATCAGGGTAACCAATATATTACGCTCTTACAGACACTGGCAGCTAATAAAAGAGGCAAGCGTCCTCATTTGAGGCTCACTGGAGTCGATGACCCAGAATCAGTTCAGCGATCAGTTGGGGGTCTGAAGATCATTGGTCTAAGACTTGAGCAGCTAGCCGAGGCCTTAGAGCTTCCGTTTGAGTTTCATGCAGTCGCTTCAGCCATCTCAGATGTCACTCCAGACATGTTGGACTCTCGTCCAGACGAAGTACTCATAGTTAACTTTGCTTTCCAACTACATCACATGCCTGACGAAAGCGTTTCAACAATCAACCAGCGGGATCAGCTTCTCCGTAAGATCAAACGCCTCAACCCAAAATTAGTGACAGTTGTAGAACAAGATGTGAACACCAACACTTCCCCATTCATCCCAAGGTTCATCGAAGCCTATAACTACTATTCAGCCGTATTCGAGTCCCTAGATGCCACACTAGCAAGAGACAGCCAAGATCGTATCAATGTAGAACGACAATGCTTAGCACGGGACATAGTAAACATAGTTGCTTGCGAAGGAGAGGAAAGAATTGAAAGATATGAAGTTGCAGGGAAATGGAGAGCAAGAATGATGATGGCTGGTTTCACCCCATGCCCAATAAGTCTAAATGTGCAACATTCCATTAGAAACCTTATCAAACTCAAGTACTGCGACAAGTACAAAATGATAGAAGACATGGGTGGTCTTCTGTTCGGGTGGGAGGACAAAAACTTGATTGTTGCTTCAGCTTGGAGGTGAAGACCTTTGCTCCAAGCCTCCCTCAGTTAAAACCATACGTGTATGGTGTAGCTTTTTGAAAATAAGCATCCTAGTACAATGGTAATGGAGCTCCTAGAATGGCACCAATTTGTAAGTCAGACATTGATAAACACATTTCCAGATATCAGTGTTTAAAATGTATCTAATTATTGGAAGGATATATTGATGAACCACTAACAGTGATTAATTCATATAATCATGATGCAACTATTTATACAAATTCTTTTATTCAAAATTTGAAAGTTGGGTCAACGTTTGTGACATCCAACGGCTATAATTTAGCCTTTCATCTCATCTTCCATTTAATTGTTTATTTATTGTATTTATATTTTACAAAAAAACACAGAGCGAAATTACATCTTTGCAGATCTTCCGAACGGCCGATTGAATCACTCGCTTCTCTCTCTATTTCGGTCGTTCGCTTCCTCAGTTTTCAGTCGGCCTGTTCTGATACTCTCTTTAACTCTCGTTTCTTTACTGAATTCGGAATCGGGATTTTGTAGGCGGTCGAAAGGTGAGGTCTTTATTTCGTTTTGTTGAATTCGTAGTCGATTTTCCTGTTTTCATTTGGGTGTTTAATTTCATACGTCCTGCCGAATGATCGATCTTAGTGATGATTCTTTTATTCGATTGTTGTCCGGGTACCAATTTTTAGATGAAATTTGTTTTGGTTGAATTAGGGTACTTTTGAGAAATAGGGTTCTGTTTTGTTGTTGAATCTCATTGTTTAAAAGTTTAGTATTTGTTCGTAAGGAAAGTCATTTGTTTTGATTTTGACTAATCCTGATGTCTTCATGTGCTACAATTGCAAGCAATGCTGCTCAAAAGTTGTCCTTTCTTTGAGCTCAAATGGGGCACATATTTGTGGTTTTAATTATGTCATCACCATAAACTACTGATGGTTCGATGTTACTTCTTACTGTTTTAGCAGATACAACGGAGTAGCTTAGAAAGATCTTCTATATACAGCATGGTAAACTCTCTATACTTTTAATTTTGACGGTGTCTTACGGATGTTATGAAATTGTTTATAGGTTATGAAAATGAAACTGTACTATCAGTGATGTGGTTAATGTTTTCCATTGATAAACTTGGGAGCCTTGGAAATGTTACTCCTATCCTGATAATGATTAATGATTAATGATTACTGTGCATGTAGATGGATTATTTCCCCTTACATATTTCCTTTGCTTGTTTAGGCTACAAATGAAAATCTTCCTCCAAATGTCATCAAGCAACTTGTGAAAGAACTGAAAAGTTTAGATGAAACTCCTCCTGAGGGTATCAAAGTCATTGTCGATGAAGATGATTTTTCTACCATTTTTGCTGACATTGAAGGCCCTGGTACTAAATTTATCATCTGTGAAATAATGTTACTGATGAAATGTGTAGTATTTTCATTCCGAACACTAATTTTTATATTTTTGGCAGCTGGTACCCCCTATGAAAATGGGCTCTTCCGAATGAAGTTGATACTGGCACATGACTTCCCTCGTTCGCCTCCAAAAGGTTGGTTTTTACTGTCAGGCGCATTCTACTACTTATGCATTAACTAGTGGAACTCGAAGAATCACATTTATTTTTTAATTAAGTGTCCTCAGATTCATTAGACTGCTTGCAGACAAGGATCATGAGCATTTTCGTAAATATCATAGTGCTAATGGGCTGCATCTATTACATTTTTGTAAATATCAGAGTGATGCACCCTGTGAATATTGTTATTGCATTTTTGTTTAAGTACTGATTAATTATGGTATTGACATATAGGCTATTTCCTCACAAAGATTTTTCATCCCAATATATCATTGCATGGAGAGATATGTGTGAACACGCTGAAAAAGGACTGGAATCCAAATCTCGGACTGCGACATGTTCTCACTGTAAGTTTAGTTTCCACCTTCCTTCCCAAGTCCAATCTATTTAGCACCCAGCTGGCTGTTTTAAGTTTCTGCCATGTTTTCTTCATCGGCAGATCCATACTGGCACATTTTTCAATAAATCGAAGCTCTCTTTTATTGGATATGTTAGTAACTTCTGTCAGGCTTGTTCCTCATAGGACGAGTTTCATTGCATCATTTTTGTCTTATGGATAGGTTGTTCGATGTTTGCTGATTGAACCTTTCCCGGAATCAGCATTGAATGAGCAAGCTGGCAAGATGCTGATTGAAAATTATGAGGAATATGCCAAACATGCTAGGTAGGGCGTAGGGGATATTTTCTTCAATCTCTTATGTTGACTGGAATTAAGTCATTTATTTTATGATAACTGTTTTCATAATCTAAGAAAGTGACAAATATTTGGGAGTTGGGAATTTAGTCATTTAGTTTATAATAATCACTACCTTGATTGGTCATCTTTTTGGATAAGAAACTAAGAGTTGTCTCGCTGTGAATATTTCGAATTAGGATATTTACTGGAATTCATGCAAAACCCAAGCTCAAAGTTAAATCAGCCGGAATTAGTGAATCGACAACTGCCTTAAATGCTGGCCTGCCAAACTCAGCCCCAGTTTCTGCTGATCAAGACAAATCAAACCCTGCCTCTTTGCCTGTGACGTCAACAACTACATCCTCAGTTCCTACCCCATTACTGAAAAAGGAATTAGCTGGACCAGTAAAAATTGCAGATAAGAAGAAAGTGGACGCTAGAAAGAAGAGTTTAAGGAGACTATAACTTTACACAATGCCTCATCTGAAGATGGATAGTCAGATCATGCTTTGGGAATTAAGAGGTGGAATCCAGGAGTTATTTGGTGGAATCAAAATGTGTTGTTACTCTATGTGAACTTACAATATCAATTGACATAATAACTCTTTTGCTCCTAATATGTAGTCACAAGCCTGCTTTGTAAGATGGATTCATGTTCATCTGTTAAAGAATGCTCTACCATATCTATGGTACATTGACTACATTCTCTAAACATATTTTTCGCATTCAGGAAATACAGATAAAATAGTTTGGAACCTTGGAATTTCTTTGACACCCATCTAGATTCTTCTGTTTAGTTATTGAGCAATTGATAATAAATGGATCATGTGTCTACATGCTGTACTTCAATATTCTTACAGTAAAAGGAAATTACTTGCAGCACTTATTCTCTCAGTTTGACTATTTATGGAAATAATTCTTGCTTCATCAACTACTGCAGAAAATTCTAAGCTGCTTCAGTTGCAATATTGTCCACTATTCTTTGGCTCTTCATTAGGCAAACAAGTACCTCTAAAGTCCTTGCTATACAAAATAACCTCTAACAGTATTCAGCTGGAGCATATTATACTAAGTATCTACTTCCTAAATCTGTCTTAGAGTGTGTTTTATTTTCTGTTTTGTATGATATTCCACTTTTTGTGTGTTTGATGAACCTTAATATCTGTGAGCAGCTTTAAGAAATCACTGATTTAATCAATAAGATGAATAAATAGTACGCTATCTTAAAAGTAAAGTATTTAGATGAAGGCTGTAATGCTTTAGATGATTCTTTTCATTCTTGTACAAGGAACTTCAGACAATATATACTGACTGCTGTTCTAGTTTAATAACTAGCCATAAGCCATTGTCCGCGACAATGATCACCTTACTCAATATTTACCAAGTTGTTTCAGCTATTGTCCCATTATATGTCGCGATGATCTTAGGCTATGCATCCACTAAATGGTGGAAATTGTTTACAGAAGCTCAGTGTTCTGGTATCAATAAATTTGTTGCTAGCTTTTCCATCCCATTACTAGCCTTCCAGTATATATCTAAAAACAATCCTTTCAGGATGAGCCTCAAACTCATTTTATCCGATGCCCTTCAGAAAGTCCTGGCCGGAGTTCTGATCTTACTTGGAGTTAAAATAAGTGGAAAGGGAAATTTGAACTGGGTGATAACAGGTTTATCACTGTCAACTTTGCCCAACACGCTGATCATCGGAATTCCGTTATTAAAGGCCATGTATGGAGTTGAAGCAGAAGTCCTTGTTCTTCAGATCATTGTTTTGCAGAGTATACTTTGGAACAACGTTCTGTTATTTCTGCTTGAGATGAGCACCACAGCAAAAACTCTCGAGACACCTAAGTTGGATAATGGAGGTAAACATGACAGTTTTTGCAAATGACTCATTTGAAAAGTTCCCAAATGGACCTACATTTCTGACATTCTATTTTAGATGAGGAAGAGTCTCAGCAGGAGGTACTGCAAAATGGTGGCAGCGAACAAGAATTGTGGAGAAACAACAAAGTGATAGCCAGTCTTTTAAAAGTTGGAGTTCAGCTAGCGAAAAATCCTAATACTCTCATGCCACCATTGCTGGTCTTGTTTGGGCCAGCATAAAATTCAAGTGCTGAGTTATATTCAGAATTTCATAATCCTATGAAGAGCTAAAAGGTTTTCACTTACTCAGATTCACTAAATTCTTGAACAGGTGTCATGTGGAAATGCCAGAAATCATGAGGAAATCAATCAGTATTCTGGCAGATGGTGGCTTAGGAATGGCAATGTTCAGCATTGGTATTGTCTTTTTCGCTGGAGAACAAAAACATGAGTAACAAATTATAAATTTACTAACTTTTTTTTTTGAATACTATGCAGGTATTTTCATGGCTTTGCAGGAGAAACTGATTGCGTGTGGTATCCGAAATACCGTTACAGCCATGATACTGAAGTTTCTCTTTGGACCTGCGCTGATGGCCATCTCATCTGTTGCCATTGGTTTGAGAGGCACAGTTTTGAAAATCGTCATAATGCAGGTTTCTTTATTTCTTTTGTCAATATTTTTCAGATAATTAGTTAGACTGAATGATACTACTAATTTCAGGCAGCTTTGCCTCAAGGGATTGTCCCATTTGTTTTCGCTAAAGAATACAATGTACATCCAGAAATCATAAGCACAAGGTAAAATAACCGTCACACCATATCGATCTTGACATCTAGTGATCTTCTTTTGTTGTTTGATGCTCAATGACTCCCTTTTTGGCATTTCAGTGTAATATTTGGCATGGTGTTGGCAATACCGATATCACTGGCTTACTACTCTCTACTGGCATTGTGAAATGCAACATTTTTTAGGCTGCTGAAACTGAAAGTCATGTACACAGCCTCTTATTACTTGGCTTTGAAGTAAGGTACATATTTGAGTACTTGTGATCATAAATGTGCACTAGCAGTTCATTGAAATAATATTTCCAGCATTATGCGATTTCTGGTACTTGCTCTTGGTGCTTCACCAGATCATATATAGTTGTATGAACTTGGCCCCTCTTTTCGTGAATTCGACTTCGAGCTTCCTGAAATGACTGCAACTCCTTGCGTACAGACTTAATATCCTTTTCCACCTTTAGCTCTTTTTTCTTCTGTTTCATTTTATCTCGGTAAGCCTACAATATCTTGACAATATCAGAACACCTGCTACTGGAAAAATCCAACTCAGATGAATGAAAAAACTTGAGATGCATGCAGGAAACAAGTACTCACCTCAATAGGGTTAGTTTCTTTGACTTTCGCGTAATGGACATGATCTGGCTTATGATCTGAAAACTGAGTATCTCTAATCTCTTCTGCTTCCTTGATCTGCTTAATGAGCTTCTTCTCTTCAGCCAAACAATTGCTTTCATGCAACAATTTGTATCTCAGATTCTGAATCTGCCAAAAAATGCAGAAAGATTTTCCATAAATATTCTTGAAACTGTCATTTTTTCTTAAATAAGTGGATGCTTCTGCTCACTTACAAGTTCATCTTGCTCACTCATTGCTGGCTGCACGCGACGCTTATGACTCCCTTCACCATATGAACCACCGAACGTGTCTACCTCGTAGAAACGCGTTACTTTTGGAGTTCTTCCATGCATATGAGGCCAGTACCAGTGAGCATAGCTCAAATACAATAGAAAGGTCTGTTTTCTGTCTTTGTCCGTCTGTGACAACGTTAATACGCAACATGTCAAAAACACATTGAAGTTCAAAAAAGCGTGAGAGCTTTCTAGATGCTTAAAGTTCGAGGCGAAGCAAATAAAATTACCTTTTTCTCATCTATAATCTCCACAACAGAGGATAGCTCCACATTCATACCCTGTAGTAATTCCTTTGCTTGCTGAAATTTGATCGGTACAATAGCTGCTGCATTTTCAAGACCATTCTCAGATGCATTTGCATCTTTCAGATCATTAACACGAGTGATAGACATTTTGTAACTAAGTGTTGTGCAGAGTGAATTGAAATGGATATGTTAGAAACAAGAGATTGTTACCTTATATACTGCATAAAGTCAAAGGCTTGTGTCCCTCTCCCTCCCTCAACTTAGGTTATAGACATTTTCAAAGAAGCTTGATGGCCAAGAAATTTAGATAAATGAATTGATGTCAGTTTACTTTGCTGGAGTCTGGACCACCACATGGCCTACTTGTATTTTAAAATAACAAAAACTAATAAATAATTTCAGTACTTGTGTGATTACCAAGCTTTGTGCACCATGTTGATGTTTTGTGGATCGAGAATTGAGTAAAGTACCACAAATATTCGGGATTCGGATCTAGTAATGCGCTGTTATTTGCTACGAGTACCAAATTAATATCATTTTGACGTATTTTACTATAGTTCTACGTAGTTTTGAATGTACTAAAATCACATAATTATGACACACAACAAATAACTTTTTTGTTGTTGATAAAACGCAACAAATAAATTTTAATGCACTAAATGTGTTTTCACATGTTCGAGTCTAGCAACCTCTCCAAGTGTTTGAGAGTTCACACAGTAGTGGCTTATTTGGATTGGGCTTGGAGTCTAAATGGGCCGTTACAAGCACAAATATCAGCAAACAAAAAAGAGGGATTGAGCTGCACTTGCACATTTGGGTATGATTTCATAAGGTATTTAAATGATGATATAGCATTTAATATTTTATATTTGGGTGACCCTGGGAGAGGGAGATGCTACTTATCTGCATTGCATTTCAGGTCTGGTCACACTCATTCCACCCTGTGAATTCTCTATAATTAAGTTGAATGCTAGTAGCCTGAAGTGAAAGGGTAAGTGGTCCTGCTTGCACTGCACCTTTTGGCTTCTCGTAGCATCGTACGCATAGGCTACCCTGAGGGATTGAAGCCGATAACAACTGCACATAAAAAGAATCATTCAAGCTAGACTAGTCAGTTGATTATTTTGTCTTACATGTAATGAACATATGACTCGAATTCTTGTTGGATGAATAATGCCTCTATCCCCTATTTGATGAATACAACATGACACGACTCAACAAGGCCAAACTACTACGCATTAATAACAACACTACACTACACATTAAAAATCGACAGAATGTAGCAAAATAGTATAGTTATCTAGAGTACATTATTGTCTTGATCTCGACCTTATTGTTCATAATGTAGCTACTTGCATTGGGCTACTAAAATTAATTGATGATTACGAAACATCGTACTTTCAGTTTCTTATAGTTTCGTTACATTTTGTGGCCAAAGATGTTGCACGATGCCCAGTGGCGGAACCAGGACGAAATATTCGCCGGGGCTCAAATAATTTTTTTAGCCGAGGCTCTAATAATTTTTTCAGCCGGGGCTCAAATAATTACTTTACCCGGGGCTCCGAATCGAATTATGATAAATTATACCTAGTAAAAAAAAAAAAATTTTTTCCTCGCCGGGGCTCCAGCCCCCCTTCGCCCCCCCTGGTTCCGCCACTGACGATGCCTATTCATAAACCATGGATGTGACTATGAGAGTATTCCTTTGTACTGTTTATGAGATATTTAATTAACAACAAGCTGCTGATGTACGTAAGACACATGCATGCATGATGAAATGATAAATTATACATTACATTATCATCAAGTTAATAACAATCTGCTTTTTTAGGGCGGCCAATTCCCTCTTGCTATTCTGCCACATATATATCTTCTAGCCTTTTAGGTTGGAATTAAACGTAGGCATGCATGTCCTAAAGGCTAAACCTAACAATATATAAAAATAATATTCTTTAAAAGATCTATAATTTATAACAAAATCAAGCATTGCCTGAAATGTGGGATATATATGATATGATGTGCGTTGATATTTAGAAAGATTGTGATGACAAGTATCTTATCATGCATGCATCAATCAGACAATCAATTGTATATGTTATTACTAGAGCGTAGCACACACTAGTTTAACAATAATATCCGATCATGGAGGTTCTCATCTACAAATCTTCTAGAGTTTACAAAAAGCTACGTAGCAAACACGATCCCCATATTCGTGAGATGTCAAGGTAGTGCGTGCATATCCACATCACAGTTCACACAATCGTCACATTCACATTATATATAAATTGTTACACTTGGGATCTGAGCAAAGGAGAACCTTTTAGCTTGTAAATATGACAAATAATATAAGACCAAAAACAAAGAATATTAATCACACAAACATCCAATTTACCCGAACAGGTGGCCGGCTTGGATGTTCATTCCTAGAGCATTTAATTAGGGACCAAAGAAGTGGGTCAATTTAGTTGTCTTGTTTTCTTGCATAGGGTAAGATTTGCACCTGCCATTGCCTTTGGCTCCTGCCACGCAGTTGATTGTTGTGTCATTGTATTACATTATTAAGTATTAATCTTCTTGTTCAAATGTTGTTTTGTAACAATGTTGAATTAGTCGACATATATGTTTGTGTCCATACCAAGGTTGGTGTGTATGAGGACGTCAAGATTATGTATATATCTAAAATGGTCAGTTTTAATTTTGTTTGAAACAGTTTTATAGGACCGCAAAATGAAAATGACTGATTGTGCTTTAGAGGACCACGAGTATCAACAGCAACGTGTTTATTCTTAATTGATGAATTAGGTTGCAAAATGAAGAACAAATACTACTCAAAACAAGTTGTAACAACAATGCAATGCAATGCAATGGTGTTCTCTTCTCCCTCGGCTTCTTTCCAACTTTATCTTCTTTTAAGATGAGTTTCATTCAAGTCTAAATCTGCCAAACCATACATCTATGCCTGATAAAGTTGAAGAAGACCACATTCAAAAAGATAACAAAATAACATAAACTATTATTGTATAAAAATGGGAGTTAATTACATGTGTGGATGCAAGCACCATTCACTTTATCTCATTTTAATGCTCCTCCAGACAAAGAGAGACCCACCAATGTACATTTCTTCTAATTCTTCTCTGCCCTTTAACGCTTTCCTGCTGCATCCATCACCTCTAGGTTATGAGGTGTTCATTGCCCACCACTAAGTCTGTCTATCTATCTACCTATCCTATTTCCTCCAATCCAATCTTTCCCCCTTTTTGACCACTCTATTTTCTAAATATGACTAAAAATATACTACGCATCCCTCACGTTTAGTATTCACAATGCCTTCCCACTTTTGGCTGATCCTTCAAAATTCAGCCCTCCAGCAGCTCATGCGAGTTTCACATGACTGACTGCGATTTACCTCTGCTGCATGTAGTTTTCCTTGGCATTTTACTCATCCTTAACAAATATCCTTCCAATGAAGTCTTTAAATCTCTTGGCATAAAGCTTGGGATCAACAGCAGAGATAGAAGTAGGACTGACTTGAAGGGATTTGTAAGCATGCTCCAGTTTCTTGCTGATGTCATAGTCTTGCAAAATGTCGATGATGCCAAAGTAAAGTACCACTTCATATTCCTCTCCATGATGCCGAGATAAGTTACTGCTACTGTACGTGGATTCAACGTCGCTTTTCCTCGACATCCGTTCTGCTATGGCAGGCATGTTTGCACCAAGTCTGATCAATGATTTCCTGAATTTAATAAAACAAACTGAATTAATATCACTTGACTTTAAATTTACCACTAAACCTAAAAATAACTGAACACATTGAGATACGTGATGGAGAACCAAATAATTGATTGATCTGAATTATTGAGACACCTAACACGTAACTGTTTAAAAACTCATCGTGTAGCTGTATGCAATCAGTACTTGGTCAGCTCAGTATGATATGCATCTTTTATCGAACAGTCAATCATACAACCTCTAAATTTCCAAACTAGATAAAATAGAAACACAGTCAAGAAGTATGTATACCTTGTGGAGAAATCTCTATCCTTACTTTGAAGCTCTGCCTCAAGGAATCGACATCCGCGCATGAATTTCTCTTTACGGAAGGAGTCACATTTACCAGATTGGGGGAGGAATGGAGATAGTCCCATTTTGTCGACTGAGCTTTCATTACGAAAATGAACACCTACCAAAAGACTGTAATCCATAATTCTTTCCGACTCGAAAATTTGCTGTCAACATCAATTTGCCTGGATCATAAATTTAAATTCAAAGTGAGAACAAGTGTGGTTAAAAGAAAGTTGACTTATGAAGTTCATTGATGACAATAAGACTTACTTGATCAGTTCTGTGTACCAATTTTGTTGGAGGCAAAACTTGAAATTAAGATCTAGGTCTTTCAGAGTAGTGGTTTCATCCATTTCTTTATGTTTATCAGTTGAGCGGCCATGAGATGACCCTTTGAGGTCAAATCTTTTGTGAATTGGATATTCAGAACAGAACAAATTACCCATCACAATAAACCTCGTCTGGTAATATAAAAACCCAGCAGTCAGTTATAATTGAACATCATGACGTAAAACAATATCAATGTAATGAACAATGTTTTAGTACACACCTTTTGTCCACCAACGGGTTTGACACAATGCACCCCGTAGAATTTGGTCACTAAGGTGTTTTCATACTTGGAAACATGTTGATAATAACTTGAAAGCATCCGAAGAAGAACCTGAATAAGAGTCAGTAGAAATTTGTTAGAATACATTATCTAACTGAAATGAAGTTTGAAACAACATGTTAGAGTGAATGCTATAATGTCATGATTTGACGTTTCCTTTGATAACCCAATGCAAAGATGGTTTGGTGAAAGATTAAAGTTCGATAATTTTACTTACTTTGACTTCTGATTTCTTAACAGTCTTGATCATAAACCTATCGTCCTGTGTTAGGTAAAATATGCTTCCACTCTTTCCGGGAGATGATAGTTCTCTAAGAGAATCATTGCCGCAGATAGCCAGCATGTAGTCCGCGGGATCCACATGAAACAGCTTCCGAAGAGATCTAAACAGAAAAATGAAATAAAGTGAGAACCAGATTAATATTACTAAAGATGCAGAAACCAGTCAGTTGACATGTATACAGATCAAGGGACATACCGGAAAACAACAGGACAGTAGTCTTTCCAGCGGAACTCCATTGACTGATGAGGAGGTGTTGTCTTAGAGCCTTCCCTTGGAAATCTAGTCCAAAATTTTTCATTGGGGTCAAAATCGCTAGGCTTTAGCTCCTTCAACTTGGCAGCCTCCTTCCCAACTGAATGCCTTTAAAATAATTTAGAGTCAGTATGCTATTCAAACCGAATCTGACATAAACATACAACAAATAGTCATCCAAAAAGTTCTAGTCCAAACAGATATGCTTAACTACCTGATACCAAGTTGAAGATTGAGCATAAGGTCGTAATTCTTATGGCCTTTCACAATAATCTGTCCAGGCTTTTTCACTTCGCTGGAGAAACAACACGGACTAGGCGAAAATGACCTGATGCGGTCAAGATCAAGGCCAGTTCTTTCGCTTCCAAATGTCTTTCCACCATCCACAATATCACAAGTAATATCTCCAGCTTCACCATCAGACTCCCATATGCATATCCTCGGCTTCTGGCACAAACCACTATCAACTGAAGAAGACCTCTTCATAATTCTCTCAACACCAGCATCAACGCACACTTCCTGCTTCACCGCATCCTCCTTGGCCAATAGAAGCAGCTTCTGCTGCTGTTTTAAATTATCCATTGACAAAATCCCAACATAATAAGTACCATCTGGCCGCGAGAATACACCATTCCCTTTCGCCACTCCGCTCTCCCATATCCCATCATACCTATTCCCATTCGACCAAATCAACGTCCCACGGCCAGAAATAACACCATTCTTCCACTCACCACGATACTCATTCCCATTCCTCCAAACATACCTCCCTTGACCATCCTGTATATTCTTCCTCCAACTCCCCTCATACAAATCTCCATTCGCGTACCTCTTCATCCCATACCCTTGCTTCCGATCCAAACTCCACAAACCACGATAAGTATCTCCATCACATCCAATAAACGTACCAAACCCATCCATCCTACCAGACTTAAACTCACCTTCATAAGTAGCACCAGACGGCCACGAAAACTTCCCCTTACCATACGGCTTCCCCTTCCTCCACTCCCCTTGATACATACATCCATCAGCCCATAAATACTTTCCAGATCCATGCGGAAGACTATACGAAAAATCACCTACGTAGAAATCGCCGTTCGGCAGAAGTTTCTCCGACGTATCCAGAACTGAAAGAATAGTTTCCGGAGTAACTCGCCGCGTTCCGGCAGCCAGAGAGCGATTGACGACAATACGTTGGCCGTCGATTACTTGCTCCGACTTATTATTATTACTGTTAAACTTCTTCTTGGTTGAAACGAGAGCGGCGTTGTCGGAGAGGACGGTGGTCGTCGTCGATCGACGCATATTTCCAAAGGATAAAATCGTAATTTTTTCAAAATCTCAATCAGGAATCAGTAGAGAAGAGTTATCGAGCATTCCCTGAGGAAGATTTTAGAAAGAGAAGATTTCCGGATCTTCGGATTTTCGGATTCGGGTTATTGAAATTGGAAACTGAAACTATAAAATGAGCAGAGATATAGAGAGAAGAGGTTTAGTTAGTGCTTAATCAAGCTTTCATTTTCAGCTACAGTAATTTTTTATGCTCTAATCACTTTTACTTTTCCAGCTTTGTTTTCAGGCTCCTGTGCTTTTTGTTTATGTCACAAATTTTATATTTGTTGAAAAATATTTGTCATTATCAAATGTCTTAGAATAGAAAAATACTACCATAATTATTTCATTGAATTGTAAGTATGTTTTTTGGATTATTGTTTTTACCATGATTAGTGCAATTATTAAGGATTCTTTGCATTGATGACAACAATTATGACATATAATTAGTATTGAAAAAGAAAATTTCTAAAAAATGTGAAACAGATAGGATTTGGGAGATAAGGTTTTGTCAAAGTAATTTAAATAGGATATTTAGTGAGATTAAAACAGGTGAAATTAAGAGATTGGAGAGTATGGTATTCCATGATTGCCTCTAGTATGAATAATACACAGATCAGATGGACCATGTCATTAATATTATTTAATTTAATGGGATCAATTTATTTAGTTAATGATATGCTGGACCAACAATAATATCAATATGTATCACATCTATTCATAAATATATGCAGTTGGATTTTTATATACAGCTTCTTAAATACTAACAATGTCCAACCAGGATCGGCATCAAAACAGGAGGCTGTGGTGTCCGACTGGCAGACTAATGACATATAGTTCATCATTTTGTAAATGTTTTTGTAAGAACATCAGATGAATGGTTGTGCAGACATGTTTAAATTTATAAGCAATATTTGTCAACGTTGATCAATCTTGCATGGTACTAGGAATCGAAGAGCGGTTTTTAAAATTTAGTAAATCGATATTTACACTTGTCTTTATATATTACAAAATATGAAATTGGGAATGTTTACTGGTAGCTAGCCAGCCAGCTGCATAAAATACTGGACAGTTTGCTCCTTTCTAGGTTCCAACTCCATAACGATTTCCCTGTGGGCAGAGTGACCTTTCCCTTAGCATTATAAATTTTTAAGGTCGCACATTGTTTTCCATCGGCGCGTCCCTTCGCCAAAATGCGAATATGACCTCTCGCAATACTGTTCATTTCCTCCTGGAATAAACCTGATCATCATCTAGTTGCTGCATAAAACTTCCAGCTCTTGCAGTGGTTCTACTTTCCACCACAGAACAAACACACCAAACTTCAATTATATATCAAGTGAGAATATCAATTAATATATTATGATGCTAAGTACGTACTTTGCAACTTCCTCCCCATATCATGCTTGACTTATAGACCTTGATGTTGCAATTTTTAAATAAAATTAGCTTTATGCTGTGCTGATCTAATCAAATTAGGTATTCTTGATAACAGGCGAATTAAAAACGTCTACTTTTTCAACTATAATAAATTATATCTCCATGATAATGCCTCCCTACTACTTCCAACCTATGTGCATTACTCTCAATTTTGTAATTATCACGGATTATCGATGCGATTACAATTGTAAATATGTGAAAATACAGTAATATTCGAGTAAATTTTAGTAAATTATGATATATTACCAAATCGTTCATTATGTTGACGTAATTCAAAGATATTTTTGTCCATTTGTTACTCAGTACTTACCGAATTTCGATGTACCAAACAGCAGTCTGTATATAAACATATATTGATTGTGGCCGTTCCAAATGGTAAAACATCACGTTCTTGGCTTACCATTGAAGCTAAGTTTAATATATTGGCTTCTGACAAACAATGATTATCAACATATAAGCTGCTGCTCAACACGTTTGATCTACTAATGTTAACAAGGATGTTATTTTTTAATAAGTCCGGCCAGCCGATGTCATTTGTTTATATTAGTTGAAGGGGCACATAATCACCTAATGATTTTTAAAATCAAGTTCATCTAGCTAGCCTTCTTTTTTAGGAGGATAGGTGAGACTAGCACGCACACATGCATACTTTTACTTCAGTTTCAAACATGTCATATTATATGTGATCATGATAAGAATAGGAGTAGTTTTCTGGTTATTATTGCACAGTTTAATCAAATTTTACATCTTGAAAATTTACTGTCAAAATGTTAACAGAAAATTTATTTTAAACAAATATTTTAAGGAAGATAAAGATGCATTGGGGAACCGAATGACTGACTGTTAGACTGTTATTCCTTATATTTTTTTGTCGCAGACATATTTTAAGGAATATGGCGGAAGTTTCTTTGCCTTTTTCTAAAACCTAAATATGAATCCATATCGCATTGATTAGTAGCAATAGTGCAGTAGCTAGCTAGGAGCATACATTGCTTACGGTTTCATGTTAAACATCTTAATCAAATGATGATGTCTTCTTAAACCGGCTGTACTTTGGAGTAAAGGGTCGCTTGATGACTTCTTTTGTTTTTTCCAGTTCCAAACATGAAAATGCACATCAAATATATTTAAGTAAAATAATATTTATAAACCATAAAAGTGCACAGCAACCAAAAATGTCCCTTTGGTAACAATGTTGGACTTAAAATGGGCGGACTGTGCGTGGGCGGCTTATTTTAATAGTTACTATCCTCATTATACTCCTATTATTTTTATTACATACTCCGATTAATTAAGTCACTAATCAAAATACTTTATTATATACGTACTATTTTATAAATATAACTTAAAAGTACATATTTTAATACAAATATATATAAAAGTAGCACAAATTTTTCTGTGCATTAATACTAGTATACGTAAATGGTTAAGTAAAATTATGCTCTAGGATGCAAATCGCAAATGGTATATATCATTTTGACATTTTGAAGTAGATAGAGAGACGGACCAATGAATGCAAGAGAAAATGACAATTCAATTAGCGTAATTTCATACACTATCTATGTGAAAAGACAAACGATCAACCAATTGAGATGATCCAAGTGCATATTTATCTCAATATTCTCTGATGTGCTTTCGGTTTCCATTGTGTGCTGTTAGTTGACATTGAAATGAGTGATTTTATACTGCTATCAAACCTCCATATTTATGACAAATGAAGCTGTACAAGCTACCCAAAATGTGCCAAGTATCTCTACTTTTATTTATCAAATATCTATATTTATATCGGAAAAGGTTTTAAGAGTACACGTAAGCCCAAAAAAGTACATGTATTTTAGTAATGCACTAATGTTTACGTTTTTTGGATGAGAGGTTTCACTACCAGAGTTAGAGAGTAGAGAGTGTGATCAATACATTTCATCAGAAGAAGAAAGAAGAAGAATAGTATGCTTGGTGGAGGTTGATGCACCTTAATTTTGGATGGCTCCACAGTAATGGTTTATTGAATGAACAAACTTGTAGTGGGACTTTAAGCTGCCCTGCTAGTTTGTGTAATGACTATACCCAGTACCCTCATCTATCATCCAGGGATCAGTTATAACAAAGCATGTTCAGGTTTGCATATCACATACCACCATATCACATACTCACATGGTAGGGTATGTTGTCCCTCTCCCACAATAAACTAACCAGCCAAACAAGCATCTGTTAGACTGTTACACTAAACAAATATATGGACCTGAACAGATACCAGTGGACTACTGAATGTGACACAATCTCATCACACATGCCTTTCTGATCCTGATGAAGTGATGACTCATGGATCAACTAATGTATTGGTTTACATTTTCTGATACAATTGATAGACTTAGAAAACCAAAAAGCGAAGCAAATGAACCAACACCAGTAGAGTTTGATGCCAGCACAAAAGATCGATAATATAGTCTAACAGCCATATATGGAAATGGACATGCATTGTGTCCTAAGAATGCCAACAATAAAGGGTGTGCCTGGAAAACGATAGAGCATGTTCCAAAGAGCTGAATATGTATCTTACCTGAGAAAAGCTAAATCCAACACATGGTCTTCTAAAGGGACTACTTGACCTATAATGTATGGACAACCCATTATTCTTATTGCTTTGGTTCATGGCCACCCAATTTCTATTTCCAGCATATGCATTGGTCTCTCTCAATGTCTGCTTTATGAACCTGAAACCATAAAAAACAAAAAACATGTTCGATCAGGACCTGCATATATCTTATATTGTGTCAATGGTTTTCTAGTCTGGATGTTATTATATGGATCTCTTAGGTTCATAATTGAGAAGTCAGTAGAGAATTCTGTGACATGATAAGTTGTAGTAGAAACACCATTAACCGATACAAATAGCGGTCGGACGAAGAAATCTCTTCGCGTATATCTTGTAATAGGTCTAACCTCATAAGTACAAGCATAATGGGATGTTTTAAGACAAAAGAATAACTTGAAGACAGACATAAGGAAAGGAATCAGTGCGAACTTGCCTTAAATTCTAAGTGTTATTTAATTTGATAGATGTGTAACAGATTAATACCATTTGCACGTATTCTCTTTGCTTATCTGTTTCATCCCTAATTCAGTTTGCTTTAAAATCCGTTTCCGTTCAACATCAATATGATCATTACATGTCCATTCTTCCCTATTTCAGTTTTTACCTTGTCCGACCGCGAGCAAGATCGACTATTACTTCATTCTTAGCAGTTCATGATCATCATGCCCTCAAATAATCACTACTTGCTTCCTGTTACACTTCTGCTGTTTTTATCTTCAGGTGATTTTTTTTGAAATTATGCAACGGTCGTTTTGAATTTGTGATTAAAATGTTAAATTTAATGATGTTTGAAAATGAACTGCAGGGGTAATATTGTCCGAATCAGCCCGCATTTTTACATTAATCAATGACTGCCGCGTCACGATCTGGCCGGCAATTACTCCTGGTGTTAACTTTGGCGGCGGAGGATTCGCCATGAAACCAGGGGAGTCACGAGTCTTAACCGCGCCAATAGGCTGGTCAGGCCGCATTTGGGGAAGAACCGGCTGCAAGTTCGACTCCAACGGAAACGGGACATGTCTAACAGGCCGATGTGGCTCTTCCCTCAAATGCACCGCTTCGGGCGAGACACCAGCCACATTAGCCGAGTTCTCCCTAGCCTCCCCTGACTTCTACGACGTAAGCCTAGTCGATGGATTCAACCTGCCTATGGTGATCAAGCCGATCAATGGGCAAGGAAACTGCAGCATTGCCGGTTGCGATGGTGATCTTCGACCAACCTGCCCGAGTGAGCTAGCACTCAAAAGTGGCGGGAGAGTTGTGGGTTGTAGAAGCGCATGTGATGTGTTCAACACTGATGAATATTGCTGCAGGGGTATTTATGGAAATTCAGCTACTTGTAAAGCGACGACGTATTCAAAAATATTCAAAGAAGCATGCCCAAAGGCTTATAGCTATGCATACGATGATCCGTCTAGCATTTTCACCTGCACTGCATCTGATTACATTGTCACATGGTGCGGATCAAGGTATGTATTTTTACACATTTATCGAACATTTTTATAAAACCAGAAAGATTTTATCGTACTTATTTTGTTTTTGTTTGTGTTGAAGGAATCAAACAGTGTGCACGTACCATGACAACAGGCTGACATGCAGCGGATCTTCAAGTGTAATCTTAAGGCCGTTAATGGGAGTATGGATGGCCGTGGTTTTAATTGTTACAGGATTGTTGAATAATCTGCAATTGTTATATTTATGATCAATTTCGCCCGTTTCCGATTAAACGGTTTTCTATTTGTTAGAATTTTCTACAAAAATTCCTATGAATTGGATCAGTAAAAAATTGTTAACGAAGTCAAGTAAGTTTTGTGAGATGGAAAGATATCATTTTAACCGTTGATTTGACAGTAATCGTCAATCCTAAATAATCGCTTATTTTTTATCAATTCGTTACCAAAATTAATTAATTTTAATCTCAATTCTCCTAACACCTAACCCTTATCAAGTAATAATTTTATTTGTTTATTAAATTAATTAATTACAAATTACACGAAAACCGGAGGCCCAAAATCTCGACCAGCAGCCAGAGGACGTGAGTCGGAGCAGCCTCCGAATTCCGAACAGGTCGTCATCTCAGTTTCGTGTTGCTGCTTTTCTTGGAATTGAATCGACGACAAGATGGGGTTTAGGTTCGATTGATGGGAATCGGAATTAGTCGGGCGAAATGCGACTGTCTCATAACCCTAGACCCAAAGACTGCATTTGCCTGGTGGATCCGCCGATCAAGAATGTCGCTGGCTCTCTGATCTCGTCAGTTCTCAAACCCTTTTTTTCTTTTTGTGCATTTTACTTGTTTAAGATTTCACTTTGATTCTTTCTCTTTTCTTATTTGTTTACATCACAATTATCAAGAGAAATATAGCATCAAGAATTGATTATCTAAAGTAGAATATACAGTTGTGAGTCGTCAGTAGTTGATTATACATTATCGATTCCGATCCAGTTAGGCCTTGCATATTATGTGCTATGTTTTAATATGTTATTCATTCTGAAGTTTGTACTTGGCTACTGAGTCAGTGAAAATAAGTAAGCCTGTGGTTTATCAGACAGTCTTTCAATCACATTTACCATTGCTGATACGTCAGGGTGGTATATTATGTCCGTATAAGTACTAACGTGTGAAAATTTGATGTATATCAACAGGAAGTAGATGCAAATAAGATTAAATGATGAGTTCAAGTAATCAAAAGACACAATGCCAAAACTTTATAAGTATCCTTTAGAAGAAAAGATCATCTTAGTTGATTTACTTTTATTCTTCCTCTGATAACATTGTGTTTGTCTTTGGAATTTTCAAGAATTTTTCAGAATATGTAACCATGTCTTTATCCTGGCGGGCTCTTCTATACAAGAGAATATTTTGTCAACTAAGCGCAATGTGAGAAACCATGTCTTTATCCTTTCCTTTTAGGTTTTTATTTTCTATGGGTTATTTACTACGTTGAGCAGATTTTTATTTTGTTTATTGTTCTTGACTGAGTTGACTCTTATTAGGATACACTTATCAGACTGACTGAGTTGACTCTTCATCTCGATGCCTCCCTAAAAGAAATGAACAAGCTTGGAAGCTGCTTTCATTGTTGCCCTCTAACTCATTTGGGAGGTTTTTAAATAATGTCGGAGGCCTAGATATGGCTCTTACATTTTACTCGGAATGGAATGCATTACTGATGGTACCCAATATCAGGCCAAAATGTTGGGACCATTTGCACTGTTCATGTCGCATTACAAGTTTGTGCTTGGTATAGAATACAGCTTTACAGAAAGCTATGTGACTGAGAAGCTGTTATATGCGCTGGACTCAGGTGCAGTGCGCATTTACTTTGGTGCTCCGAATTTGATGGATTGTGTGCCTCTGAGCTCCATCACTGATGGCACCAAATTTAATTCGGTGAATGAACTGGCTTCTTATGTAAAAGACCTGGCTAGTGACCCTGTAGTTTATGCTGGTTGCTGGGTTTCTCGCATGTAGGAGGTATGAGGTTCTTAGTAACTATGGGAAGGCAAGAGCTACAAGCCTTGACACATACACTGTCGATTATCTCAAGCTGTAAGTAAAAACGTGGAAGGAATCCTCTAATGTAGAATAAGAAAGGATATGATGACTACATTTGCAATCCTCCAATGAAGCCAGGGCAGATATTATATTATGGGATGCCAAATATACCATGCAGCTGCTTGAGTGAAGAGCAAACTCTCCAAGCCATGCAAGTTAAATTTAAAGGATAAACTTACAGAAACATTACAAGCACCCACAATGGAGTGGAGTCGGATTTGATGATCATCTCAATAAATTCAGACATGATCAACGCTTGATTTGCATGCTATATTTTCTACTCTGCCGGTGCCAGCCTGGTGCATATTGACCTAGAGACCTCGCTACATAAAGTGTGGTTCAGTTCTCACCTTCTCAGTAGTGATCATGGGTAGCTAGAGTTGGAGTGATGTCCATGACTATACATCTGCTCAGCACCGCCGCCATCTGAGGCGACTCTTCCATGTCCATCATAATCCTCATCTTCCATTCCAGACCCCATCCGACAAGCACCTGAAAGTATACAATAAAATCATCTGTTGGAACTAACAATATATATTATTATGAGTTGAAGCTAGTTGGATTTCATGTACCTTCTCTAGATATGACCAGCGCTGCTGACTGTACTAATTCAAGGCAGAGCCTGAGCTTGTTTGGTTCTATATGAGTCAAACCTGGAACTGCACCCTTAAACAAGAAGTCGGACGTCAGCGTCCTCAGCACATCAAGCGGGGTTATCCCTTCTAAGGTTCTTACATTGGGATCTGCATGATGGTCGAGTAGAACGGCAACCATGTCAGGAGAAACCATCTCTGATGCAATGTGTAGAGGAGTCTTACCCCCTGGTCCTGCCCTGTAATTCACATCAGCTGCGCCTAGTTCAAGCAGAGCCTTTACCACCTCTCTGCTGCAATTCTCAACAGCGTAGTGAAGCGCTAGGGCTTCATCCAAATTCAGACCCTCTCCCATTACCATTAACTTCACGAGCTCCACGTCAGATGAGTCCAGAGCGCGTCTCATACGCCTTATCTTTTGGTCCTCTAGTTCAAGATGATGGTGATCAGTAGGATGACCATGTAGGAGATGATGCATGGGGTCAGTATTAGTGGATGTACCACTGGTGGTGAAGGATAGGGAGCGGTGATTGCGGGATGACTTGATGCGAATGTCTTCAATTTTAGCAACAACATCAATGGGTAGATGCTTTGCGAGAATTTGGGGTGGGAGGCCGGATTTGGCAACGAGGTGAGAGCATGTGTTCCAAAGCTGCTGCATGTCTTGCTTTCTTGATGCAATCAGCACTTTCATCACATCTTCAATTGAGGCTTTCTCCACCATGCTTCCAAGTTGTTTCTGTGTATATGCCAAGAGATCAGAGAACTACAATAATGTATGCACTAATTAACACTTATTGGATACGCGATTAATGTCCATGCGAATTATTATAGTTTTACTAGCCGTTGCTGCTACGAGATAAAATGTTGCAAACGCCCTGTCCTAATTCCTAAAGGATACATAAATGTAACTAAGAAATGAAAAGATTAGTAGGTGCGGTTTTTGTGGGTATTTCGGTGCAACATTGTTTTGACTTTTGACTTTAGATGCATCATGGAAAATAGGAACCCAAATTTGTAAAGGTACGAGTCTATGAGATACTGTTTTGTGAAGATCTGGCTAATGACATTCTCCTCGCGATCTAGACCATTGATAAGCTAAGATTCAGCACACGCTTTGTGCATGAAATGATATAATATCTGACTAAAAGTCCATAAAAATTGCAGAGGATGGCTTCAACGTCTGCCTAATTTTATAGTTTTTCTAGTAAATATTATCCAGTCAAGTCTGATCAAGTAAAAGGACAAATTACATCTATCTGTAAACAAATATGCTTTTCGAGTTTTTGTTCTCCAAATTTTAATCTACTAAGAAATATGGTCAAATGTGGCGAACCTGCCGAGGGTATTAGCTAGAGGCTTTAGCTTAATTTATTTATACTCAAGAGGCAGATTGATGCCCACTGGGACACTAGCTAGCAAGACCTAGCATTTTTAAAACCTCAACCAACCCTAACCTTACTCGCAACTATCTATATATTACTAATAAAATCTGATGATAAGTTGATTATTATAAATAAACACTAACATAATAAGTATGTATGCGGTGTACCTGAGTTTGCAAAGCAAGTTGTTCAACACCAAAGTATCTAGCAGCAGCAAGAGTATCAAGTGCAAGATGGACAGCCGACGAGCAATGTGTATGCCAACAAGCACGCTCAGCGCAATTAGGTCTAGTCTCGTGCTTCTGAGGAAGTATCGAAACCTGACCGCTGTATAGAAACTGAAGCATCAGCATGAACACCTCGTAACCAACTGAGTTCACTGGTATAACCTCTCTATGTAGCTTGTTGTTGTTTAGAGGGTGATCAGTGTCGTGGTGTTGCTCGGCTGATGAGAAAATTTGCGGAAGAAGAGACTTCGAGCGGCTAGGATGCATCGGTGAGCGTGGACTAATCGGCCTTCAACACTGAAGCTTACATCGCTGAAAGCTTGACCGTTAATGAGGAGGTTTAGGTAATCTAGTGAGAGGGATTTCAAACACTCTTCATTGTTGCTGCTGCTGCTCATTGTTGTTTTGTTCGACCCTTAGAGTCTCTTTCTCTCTCTAATCTCTTCTCTCTACCCACAAACAGCTAGCGAGATGAAGTGAAGATAGGTATAGCCACCACCAATGATTCACAAGTAACACTGCAATGGCATACAGTTTGGATCTACGCTTTGGCTGGCTGGCCAACAACTACTTCAACTCTTGGAATCTTAATTGGATCAACGGCCATACATGATCTATTTGTGGCTATGGTCAAGTCGGTTCCTGATGGATGAAAAATGATAAAATTAGGGTTGAGAAGGGGGAGAAGTTATACGAAAAAAGAGGGTTTTGTGGCACTTGAAAGGGACCAGATGAAGAAAGGGGTAGAGCAAAAGAGGGAAGAGGAGCAAATATAGATAGAGGGATAGATGATTGATGGGCGGTTCAGCTCTCTTCTCTACAACCAACTTGATAAGAGACACTAACTATTTAAGCATCATGTCCCATTATATGAAAAACTCAAAATTATTAATTAGCATCGAGAAATGGTGATATAAAAGTTTTCATGATTGTCGTAAATTTATAGTGATATATATATGGTTGAGTTTTAGAAGGACACTAAATTTTTGTGAGACATAAAGAGTTAATCCCAATCGTTGGTTTAGATAATCTAACGGTTGAGATTAAATTGGTTTTTAATTAAATTTATAATAAATTTGCAAAAAACACGGGGCGGTTAGTGAGTGACTGTTATAAATATTAACCGTTGGATTGATGGAGATCAACGGTTGCGATGATGTCCTTCCGTCTCACATAAATGTATTCGTCCTCTTATGTTTTATTTATAAAACTGCTAATAAAACATTTACGAGCACTAATTAGTGGGACTCATGGTGCCCATTTAGATTTGGTCTATGTTTCGTTTGATTAGAAATTAATCATTTGTTGTGACCTAAACACACAACAATTTGGGGAAACCAAACAAATTGTTACACCCCTATATATTACTGTAATATTATCTTTAATCATTCATGATCATTGTCGATCAAAGTCAACAACAAAGTCTTATTTTTGTTCATCGTTTTCATTTATTTAACTATTACGCCTCAGGTTGTGTCATTTCATTGCAATATGAATTTTTGCTATAAATAATTTTCGTTTTCATATTTTATGGAAAAAATATGTTGGAAAATGTTTAAAGAAAATGTTTTAATTAAAATATTTATTGGTAATCATCATGATGGTTTTAAATAGATTTCATGTCATGAGTGGTTATCAATTATATTTTTTATATATAAGGAGGATGACTCCTACTATTTTAAAGATATGTATATAGAAAATATGAAAAACAAAACCTCAATCCTCCATATATAGTTTCTTCTGGTGTCATGTTTGTGTTGGTGATAGTGGAAGACAGTTTTCATTCGCCTTCTTCACACCGGGTGCATGTGAGTGAAGGTTGGACTGTTGTATCCTGGGAGACAAATTGCCTAGAGGAAACCCAGCACCGAGTGGGAGGGCAATATTGTTTTAAAGAAATCGCCGAGCGTGCCTCAGTCACATACGGTTTTGTGTCTCTAACTTTGTTCTACTGTTCCAGTTATTTCGTTTCATATCTTATTATTTAGTAATTTCAATACCTGTAATTTCCTGTCTATTTTACTAATTATTCTAACAAAACATAAGAATTTTATTATATGATGAATTAATTTGAAGAAAAATTTACTCCAAAAGAGTGTTGTGGACTTGGCATTCGATACTTATTAACACAGCATTTGTGCAGGTTACTGAAAAATGGAAACAGAAAATCAGGATGATTGACTGGAAACATATCATATCACTATCTTATGATATCAAAGACTTGACATTTGACTTGTCTTGTCATCCTTTCTCACTCAATACTATTTGATGCTTTATGTAGTTACTCTCCATCACTTCATAGTCAGACTGCTACACTTCACTTACAAAGTCATTTAAAACCAAAGTAAGAAAAGTACAGTACGCGTAGGGATGTCCAATACCGGGCCGGACCGGCCCTAACCCTAAATCGTAAGGCTCGAGCCCGGCCCGGCCCTAAATATTCGGGTCTTTTTAAAAATTTCGGGTCGAACCGGGTCTCATTAAAATCGTAAGGCCCACGGGCTTTTCTAGGCCCTTTGACTTTAGGGTTTGACCGGGCTTTGACCGGGCTTTGACCGGATTTGACTGAACCTAATTTCAATTTTAATTCGTTTTTAAATTTTAATTAATTTGAAATACATATTTTAAATCAATTTAATTATAAATAATTTTATATCAATAATTTTTAAATAATGTGTTCAACGAATAGTCTATATTTTGAATTTACTTGTAACGTAACGAACTTAAACAATTTTATATGCGTTTAGAATAGATATAAAATGTTTGTATATCATTGTAAGTTCTTGTGATGTTATATAAATGATATAAATATCATATACTTTAAATTTGAAAGTAATATATTTATTTAAAAATTATTATTTTTGATCGGGCTTTTTCGGGCCGGGCTTTTCGGGCCGAGCGGGCTTCGAATTTCAAGCCCTAGCCCGGCCCGGGACGTTCGGGCTCGGGCTTTTTTCGGCCTTAGGTTCGGGCCGGGCCGGGCTTGGACCGGACCGGGCCTTAAGGCTTTTTTAGGGCTTTTGGGTTTTAGGGCCTAATGGACATCCCTAAGTACGCGACACACTGCATTGTCGTGAACGTGTTATTCGGTTTATTTCAAGCCTAAAGTTTAAACCATTTGTTTTAAATCATCAAGTTCAAAGTGTATGTTATAAAGTGCTTTAAACAATAATTATTTATTTACTAAATAACTTTTTATTATGCCCTGTCAGAAAAGTAATATTAAATTACTTATTAACTGTTAGCTAAGCTCTAGTTTTAGAATGGTCCATGAATGCTGGCATCATCTTTGCTGAATGCTATAACCATCTATTTCATGTGAAACTGTTTTAAAAGTGTTATTTTAAAGTTTAATAACAGAGAATAAAAACCCTTATTTTAAAAAATCAAAACTTGGTAAAGTGTTATGTAAAGAGAGCACAAGTTGTGAGTAATCAATAACTCAACTACTTGCATAATTGCCATTGAACACAGACAATTTTTCATCATAATTATTGAGCTTTGACTCCGGCCACCTCAAATACCTACAAAAATTCTAGTGGATGCTTCTCTGTCGTCTTAATCAGATATCAACAAATTGCCTTTCATTTTTGTCGGCACACTCATGTTATCAATCAAAATTGCATTTAATATTGTTATAAAAAGATTGCACTTAATATTGACAATTATATAGGAGGCATTATTCATCATCATGTATAAGAATGTTACCCTTAAGCAGCTTTAAGTTTTCTTATTTTTATTTTTATTAAATATATTAAATTTTATGTGTATTGTGTTTTTCTGTATTGGCTCATTGGTCATGTGGAATGTCGGCAAACAATATTTGTCTAATTTAGTTTGATTAAGCTTCTAATTATAGCAAGGAATTTCCTTAATCAAGCTTCTAATTATAGGAAGGAAAGTAACAACAAATGTGAGGAATGGTGTGTTTAGGATGGCTTGAAATCGAGCACTCTTAATTGTCAGATCAAAAATATGATAAAATCTGGAACATCCGGTAATTTTTTCATCGCCAGACCCAGACTTTGTTTAATGTGTAGAGAATGAGGAAGTGACTAGACAATATTTTTTAGATGGGGTCGTGACTAATTGAAGTGGACATTTGAGCTGACCAGTCATTCGTGTGGCTCTGGTCCTCCACTCTCAGTCTGCATGGCCCCATCTATCATGCTTTGCAGATCATAATGCTACGATCATCTACATCCTCTTTCAGTCTTACCTTCTCCTAGACATGTCCACAATCACATATTCCACATGTAGAGCTCAGCCTTCGTTGTTCTTTCTTCATTTGTGTTGCTTGATGCTATACTTTAGGCGTTGCTAACATATCATTATGATATCAAAAACAAGCTGGTAGATAGATGTGTCCCGACGAGAGACCAGCTGTTATCAATCAGTGTTGTTACTTTACTTGTTCGAGTAGTGTAATTTATAGTAGCCTTGATGAACACCTCCTACTCGTACTCTTTACTAGGATTGTGATTTCACATGTATGTATCAGTACCGGTACTAGCTAGCAAGATGATCACTTATCAGAGAAGAATAGAATAGTGACAATGGCACTGATTCCCACGTGTTAGACTCGCTTCATCAAAACCAAGGAAGCAACTGACTCCTGCATGTGTGTCTTTGATTTATGCACAAATCCCTCTCTTTTCATTCCTTTTCCGTAATTTTCACTTTGAGGGATTTGGGCTAGAAAGCCCAGAAGTTTAAATGGGCCTGTATACACAGCAAAACAAAGCCCACAATCGTTAATGCGTGTTTGACTTTAAAACGGATGGACAAAATCAAAGACAAATGCGAACGGAGTCAGTTGTCCCCAATACATTAAAGCCACCGTCAGACACAGCACGCCAGCTTAATTCATTAATATCGGCGCTGCTGGTGATGTTCTGTCCGTCATTCTGTCTGTTTCAATAATTCCTCCGCGTATCACGACTCATCAAATGGAGATCCGACGTCGTTCTGTCAACCACCAGGCAAGTCCTCTCGATCCAGATTCGCTTACACCTTCTCGTATCGTTGTTAGAAAAAGTCTGACCAATTCGAAGTCAATCATCAAGCGTCGTCCTCGTTTAGGTCAGATGCCACTTGCCGAATCCAACGCAACTGGTTCTGCCGCTTCCGCTTCTGCCGCCGCCGCTGCTGGTGGTGGTATCAGAATTGGTAAAAAGAAGCTGCTTACTAAGTCTTCTAGTATTATTAGGCCTGTTGTGGTTAGGTCTAGGTTTACGAAATGCTCATTGAATCCAAGTGTAGAGAATGATGCTACGCATTTTGGTAACGCTACTTGTGCTTCGAAATTTAGAAGCACGGCATTTCCTGATGATCATGGAGATCATGAGGCATTGTCTAACAAGGTCTGTACGTATACATATTGTTCCATTCATGGTGCTGGACGTCCGCAACTGAAGCGCTTTGTGTCTATTAGGAGTAGGCCAGTTGTGTCTAGGAAGACTAACAACTCCAAACGCATTCAAAGCAAGAAGGCGATTCAGCTTCCTAAAGATGATAATGCTGAACATATGGAGGCGGCTAAATCCCCTATGTTGAATAATAACAATGCTCCAATCGAAGATACTCCTGCGCTAGGGACTCCGAGGAATATGGATAGAGCTAAATGGCGTATTACCAACCAACACCAACCGCTTTTTGACAATCAATCTAATATTTCAGAGGCACTGGAGGTTACTAAAGATGAAAAGCCGAGAGAGGAAAATGAGAAAACAACTAGGGTGTGGCGTTTGATATATCACAGTATGTTGTCAGCTAAGTATCGTTCAGAGCTATATCCTCCTTCTCAAGTGAGTTCAGATAACAAAGCTCAAGGCATTTCTGCGCCTGTTCAGGAAAACAATTCAGAAGTTGGAAGTGCTGACACACTTGCAGTCACACAGACATTCGAGAGCTCCCAGATGGACGCTGTTAAGCTTGTAGAAGACGCGATTGATGAGTTATTTCTTCCAGAAGTCGAAGAACAGTTATCAAATAATCAAACCATGATGAGCAATGGTGTATCAGAAAATGATGTTCAGGAGGGAAAACTAATTGACATCTCCAACCAATGCCCGATAGATAGCGTCAAGGAAGTGACGCCATTTTCTAAAATGGGGAGTGAATCCATGTCCAAGAATTGGAGCAAGTTGAAACAAATAGTGCTTTTGAAGAGATTCGTGAAGGCATTGGACAAATTAAGTGATCTCAAATTCAAAGAGCCTAATTTCCTGAATGTAAATGCTGACCCTGAAATGGAGAAAGTCAGGCTGAGGCATCAAACAACGATGAAAAGAGGCTCGCGGATGAGTGGATGTTGGATTATGCACTTAGACAGGCAGTGGCCAAGTTAACTCCTGCACGGAGAAAGAAAGTGGAACTCCTGATAGAAGCCTTTGAGACTGTCATTCCATTATCAAATAATGGAACTTCCCATGGGCTTCATCAGTCATCATCTGGTCGTTTGTTCCCGAAAAAACCCAACCATCATCAGTCCCCTCCAGAGAAATTGATCGAGAGGGTACTAACATAGTTGCCACAGAACAGACTGCTCAAAGGCCTTTTTTAGTCTCGGCGAAAGAAACTAATGAATTGGGAGTGGCGGCTGGCTCTGTGTTGTCCCATGATCACCCACCTTTAATGCATACTTTTACGGAGGTGGCCTCGAGTGTTCTTGGCAAATTTGTTTCAAATACCAAACTCTTCGTAACCTTGAGCACAGCTTAAATGACCAATCATCTACGGATACAGGCCTTATAGGCCACAATGATGCCGTGCATATTGATCAAACAGAAACGAAGAGTACTCCCCCAGTTCGTCCTTTGATTCAAGATATGAGAACTCTGAGGTTGCCAAAATGACAAAGATTGCTTCTGCTTCAAACGGCGAAACTATACAAGAGGATCCATTAAGGAGCAATTCTGCAAAGCAAAGAGATTTTGATGTTCAGTTGAATAACCAGAAGTATTTCAAAATGTGGGGAATGATATATAATCATGTGGTCTCCGGTACAGCAGCCAAAATTGGTAACGAGCTTCATATAATTGAATCAACGGACAGCAGAGAAGCAGCAGGTTCAAAACTAGATGCTGTAAAGCTAGTAGAAGATGCATTAGATGAGATGCTACTTCCAGAATATCAAGACCAATCTGATGAACAATCAATCACCAGCGACCAAGATCACCTAGAAAGAATGGATAGCGAAAGTTGGACTCAGAAACCTCAACTCCCAAGGACTCTATTAGCTTCTATTTCAAAGATGTCAATCAAATGAAAGCTAAAACCTCTGGTGATGCATGTGAGAAAGCTTGCGATGCAACTCATACACAGGAACCAAACACAGCAGAAAAGCGGTAAGCAAAATCAATAGGCTGAAGTCAAATGGCTGGAGCAATCTCAAGAGATTCATTTTACTCAAGCGGTTCATCAGAGCTTTAGATAAACTGAAGAAACTCAACCCTAGGCAACCAAACTATCTATCCCTAGAACCTGATCAAGAACAGAAAAGGTTACCCTTAAACGTCAAACGACAGATGAGAGATTGAGTGCAGAACAGTGGATGATTGACAATGCAATTCAACAAGTTGCCAGATTAACTCCAGCTCGAAAAAGAAGAGTTGAATTACTTGTTGAAGCTTTTGAAACTGTTGAGACAGTTCTTCCAACGCCAAGAGTCAGGACTCCACTGAAGCATAGTTGGCCATCTTCTGTTCATGCCAAACACTTGTAGTTCTGTCTGTGGTACGTCCTCTGAATATTATGTGTGTCAAAATTCATATTCAAAATTTTATGTTTGACAATTCGCAAGCTACATAATAAGTGTATTGTTACGCTTCTCGTTTTGAACGGAGCCCTAATTTTGATACATTTCGTCGGCCCATTTCTCATGATCTTTGCCACATTTATGCTGTTCTGCTCTGCTCTGCTTTTTATTGGGAAGAGGCAGACCGAGAGAAGAGACAGGACAGAGTGCAGATCTGCAGCAGCTCTTGTACACTTTTAACTCAAAGCTTGGCTGATTGCTTATCTGTATCACTGTATGTCTCCCACAAGATCTATGTTACTGTCGTTTTTTACAACATGTGTTTCTCGCTCTCAAATCTGGAGACTTAATTAAGTAGTTATGTCAACAGTCAACTTCACATGATTCACTCTGTAATAGGAGTACTAGAAAACATCACATGATTCACATTATGTTTGAAATAGCACATCTACTTTGAAGACTCGTGGATCAATCACTAAACGTTCAAGGATTCAATTTTGCATCAAAAGCAACACTGATTGATACACCATTCAAAATATAACTACTAGAAGCTACATAAATTAAAGCTTAGACAAATGTTGATATTTGTCTACATATTCCACCCACCCATCCAATTAGGCATGATGTTCCAACATTTGAGTCAGGTGGGGTAACTAAAAGAATGTTTTGTTGGATTCTTCAAGGACCCACTAAAGTTCCCATTACTAGTCAAAATTTACAACCCTTCCATTTTCTTTCCAGCTTCAGCTTCAGCTTCTTTTCCTTACAGCTATGATGATGAGCCACCAATCCACACTTCATAGCCTTCTGATAACTCATTCTTAGAGTCCCAGCAAGATGTAGTACACTAATGTGATGGGAAGAGCAATCAGCATTCCAAATATCACCCTGTCCCAAAACAAAGCAAATGTGTTAGATTTTGTAAACCAAAACAACATCTAGTTGTGCTTTAAGTAAGCTAGTAAGACATCTCCATTTCATACCCTGTGCTAAGAATTTTAGGATGCACATTGTATTCCTTTGCAAACACAAAGGGGACAATCCCTTGGGGAAGGGCTGCCTGCAAAACATATCAACTGAATTGATAAGTAATGGTTCATATTTCAAAACACCATTCAATCGCATAATGCTGTGTTACCTGCACTATGGCTATATGCAGCAGGGTTCCTTTAAGGCCAACAAGAATAGAAGCAACGGCCATGACAGCTGGGCCAGTGATGAACCTCACTGCCATTGAAAATGTAGCAACTGTGTTTCCGCAAGCAATCATCTTAGGCTGAAGAGCCATGAAGAACCCTGTAAAGGATAATGAACAATCAGTTTCATGCATTGCAGATGGCAGTGGAAAATCACTGCTCATTAGGGGAACGTACCAAGGCTGAACATTGCCATTCCCAAGCCAGTGTCCGATAAAATGGAAATAGACTTAAATATGATGGCGGGCATTTGTATGCCCCACCTGCATATGAGGATAAAAATATTAACTAACCAAGAACTTAACAATAAAACCGATCATGAAGATGAAAACATAAGTCTAAGAACTGTCTTTCACCTGAACGAGACCAATGCCCAAGTGAGTCCAATGAGGCTTGAGTAAGTATTGGGATTTCTAATCAGCTTTCGCCACACCATGATCAAAATAAGCCTGGTGACAACACTAGCAGGAGGCATTGCATTTGGCTTTGGCTCACCAACAGGACCACTTTTAGGATTCAGCTCAGTCGTAGAGCTTGAGCCTAGTTTAGACAGTGTTGGCTCACCTTCATTTCCATTCTGTCTGTTCCCAAAACTGAACTCATCTCGTCCAAATCCATCATAGTCTAATATCAACCAAGACTCAAAACATTAGTACATAACCCAATCTTCAGTGCCCTAAAATTCATCAAAAAACCACACCACGCCATCATATGAAAATAGACAAACATTCCCATAAATCACTCCCTTCTTTGTCCTTGTCCCCCAGCACATTATTAGCAAACAAAAACATCATACCAAACCCAATCAAAAAAACTCCAACAACAACCAAACCGAGAATTCAGGGTCATACAATGATACAAAAACAATCAAAAGCTACACACTTACAAAACCTGATAAACTCAACACAATTAAAACTCTGTTTCAACACATCCCCTAAAATGATCAAAAATTGATTAAGAAAAAGATCAAAACTTGATCAAAACTAATCAAATTTAGTACCTTTAGGATGAGCAGACATGTCATTCCCATAATCAGCACCACCTCTGAAAACATGTATTCCACCTTCAGACACAGGCGAAGCACTAGAGCTCCAAACAAACATATGCAAGTCCTTCCCATCACCCTTCTTCTTCCCCACCACCGCACCACCACCTGCCGGCGAGAATATCCCCGCATTAGGCGGCGCAGGATACGCACCACCACCAGTTCTAACTCCACTCTCCTCATCATACCCCTGTCCATAGTTCGAATGTCTAGGGCTCATCGCACTCTTTCCACCATTCGCCAACGAGTAGAAATCCGTATGATTAAAGCTCGACCCTCGAGGCGTCGCGTTGCGTGAAGATTGCAATGAGTAGATCTCAACGTTGGTCAGATTTGAAGGTCTTGGGGTTAAAGAAAGTCCTGAGTGTTGACCGCCCGTTGACTTTTTAGAGTAAATTTCCGATCTTGAACTTGTTGATTTCCTTACCGTGACGTGAAGCTTTCCGTCTTCTCCGACCTCTGCTTGAGTCTCCAACGGCTCTTTTCCATCTAATGAAAGAATATCAGAATCGACTTTGAATGAAATAATCGATGCGGCGGTTTCGGGAAACTGTTCTCCGATTAGTAACCTCGCGCCTCTGTACTCGAACAAGAACAACATCAGCGTGTACCATATGATGCACTGAAGAACAACGATCTGAACCATCAATGTCCCAGACTCATCTCCATACATACCCTTTAACAGTGGAATCCCCATAACGAGAGTGTTGGGCAGAGTCGAGACTGAAAACAGAGTAATCGACCATTCTAAAGATCCTCTGGCGCTGAAGCGAGACCAGATTGTGAGGAGGACGAGAATGATTATCTTTTGAAGAGTGTCCGCAGCGATGAAACGGAGGTTCATTTTGTAAGGATCGTTAAGTGAGATGAAATGGAAGGAGAGTAGTGGAACGGCGAAGAGTGCGACGAAACGGTTGATGCCGGAGCACTGATCGGGAGTGAAGATTTTCCACCATTTGACTGAACCATAAGCTAAGATCATAGCGACGTAGAGTGGGACTACGGCTGTCATAACGTGGTAGAAGTCTGTTATGGAGATCATTGTTGGAAAGATTGAGACTTTCTTTGACCCTTTTGGATTGTGATCGAAACCCAAATCGCTTGAAGAGAAAGGTGTTGAGGAAGATGGAGATCTCTTTTGAGTTTGGGTGAGACAGAGTGAAGGTGATGTTGTGTTATTTATGAGGGTTTGTTTTTTTGCTTTTTGATTGAATGGCAGACAAAGAAGCTGCGCAATCAGACTCTTGCTTTTTAGCTCTAGCAGAGCAGCTGCTGCTGCTGCAAGCAGGAGTTGTCAAAGATGTTAGAGAAAAAAGTGCTCCATTTTGTTTCAGATTTTTGTATAATTAATTTATTGTTTTATCGACATTTGATGAGTTACAGCATTTTTGACTAGTGAGGATACGTAAACATGGCGTGAGTGTATAGTAAAACGTACGCGTTATCAGAGGGATCCGACAGAGGCTTGATATGATCAAACTCGGTACTGATGCTCTTGGATTGCCTTCCTTCTTTCCATGGAGTGTTGAAAACATCATTATACGAGAAATGAGTGGGTCCTCCCTCCATATACTTAAAGCAATTTGCGAGGTGGGATTAATTAACATGTTTATAAGTCATTGTTGCATCGACCATTCAATAATGGAGTAAGCTCAACGCCTCTAGGGGCTGATTAATGCAATTAAGGTTGGTTATTATTCCTAGGATTAGGACATGTGTTATGTTTTGTCAAACAAATACTAGTAGACTGTCATTGCTAGCAGCTAGGACATTGTTAGAATCCAATTCCATGCAATGCAAACCCTAATTTTCTCATAAAGTCATGGTCAAAGTAGAGTTTATGTTAGGCAGCTTTTGCTCTGCCTTGCCTAACTCAAAAGAGATTAGTTTTTGATTAGTTATCTAATACTAACTGCTCAGTTTACAAATTCAACCAGTTTGAAAACTAACCAACCAACATATGGATTAGTGAAGAAGGTAAAGGACAAGAGCTAAAAACCAGCACAAAAAATGGATGGAAGACAAGAAAAGGTGCAACAGAACAGGGAATAAAAACAGAGGCAGAGCACTCGACAAGAACCACAGGATCACAGTTGAGAAAAGCTCCTTTATTTTCGACTAAGCACTCCAACTACATGATGAAAAAAAGCAATGAAATATTCTTTCTCAGCGTGGACATGATTGCATCAAGCATATGCAGGTACAGCCAGATATGCAACAGCAGGCAGCAGCACCATCTATTGGAGCCAGATATGCAACAGCAGGCAGCAGCACCATCTATTGGATTCCTGATACGCCTGCTCATTTCTGTTCCTTTCATTTGTGTTTGTCTCCTCTCTACATTGCATTTCATCTGCTTCATTGTTTCCCAATCTCATTACATTAACAGAATCAATGTCCTTTACTAGTACTAAATGTTACAGCTGTATGTTTTTACAGTGGATAAAAATCAACAGATGTAATGCTTAAAGATCAGTACAGTAGATTAGCAACTACTTTGATTACCTTTTCAGTTCCTATGTTCCTAAACATTTGTATGACTACTTATGAGCCCCATACCTATAGAACTCACTCTGCAGTCAGCTCAGCTGTTATTCCTCATCCAAGGTTTAGGCTGCGCCGCCCTATGAATCACTTTGATGATTATCAAGGCCGTTATTAAAGGCAACTAAGTACCAGTTGGTATCATTTATTTCACACCTACTTCTCAGCTCAGGCCTTAGTTTCAGTCTCTTCTTGAGTTGCTGTACAATCTAATATTAGTTCTGGTTAGGTATGGTTCTGCAATACGCATAAGTTTTTAACTGAAGAGTGAAGAGCAATCATGGGGTTTCACTGAAATTGTTAATATTGGAAAAATGGAACATGAAACATCTTCAAAATGGAACATGAAACATCTTCAAAATCTTGGTCTGATTAGAAAATGAAAATGTCCTTATTTCAAGCTCAATCATCAATGGTGCTATCTGTTGCAGGTAAGAGCCACCTTCTAAGATTTTGTGACACCTTGTTCACCTGATATGAGTACCAAACAGATAGAAACATGTTTAAACACTCATTTCAACATACGATCCATACATGAAAAAACATGTTTGAGAAGTTTTTACTTGAAAATCCCAATCTGTTATCCATGTCATGTAGCCAAGCAGAAATGTTTGAACTATCACACCACACATTAATCCAATCCACATTCCCTGCAGATAAAATAGTTCCTCAAGCTCAATATATTACTGAAAAGAAAGAAATGGTGTTCAAGGGGAGTTCTTACTTCTATCTGTAACTGAGTGTAATATCCTAGAAAAACTCCAACTGGAACTCCGATTAGGTAATAACTCCCTATATTTACGTAAGCTACCACGCCTTGCATTCCGGCACCCACAGCCACTCCGGATAGTACTGGCTGAATGCTGTTGAGCAGGACAGCAAAGGCCAGGTATGGTAAGAGCTTGGAAATTGAGTTAATAACTGACTCATCACTCGAAAACAACCGGCCGATACTATTCCCAAATGCTAGACACATAATGCAGAACAAGGCACCAATGCAAGCTGAAGTAGCTGAGACAACATTGATGGAAAACTGCACTGCTTTTGCATCTCCTCTTCCCAATTCATTAGAAACTCGAACACTGCACAACATGAAATTAATCTGTTTCAGTTCTTAAGCTGCATTGCATGAATATTGGTGAAGTTGTGAACTAACCAAGCTGCTACGAAGAAGCCTAAGCCTATCATGAACTGCCAAGCTGTGATGTTTATGCTGCAAAAAATTTAGAAGGTTATCTTAAGTTCCTGGGAAAAAATAAAAAGGAACTTCTGAGAGAGTGTGACTTTACCATATTGAAAATGAAGCTATTGCAGTCTCGGCGTCTGGCATATATCCGGCTATGAGCACTAACACTCCGTAGTACCATATCTCCAGGCTGAAATATGGAGCAAACACGCGATAAAAATCAAGATTCTGATTCGTGTAAAATTATAAGTTACTTGACTTACCAAATCATGACTCCTGAAGACACTGAGAGACTGATCATAGGCCACATTTCTGAAAATGCTGCCATACTAAAACCTGTCCATGTCTGAGGACACCAACCACCAAATATATACACAAACTCTCCTAAAACAGTCAACCAAGCTGCTGTAACCATGGCCAGCATTGCACCTGAAATTCCCCAATCTAGTACATAGACACAAATCCACGACAGTAACAGATGAAATACAAAGGAGGCTACAGAAATCCATCCTACAATTTGGTTTTTTCATTTGGGCTTGCAGGTAATTCTGAATGGTCATATTAAAACCATACTGATACACCATAGGGATGAACCATATAGAAATGGTACTTGCAGCATTCGCAATATTCACATCCTGGCCTAGCAGTTTGTAAAGAGGTGTCGCGAAAATGTAAATAGGTAACATGAGCGTTGAGGTTGCTAGGATGATTATCCACGAGCGTTGTAAATAAATACCGAGCATATGGTATTGCTTCGCTCCATACGCTTGTCCGCATAATGTCTCAGTTGCACTGGCCATCCCCAGCTTTGATACACAAACATAATTCAATCAATATTAGCTGAATATACAGTAAGATCTGCTGGAAAGGATAAAAGTACTAACTAACTAACTAACTAACCAGAATGCCATCTGAGAATCGGACAGATATGACTTGTGTAAGGGCATATGCAGCAAGGTGAGTATGATCAACATGACCAACAAATGCTTGTGTGACTACAAGTATACCAAATGCTGAAAGCCTAGACAACATTCCTGGGAACCCAACAGTCCAAATCTTCTTAGACTCTGTCCAAACTCTGTCTCTCAGCCTCATGTCTGTAGTCATCTTCTGCTGTGGCTCCAGTTTCAACAGCTTCTCCTCAACCATTTCCTTCACCTATAATTTATAAGATGAAAAAGAGTCAACTGCATCAAAAATCTTGACAGACAACATAAAGTGATTGCATATATTGTTCGCTTATTTTCAGATACAAAGTTGTTGTGCAGGATCTGTGAAACCGAGACCTTCAAAGCTCTGATCGACGACGACGATGCTCGACGGATTCAATGGAAATCGCCGGAGCGTGAAAAGTGACAAATTCAATTTTTATTTATAATAAAAGATGCTTTCTGTACAAGATATACTCCTACTCTAATTACACTTCGACTCCTGTGCTATAGCTTATTTACATTATCTACTTCTAACTACTACACAATTTAAGTAATGCCCAACAGGATCATGCATTTACTGACATTTCAAATACAGCTTGTTTTCCACTATCTAAACAATAATACATACCCGTTGCGTGTTGCCTATGTGATTTGTAGAACCAAGATTTTCAAAGTGTGGGTTCATATTCATTACTAATTATATGTCGAAAAATCAAAAGTTAATGGGCATTAATTACACGATATAACCACTGCCTCTAATTCCCATTTCCCAGTGTACTAGATGTAATGTAGATCAGATGCACAAGATATATGAGGTTGTGAAATGATCCGGAGACTGACTAAGATGAAGAAGATGTGTTGTAATTAATTGAGACACATCGCATTCTTGTTTCATGCACGTGGCATTCATGTATCACGTAGTTCACATTTTAATATTCAACATGTTGTGCGCAGAAGGGGTGTGGTGTCAGATGGCCATGGTCATGGCTAGGGGTGAGCAAAAATCGGGAATTTCCGATTTACCGAACCGATTTTTCTTTTCCGACAAGTTTCGGGTCGGTAAAATTGGGAAATCGGGAAAATCGGTAAATTTACCGATTTATTTTCGGGAAAAAAGTGTCGGGAAACGGAATAGATTTTGAAATCAGGAAATTTCCCGATTTCCCGAAAAAATATAATTTAATTATTTTAAATATTTAAATATTACATTAATTTGACAATTAAATTAGTCTCAATATTTTTGTTTTTATTTCTTAGAGTATATTTTGGAAATAAATATATTTGACATAATTTTTAGCATGATTCAAGTTTAGATTTAATGAATTATTATTTTTTTAAAATATATTAGATTTATTTTAAAAAAATTCGGGAATTTCGGTAAAATCGGTAAATTTACCGATTTTACCGATTTTCCGATTTACCGAATTGTCGGTAAATTGATAAATGTCGGGTGGGTAAACGGAATAAAAATTTAGGATCGGGAAAAAAAATTCGGAAAATTTTTCGGGTCGGAAATTCGGGAAATTCCCGAATACTCTCCTGGCGTTGATCTAGTAAGCATTCCTATTGTTAGTTACAAATTTCGGTAGTAATAATATGATAAATTTACATACACAATCATTAATCCTTACTAAATAGTTTCTACATTTTTAATCTTTAAATTTCAGTTAGATTATAAAATTCATAATCCAACGCCTCAATTTATTATAAGCTAATATAATTTTAATTTTTAAACAATTTTTTTAAATATTTACCTTTTTTCCGATTTCATAAAAATTTATGTCTCTCAGTCGAATAATGTGATTTTTTGCATTCACTAATTTAATAGGCCGTAATAAAAAACATAGGCTATCGCCCAACTGAACTGAAGCCAACAAAAAAAAGTCTACAATTCAACCCCACAAGTTATAGAATAACAATTCAACCCTAAAAAATTCCACAAAATTGATTTGAAACCCTAGAAAAACCCTAATCATATTTTTCTGCTCTTCAACCAATTTCGCGTTCAATTTCTCGCTTCCGTTAGCAATTATGCCTTCGAGCAGGAAATCCAATTCCAGTTCCAGGCAACGATCCGAACGAGTCTCCTCGTCGCCGTCCACGCCTCGAAATAAGCCGTCGACACTGCAGTCCTCCGAGCGATCCTCGTCGTCAGCTTCAAACGGAAAGCACATTATTGTTAGCGATTTGGAACCTCCTTCTTCGTTGGCTATACAGAAATATCCAACTTTGATTGGGGATGGAGCTGTGGTTGCCATTGTATGTGGTGTTGAGGAACACTCGAAAAGATTCGAAATTTTGCTATCTGATTCGGATTTTACTTCTTATAGACTTCAGCCAGGGTGTCTTGTGTCGGTATGCTCTCTTATTGGTCATACATTGTTCATTTTTATTGATGATTTGTTTCAATTGCGCTTTTATACTTTTTGTATGTTAAATTTGCTGGCAGGTATCACTTGCTTCACTAGATAGGAAGAGCTTCCCTCTTTGTTCATTAGATAAACAATGCGCCCGAAGCTTTGGATTTGGTTTTGATCACAAGATTGCTGATGATGTTGGAAGCTACTTTGTCATTGCCGCATTGAATTGCTCTAAAAAGGTTTGATTCTTTTAATTGAAGTTTTTGTGTTTAGTTTGTTGCGCACGTTGTGCTGGCAAGGTTATAGAAATGTAATTTTTTCAAGCTGATTATCATTAGGAATTTCCAATTCCAGGTTCAAAAAGGCCAAGTCTTATTATCTTCTAAGCTTTCTAACTGTATGGGAACTCCTGAAGTGGGAAGGAAGGTGTTTGTTTTCCCTACTCAATATCTATCCACTGGAACTCTGATAAATGGTACTCATGGAGAATGTGGAGTTAATCATATTCGAATCGGCAGTTGCAAGGAAATGTATCTGGAGCTGGTTTACTCAAAGGATATCATTATATCTAGCAGTGATGAGGTGAATTTCACTCCAAAAACATCAGATAACCAGCATCGTGATGGAACTTCTTCATCTCCAAGGACCCCGGCCAGGTCTCTAACCAATTCAGCAATATCGGATAAAACGAAATTCAACTTATTTGATTCCTCAGTTGCACATGATTTGTTAACAAGTGTACCTAAGGAGTCTCTTCAAACATGGATCACATCTTGGTTGAGATCCCGAGTCTTACTGTATGGGAATTTTCTGGAGATTCTGCTTTTGAACAGGACATTTTTATTTCGTTTAGTGAGGGCTAATAGTGAAAGTGTAGATATAGCAGATTTTAATAATATCCCTGAATATTATGCAAGTCATGCATTTAGAGTGGATCAGAAAACACAAGTTTATTTGCAATTTCCGTCAGCTACTTTGTCAGGAAGTTTGGATGAGAAGAATACATTTCCAGGACGTGTTAATATTTATGAAGAGTACCCTGTATATTATGAAGCGAATCCAACATTGGGTGGATTATCAAAAGAGTATGCTATCTTGAAGGATGTTATAGTCTCATCATCAGCGGATGCAACTGTATCGAGGTAAAGCAGAATGTGTATTGTTTTGAGGCGAACATGTTTCGCTCAATATTTGTATTCAATTATATGTTTAGTTGTAAATGCTCCCTGTGTGTCAAATGCCAGTCTTGGATTGCGGACTACGAAGGGAATCCTTCTCCATGGCCCTCCGGCACAGGGAAAACTTCACTGGTTCAGCAATGTGCTAACGATTCTGGTGTCAAAGTTTTCCCTGTGCGGGGTCCTGAAATTGTCAGTCAGTATTATGGTGAAAGCGAGAAAGCGTTGCGTGATACTTTTGATGCCGCTAGTCGTGCGTTGCCTTCTGTGGTTAGATTTTACTTCAATTTTGTTTATCACATCTTGTTAATCTGTTGAGACTGAAGGGAACAATTTATTTCATCAATACCGCCATTTGTTGCTGATTGTTGTTTTGTTTATCTAGGTTTTCATAGACGAGTTAGATGCTATTGCTCCTGCCCGCGAATTCGGAGGAGACAGTTTATCTGAAAGAATTGTAGCTACTTTGTTGAACTTAATGGATGGAATCAGTACAATAACCAGTGGGATGTGTGTAGTTGCCGCAACGAACCGACTTGAGGTTATCGAGCCTGCTTTGCGAAGATCTGGTTTGGCAGGGAAATTGAAATTGGTAATAAAACACTGTAATACAAGCTTACAGTAAAACTACTCTTGGGGAAAATGCATCTATGGGCTTTCTTTACCATGCACAAATTAACTTGCATTGTTGAGTTTCGTTCATTTAGTCTGAATGTAATGGTGTTTTTCATTGCTTATTTTGCAATGAGCTGAAGCTCAACTGTTACACTTACTTTTTAATGTGCAGGAGTACCATCTCCAGAGCAACGGGCTGATATATTGAATCACCTTCTTCAGGGAATAGATCACTCTCTGACTGACGGTCAGGTCTGGCAACTTGCAACGAATACTCACGGTTACGTTGGTGCTGATCTTGCTTCTCTTTGCAATGAGGCAACTCTTGTTTGCCTTAAGCGCTCATTTCATGTTACTGGACTGAGTATCAGTGGACTGAGCCTTGAAGACATGAAAACAGATCTGGATGATGCTACTGAGGTGACTGCGTATAGCAGTTCTGAATGGTCGTCAGATCTTACTTACCAAGGTTCATCTGGGGCACATGGAAACAATAGGAAAGACATAGTAATGAATGGCAGTTACCAGTGTCAGGATGGATATCCTGATGATAACGGACTCTCAACAGAAAAAGAAGGCATGCTCAAAGTTTCTTTAACAGATTTTGAAAAGGCTAGAATCAAAGTGAGGCCTAGTGCAATGCGGGAGGTATGCTAAATATGTGGGCCTCTTAGCTTTCTTGGAAACCCTTCGTCTTTTGAGATTTTATAAACGCGTTTTATAAATTTCCTTGTGATTGGTCATATTTATCTGTTTATACATTTA
>QZGG01000164.1:0-228877 GCA_006409495.1 Sedum album | reverse complement strand
CATTTCCATCCACAGCCACATTTGCACTGAAGTTGTCAAACACAGTGGGTATGTAATCCTGCCACCATCACCACAAAAGCAAACAAAGTTCAGTCTTTTACTCATCCATGCTAAAACCCATTTGCCTAAACACAACTCTAGTACCAAAATAACCATTTAATAAACAAATGAATGGACTAAATTAGGGCATACATACAGTTGGGAATCTGTTACTGGTATAACATATGAGCAAACAAGTCTTTCCCACAGCTCCATCTCCAACAGTAACACACTTGATAAACTTTGAAACACTCATCTCCAGCTGAAGTTGATTTGGACTAGGACAGTAGAGACTAGAGAGGTTAACAAAAATCAGAGCTTGGTAAAGGAGAGTAAATAAAAATGAGAGCTTGGAAGATGGGAAGTGAGAGTGATTGAATTGAATGAAAGTCCAGAGCTTTGATGGTCTCTATGACATCAATTAATATGGTGAGTAGTGCTCAAATAGCAACAAGCCCCAGCTAGGGTAGTTGTTGAAGTAAGGTGGCACCAACTGGGTCCCACTTCTCAAAATCAAAAGGCTTCATTTTTACTCTCTACTTGCAGTCGCAGCCAAGCTACATTGCAGCTAAGCTGGTTTCCAATCCACGCTACACTTGCTCTAATCTTTTCTTGATTTTGTTTTCCAACCTCCACCACTTTATTCAAATTTGAATTATTTGAAATGGGTGACTTCTCAACGGATCCAAAATGTTGTAAAGTTTCGAACTTTATAGATTTTGACATTTCTAAATGGCGGACTTATCAACTTTAATTAACCAATGTGCCCTGGGTTGTCTTAGCATTTGGTTTGGAGATTCAGACAAGGTTGTATTGAACGTTGGGACCAGATTTTTTTAGGTTTAGGTGATGTTTGTTTTTTACTGTTTTTTGATATTTGTTCTGTTCTTGGGCAGAGACATGTTCCACCTTTTGGTTGTATTTGATATTGCTGTCTTAAATATTTAAATGAAAATTGGTCACATAAGTGCAAATTATTTGTGTACATATTGTTTTTCAATTTTACTTTATTTGTGAAGAATAATACACAATATGATAGGTTGACATGATATCAAATTGATTTGATTAATTTGATGATTAAAATTAAAATTAATTTTTAACTAATTAAGTGTTCAAAAACTAGAAACAATTGGATTTGACGATAATTTTTTGAATTATTAGACTGAAGCCACCAACATGGGTATACTTCCAGAAAAAGTATACAAAAATCTAAATTGGGAAATAACATAGGGTGGCGTTTTTTAACCAGTGTAATTAAATGTTTATTTTTCAGTAAATGAAAAGCAACTTATTGATTTTGGTAAATGACCTTTTATTTTCTACAAACATGCTCGTAAAAAAATTATAATAGTTAGCCTGCAAGAAGCATTCCTAAACCCTAAACCTAAAATCCTACACAATATCTATGGGTAAACCAAACATTTAGCTTGGAGTACAACCAAGAAGGATATAAGAAATGGCAAAATATGCACTTTACATTATTTGGTTAACGGAAAAGAAATTGGATTCAACTACAAAATGGAATATCACTATTTCCGGAGGGAGATAAATAAGAAGAAGAGAGCTCCATTTACAACTACAGAAGTTGTAAGAATTCCCACGGGTGCAGTTTATACAGAAACGTTATCCAAAGCGTCATTCCAATTCCTTAAGGAAATCAACATTATCAACAAAAACCTGCCATGTAAGGGAGATAAGAAATTAAGACAGGCTCTTGTATGGAATGAAACTATGAGAAAAATAAAATGCGATAAAAGACTGAAGTGGCTACAAGGGTGAAAACATTAAGTTTAGGGAATGTTTCAATTTACATGTCAACTAATTTTCTTTCTGATTATTAAAGTAATTAGGCTGTTATCTAACACACATAATTATGGAATGTCTGTGTGTTTAAAAAACATAATATGCATATATAATGTTATTAGTACGGTCCACAGAACATTTACCGTTTTCCAACCATCAGGATCTAAACAAGCAGTTATCTTGGTGCTGATACCAGGTAACGGCCCAGGCTCTCTGGTAATCTTACCACCACTAAGCTTTACTGCTTCTGCAGTTTTGTATACATCATCGGTGCCAATTGCAATCTGGTAAACACGACATATTATTAACACAAATCCGATAGAATTATTCTTTAGTTCATGTTATAGACCAGGATCTCCTGGTTCAGCACAATTATGATGACCGGACGATCAGATGTATCAGAGACATCATTAAAAGATTACAAACAGTTAGAATATCATTGAAGAAGTAAAAGGTAAAAGAGGGGCCTACCTGCGCATAAGCATTCCCCTTGTCATACTCAGTCACTCCGTAATTGTATGTCAGCTCTAATACAGTACTCTTATCTTCAGGACCATAGCCCATCATTGCAATTGTATACTGGAAATATAGATTATTTTAAGACTAAGAACAGAGTCCACCATAGGCTCAAGGCACTTCTAAGAAGATTATTAGCACAGGCTACTTCATCTTGCTACTTGTATGAATAAAATCCAAATTAGCTTCTTTATTTTGCACAATGCACCAATGACAAAACCATACTATTTAATGTAAAGAAATATTTACACAAGAATTCTACAGCACGGTCGGAATACTAACCAGTTTTGCTCATAAAACACTTTGCCATATTCTAACTTTTCTATACTAGATACTATCGTAATTCTAAAGCCCAAAGACCAAGCTATACCTTGTACTCAGGATTATCCCGCTTTCGCAGAAGTTCCATGCCAAATGCCTGGGTAATGAGAGAAATGAAACCATACTGAGAACAGTTCGGATAACTCTACTCTAGTAACACTTTCTCATTCAAAGCAGAACCTACCTTTTCATAGAATTCAATGGATCGTTCAAGATCGCCTACACGTAGCATGACTTGACACAAAGGTTCAGGGGTAGGTCCTCTCTCCAGAAGCTCAAATTTGTAACCATCCGGGTCTTCAATAAACGCAATCACAGTTTTACCACCTTTGACAGGGCCAGGCTCCAGTGTTACAGTGCCGCATTTAGCTTTAATAAGGTCCACCGTTTTGGAAACCTATTCAGTAAAATAAATGCTGAGAACAGTTAAAAGGTTTGCATAAGTTCTAAATTATCTAGATATTCTTCTCACGATTGCTACCGAAATGCATAAAAAATCTTTGCAATTAATTTATTTTCTTCATATTATATGTAATCTGTTAAGAGTGTTTTGGCAAATATCAGAGTAACTTACGTCCTCAACTGCAATGCCAAAATGACCAAATCCAGTTCCGATATCATACTTGTCAACGCCATAATCTGTTACAACATATGCCAAGAAGGCATGAAATTAGATACTGGCAAATGCATAACAATGTTCAAGAGTTTCTGTCACAAACAGGTACTTTTATCACGGAAAAGTTATCTATAAAATAAAACTATTAACTTACTGTATGTGAGTTCCACAACAAATTGAGAATCTTCCGGACCATAACCAAGAAACGCATTGGTGTATCTTTCTTCCGGTATGTCACGTTTCCGTAACAACTTCATCCCCAAACACTCAGTGTAGAATCTACCTCCATTAAGCATTAAAAAACATTAAAAAACTGAGGCAAAAGTAAAGAACAAAGATCACAAACACGAAATATAACACAAAGCAATAATAAACTTACTTAATAGTTCTGTCCAAATCCCCAACCCGATAAACAACATGAAGCATTCTACGATTATCCCTTTTTACCCACTCAAGTACATTCTCTTCAGCCACCGAATCCACTTGAGCTCTAATTCTACTAGAAAACGTTCTCTTCGTTTCTCTACTCAGCCGCCTCGATGCACTCAGTCCAGCTATATTCGATCGCGGAGGAACTGTAAAATAGACAATAACGACATAAGTACAACATAAACAACTTCTAGCTAAACTGATCAAACAACAAATTAAAAATACAATTTTTATGACCTAAATCTAAACACACAAGCCTTGAACTCAACAAGCCTCCAAAATTAATAAATATTTATGAAGCAATTGATAGAAAAAGGGGAAGTGGGAGTGTACCAGAGGATGTGAGGTGGGAGAAGGAGACGATGGAGCGGCGAGAGGAGTTGGAGGATTGGGGGATACTCGAGGATGAGGTGGTTAGCGACCTGAAGGTGTGAATGGAAGAAGAGGATGACATTTTGAGGTGGAAAGCGGCGCGGCCGCGGTCCGACTCCGATGAGTATCGGATTGGATTTTGGAATCTGAAGCAGATCGAATTCGACTCTGCTGGTGCCTGGTGATTTGTGGCGGAGATGACTATAGATAATATTATTATTATTATTTAAATTTAATATGTAAAACAAATTAATTGCTTTAATAAGTGCGTTGGAATTATTGCAAAAACTTTTTTTATAGAGACAAGCATCCAAAAGAACAATAACTTATTTTTTATAGTTGATTTCGACCCAAAAACAATTTTTTTTTTTAGGGTTCAGTTAGCAGGAATTGGATCGAATAAGACGTAATCTTAACCGTTGATTAATCTAACGGTTGGTTTTAAATTAAATTGGGCGGTTGGATTTGCAAAAAATACGAATAATTGAATTTGAAGTTATTTTTAGATTAATTCTCATCCGTTAGATCATTAGTAATCAACGCTTGAAATTATGTATCACCGTCTTACAAATAATTATACGTTCTTCTCGAACTTTCCCCTCGTTTAGCAAATCTGAGATAAATGAAGAGTAAGGTTCTAGGAGGACCGATAAATATATGTGAGACGGTGAGACATGATTTCAACCGTTGATTACTAATAATCCAACGGATGAGATTTGATTCAAAAAAGTAACCGTCACTCTCAACCGCTAGGGTTTTTTGCAAATCCAACCGTCCATATATAAAAACCAACTTTAATCTCAACCGTATATTAATCAAATCTAACGGTTGAGATTTCGTCCTTTCGTCTCAAATACTTGATGTCCTTCTAGAACTTAACTCATACTAGTGATTCCTGCACAGTACCTGTGCAATTAAAATCTTTGGTTAATATTTTTTGAATATTGTAAAAAAGGAGAACTCTTGCGGAAATGCAGTAGTAAATATTTTTCTTATTCTTCCGTGCTTCAAGTTTTGTCAAAATACTAACTTATTAACATCATTCAAGAAACAGGGAAAAAGGTGCAAAAAGCCAGTAGAGTCCAAGTTCAAATATACCTATTGCTCCACAGTCACCAAATATCAAACACATGGTGACCATCAGCACTTTCAACACAAACCCAATTCGCTCCATCATCTACAAAATTCAAAACACCCAATTCCTTCATCAACCAAATCCTAATGCACAGGTATTTGACAATGACCCACCCGCAGCAGCCTTGTAACTGCAACCATCTAGCGCCTGCAACACTCTACCCCTCTCTTCATGATTCACAACCTTCCTCGTTCCCTTCTCTAGCCCCAACGTCTCCACTAACTCATCATCCACATCCACCATTCCTGAACAATCTACCTAGCAACACCCAAAACCAAAATTGCCCATAAGATACCAACCAGCAAAAATCAGAATGCCCACAAAAGTGTAAACAAATTCAACTTCTCACGACCACAAACAATACCAAACAAAACATTATGTCGGCCATAAATCATGATTCCCGGTCAACATGTGACTCACAAATTGAAAATTACCCAACTTACCAAAAACATAACATCATTCAGCATAACCGTAAAATCCCAAATTTGTGCAAAAAGCAAAACTTCATAAACAACATCATTAATTCAATCTCACCTAAATCTTAATTCTCAACAGTCACTGATATAGAAAATCTAAACATTCAGAAACACAACACCATTCCTAAAAACTTTAAAAACCTTGGAAATGCTGAAAGCTTCACACAAATCATCATTAATACAATCACAAACTCAGTCTTAATTGTCAAAAGGTCTAAATTTCACAATATCCAAAAAACATCATTCTGGCAACCTTAAAAACATCAAACACAATAAATTGAAAAAATTACCATGGCTTGACCAAGACCTACAACATCCCATCTCTCAGGCACAACCACCCTATCCACATCATCCTCCACCTCATCCTCATCTTCCTCCTCATCCTCCTCTGCTATCTCATCACTCCTGCCACACCCAACCCCAATCCCACACCCAATCCCGCACAGCATACTCTGTGCTTTTGATTTCATATTGTAAGCAGCCAAATAGTATCAATGGGATGTGAGACAATCATAAAATTGAATCAAAATTAAAGAAAAATTAAAGAAAAGAAGAAATTACCTGGTGGCGCCACCTAAAACTCACACATCTCATGTGCGTAGTAGATTGATTGCATTGGTTTGAGGAATACTTGAAAGTGATTTCGTACATTGATTCGTCTTCAGTTATATAATCTAAAACATGCAAAAACAAAAATCACAATGCCTATCAAAATTCAATTACAAACACTATGAAAATCTGTACATTTAATGAAAATTAAGATTTAAACAATGGAGAATTGGAGATGCATCGGATCAGGAGATAGGCAGTTTGAGAGACAATATTAATCGACATTTTGGGGGATATTGCGGTTTTGAGAATGTGAGATGTGAATCAGTAACCAATCAAAAGGGTATTTTAGGAACAAATTTGTGGCTTCAAAAATGTAACTGGTAATAAGGGTCCTTCCCTTTTAAATATAGTATAGATATATAAATTTCAACCTCAATGGATATATATAAAAATCAGTGATGAAAATCAGCAATTTGCAGCCAATTACACATTTAATTATCTAATATTTTTTAAAAATTTGTTGCCACGTTTAAAGGGTTTAATGATTTTAGATAGTATTTTAGATCATAAAATATTAATTACTTATTTTTTATGAATTATTTTTCTTATATTTATTGATTAAAATTTTATATACGTTTAACATTAGAATAAAATAAAATTTTAATTTAGTTAGAATCCGCTGTACGCAATATCGAATCCTCTTCCGAAATTATATGTTGGAGTCTCACGAAAAGTCACATGTTCCGATCAATTTTTCCCAACCTCAGTTGTAAATTATTAATAATTTAATATTTGATATTTATATTAATAAAAATTAAAAATCGTCACCCGTAAATCTTATTTTTTGAAACATATCGTATCATTCAAGAAGCATTGCATCACCACTTGCTTGCAATACATTATCATTATTTCACTTGCAAGCCAAACTTACAACAACATCATACAGCAGCTGGTTTTCCATCCTTCCGAGGATCAGAAACCGCAATAACGAGTCTTTTCTTATCAATCTCGCTCGGCACATCATTCTGACTATCCAGAACATCCCATTTTTGAACAAGGAGTTGAGTAATTGCAGCCTCTGACATCTCCTTAATTTCATGTAATCTTGACTTGAGAAAACATCGATACTTCTTTTTCATCTCCATATGTGTCCCGTCCATCAACGTCCAGTTTTCGTACTCCACAACATTCGGTATCAACTGCATCAATACTCAAAAAATCAAGCAAAAGTTACATAAACATAGTGTTGAAATGTATTGTACTTGAATTTTTATGATACCTGATGGTGGAACCTTGGATTAAGAACAGCATTTTCCGGGTTCATCCCGAGTACAAAATGGTTGATGAAGACTTGGGTTATGGCCGGAACGATGTGCACACCTCCACTGCCTCCCATAACTCCAACCAAGTCCTTCCCCTGCAAGCAAACATATATACAAATACCTTTTATTCGAGTCAGGTTGTGGAAAACATAATAATATGGAAGTTTTGAACCTTCATTATGATTAATGGTGTCATGGAAGACAGCGGCCTCTTCCCCGGTTTAATAAAATTGTTTGGGGCAGGAGAAAATCCTTCAGGTGATTTTCCGGTAGGTATGGAAAAATCATCCATTTCATTGTTTAAAATTATGCCTGTAGAGGGTAAAAGTACTCCAGCTCCAAATTTGCAGTTCACTGTGGTGGTCATGGCTACGGCATTTCCTTCGACATCTACTATCGAAAAATGGCTAGTTCCGTGATCTTGTATTTGAATCCAACTGTTGTTGTAGTACTCCGGAGGATATGTAGTGTTGTCAAGAATTTTGTCCCGGATTTTTTTGGCATAAATTGGTGAAAGCATTTTTGAAACTGTGTCACTTACGTCTACAAATTTTGGGTCTCCCAAGTTCATCCTGATTGCAAACATGTGTTTGATTGCTTCGATTAGTCGGTGTAGTCCTGCCGGACCTTTCAGAATGTCCTTTGTCTTATAGGCCTCAAAAATATTCAGCACCTGCATACACATGGATTTGTAATTCTGATGATTTCACAGTGGATACCAAGTATATTTAGGAAGAGAGTAGATAAATGTCCGGGGATTACCAGTGAGAGTCCTACCACCCCGCTCGAGGGTGGCGGCATGCCGTAAATAGTATACCCCATGACTTCCACTTTCAATGGATCAACTTGGTCCACTTTGTAACTCTTCAAATCATCCATTGTTAAGATCCCACCGGCCTTGCGTACTTCCTCAATGATCTTTTCACCCAACGAGCCATTGTAGAATACTTCAGGCCCTTGCGTCGCAATGGCCTCCAAACTTAGACCAAGTTGCACATTATAGCATGTATCGCCGGACTTTAGAAGCGTTCCATTCGGCGCAAAGATTTGTTTCAATCCGGAGTCAGCCAAGATCAAATGTTTAAATTCTTGAATACCTTTTGCAAGATAAGGAAACACTTCAAACCCATTTTTTGCAAGTTTTATAGCTGGTTGAAACAACTCCTTCCAAGGTCTTCGGCCGTGTGCGCTCCACGCTTCGTATAGTCCAGCGATCTCACCAGGTACACCCATTGCTAATGCCCCAAGGGCCTTTTTTGTTGGGTCTTTATCATACATATCCTCAGTAGCTGCACTTGGGGCTGTTTCGCGCATATTATAAGCTTTCACTTTGGAAGTATTTACGGAGCGAACGAGCATGAATGATCCACCACCAATGCCACTAGCTAAGGGATTTACAACACCAAGACAGAGTGCAGTAGCTACTGCTGCATCTACAGCATGACCTTCCTGATCTTATAACCTTTGCACCTAGTTCGGAACATCTACCATCGTCCGCTGCAACGGCACCTTTGGATGATTTCACGACGATATCATCTTTCTTGGAAATGGCCTCAGCAGAGCCAATGGCTTTAGGCACAATAAGGCATACTACTGGTTCAAAAGAAATATTAGTAACTTGATATATGCCCATCAGAAAATTTACTAATATATTTTTCCTATAAATTTTCAAGGATTTCCGGAATGTTCAAAAGATTTACTGTCAGATTAGAACCTTTTCTCATCAATTTATTTGAAAATGATAAAATTTTAGACAATGTAAGTGTGGTTTGTTCTAAAATATGAATCATAAAGTGCAGGACAACATAAAAACATCATTTGGACAAAAAAGGGGAGAAAGTTTACTCATGAAAATGTAAAATGTGCGGAGAACTGTCGTCATGCAAATCGACTTAGGCTTCAAAACCTGAGATTTCATTCTCAAATGCTACGGTTTCGCCACAATGATGCTTGGGAAAGGGATGAACTGGAAAAACAACATATGAAACTTGGGCAGAGGAATTTGTCAAGTTATCTAGGAAATTATTGAGGATCATTTGAATTAAATAATTAAGTCTTGGAAATATTACCATTTCAACTTTTGCTTTTGTTCTCCAGTAATTTTAGTAACATTTATATTTTCAAAAAGAAAGGACCTGAGGGGTGAAAGTCAGCTGTTTTACCTTAAATTGTTTATGAGAAAAGACTTTAAACATATTTAAGTAATAGAATATTACTAATGAGTTTGAGAAAAAATATTTTTGTCACAACTATTGATTTTGTTTCACAAACAGTTGGGATTTAAAGTTATTTTTTATTAAATAAACGATTGGATTTACAAAACGTGAATTAATTATACTAGCCCTTAGTGCACAGTACAATCTGTGCTTTAAGAATGAAGATGGAATCTGATAAAATACATATAATTTTTGCACAATGTATTATCGCTTTTAAATGAACTATTACTAATGAAGACCATTATGTCCAAAATATTGCTTACTAATGAAGACCATTATGTCCAAAATATTGCTTCACCTTTCTGCAAATAATGTATACAACTCATTTACTCAGCTGAACTGTTATTAACTCGTACAACATTTACTCTCTAATTTATTGAATTCTAAAGTCAAATACAACTGGTTATCGACAAATGAAACATAGACATTTCTAGAATCATATTGTCTTATAGGTAAATAAAATGCAGCATCAACAACAATAGTCATTTTAAACTTTGGCAATCAACTACAATCTGTGCCTATTTTGTTCTTGGAGCCGCCAACTCAACTCGGAGAAGTAGATTGTCCCTAATCCATCAAACTATTAATAGCTCCCCCACTATCTTATTGACAAAGTTAACAATCTCAAGCCTTTACTGGCACCACTCTTCTGATCAATTGCAAAATACAAATATACACGATTGATTTGACCAAATGTGTGAATATGCGTCCACCGTGCCCCTCGACAGATTGGTTACCCTAACTGAGTTCTCATCAATCTTGCGTAGCATTTCAATCCCGGGACTCTCAACACTTGCTCTCATGCTTGGTGGGACGTAAGAGCTCTTGCCACCAGCTCCAGTAGCATTGGGTTCCAAACCAGAAAGCTTATCTACGAATGTTTCGGTAGGGGCGGTAAAATCTTTCTATGGACAGTTAGACGTCTGCTGATCACTCTTCTTGTCACATGGACTCAAACTATCAGCATTTCTCCACGTTTCCTAGATGTGTCAATGAATCTCCAGTATCATTGTTATAATCTGCCACGAAACTGGAAGAAAGCAAAAAAATCATCAAGTTGGATATCCAAAAATTAATCTGTTTCTTTGCTTATAATTTACTTGTAGTCAAACATTGTTCCAAAACATGATTTATTTAACCCAAAATTTTAATTTGCTTTACAAAAACATGATTCAATCAATCAAACAATCACATATAGATATAATATTATCAAGGGAGCAATAAGAATACATGTCAAAAGTAAAATAAAATTATCAAATTCATTAAGACAATACTTATTTCATAAATTACCAGAGCATTGACAAAACAATAATAAAAATGATAAACTCTCATATGATCTCGATTCAAGATAGCAAAAATACCTAAACCCACCCTTTTAACAAATTCTCAGCCGTACACAAAGGAACACACGTTTTGACCAACTTATCTTAAAATCAAATCAAATCCATCAGAGCACCATACTTCGCCTCAAATCTGTTTGAAAATCCATGAAAACAATGTCCAAGCATCATTTAACCCAATCATCAAAATGTACATACAAAAAGATCTGAGTCTTCAAGATTTCTTTTCAACAAACTTTGATACTTTTGTATGCAAATTCACATATCTATTCTAACAAAGAATAATTTACAAAATTACACAGCACAACCGTATAAACATAACACTAATTTCAAATTGAATCAAATGAGGAACTATATAAATCGATCGATTGGTTACGGTCATGCTTACCTGAAGAATCTTTTATCACAATTTTTTAGTAATGAGCACATACCACTTCAACACTCAATCCAAATCAACAACCCAGTATTTTGTCAACCTTTGCATCTGTATTCATATCCGCAACCAAAACAGTTTTCAGAAAAACAATTGACAATTGCTTTGATAAAACGAACAAAATCAAATTTAATCATAAAAGAGATAAAGAACGGATAAGTGCTGCGATAAAGCATCCCAAATCAACCTTTTGCATCCTTATTTAAATCCGCAGCCAAAACAATCTTCGCAAATCAATTGTCAATTGCTTTGGTAAAACGAACAAAATCATATTGACTCAAAAAAGCAATGAAAAACGAAACAGTGCATACAAACGACGTGAGATGAAGTGGTTGGGACATTGAAGACGCGGAAAGGACGCATCGGAGATGTGACAGCGGTTACATGGAGTAGAAGATGTTGAGGATGCGTGGAGGGATGACTGTGTAGGATTTGAAGAAATTGGTCAGATAGACGGATGACAGTGACAGATCCGAAGAGATTATGAGAATGGTCGGAGGTGAAACGGTGAAGGAGCCGAAGAGAAGCAATTTCAGGGATGGGTGGAGCCGATTGGGAATCGGGATGATGAAGGAAGTTACTGTTTTATTATTTGTTTTTAATCAAAAGGGTATTTTCGGGATAAAATGTGGCTTCATGAGTGTAACCGGTAATAAGGCACTTCCCCAATTATATATAGGATAGATTTCAATTGTTAATTTAATTAATTTGATAGTTGAGATTAAATTTTTTTATATTAAATAGATGAATTTGTAAAAATTACGGACTTTGACAATATTGCGGTACTTTGGATTTGGGGATAATGAATTTTTTGTTATCTTCCTGTATTTGAAACACAAGGGGAAGAATTGCCGATTATTTTTGAAGTCATAATTCATCTCCCCAAATATCCTTATTACATTTCACATTTTCATATGTGTTAAATTTATTAGGAACTTCATATAAACTATATTATAAAAATTAATAAAAAAATTTATGTGCACGTACGTGCACAAAACTATTAGTAATAATAATCATTTAACTTAAATAACTTAGTTGTTATAAATGATTTATGATAATTCAAACGGATGGAATTTAAATAAAAACTATCAAGAAAACCAACCAATTTTTTAAATAAAAACAATCAACACAATCAACCAAAAAATAATTTAACTCATATTTATTGAATGACAAAGATTTATTTTGAATTTGGTTCACATTAATATCCTCCAAAGCATCAACTTATAAAACTGAAACAAGTTACAGTTCAGACAACAAACTAGACATTGAATCTCTAACAGTGTACATTGCCTCCAAAGGCTTCCCCTTAGGCAGTGTAGTCCCACCTATCCCCTGACCCAAATCCTCCACGCCACTCCCAGCAGTCTCCCACTCGAAACACTGAATTATAGCGCCAAGACCCAATCCCATTAACCGCATCCCTAGTGCAGCCCCGGGGCAGCTTCTTCTTCCAACCCCGAAAGGTATAAATCTATACCCATCCCTTTCACCTATAAACCCATCAAACCTCTCTGGCCTAAATTCATTAGGCTCGTCCCACACTGCCTCGTCTCGGTGCACTGCCCACGCATTAACCATTAAAATTGTATTCTTAGGCACAGTATATCCGTTCACTGTGCATTTGTCAGATGAGCGATGCGGGACAAGGAGAGGAGCCACAGGGAATAATCGAAGTGTCTCGTTGATTATGCATCGGAGGTACGGAAGGTTTGGGACGTCTGAATCGTCTATGAGATGACCTGGTTTGATTACACTGTCTATTTCCTCCCTGGCCTTGGCTAGAATTTTTGGATGGTTGAGAAGAAGTGCCATTGCCCATTCCATCGTTTTGACTGTTGTATCCGTCCCTGCTATGAACATCAGCTGTTTGGACAACAAATGAACTTCATTAGGCCATACTCAAAGGTTATATTTCATCAAATTCCCTAAAGATGTAATACTCTTTAATAAACACATTTACAACACTTCTAATTAGACATGGAAATGTATACGCGTGGATTCCCTTTACCTTAAATTAGCGACAGGTGCACACGCACGTAACAAAATCAGAGAACACATGTGCAAAACATCAAACAACAAAAAGACACTAAACCAAAGCCGACATGTCGTGGAGCATGTCGTGGAGCTATCTGCTCCTAATAAGGCTTGGGGTTTCGCCATATGAAAGTTGTTTGTCTAGATGATGAACTAGACGATGGTGGTATCGATGGTGATGGTGCCGGTTCCGGCCTGAGCTCTCAACTGATTGATTAAGAGAAGACCAAAAAATATAGTGTCGTCTCAATTATTTACCATCGTGTTGTTTCAGTTTGTACTCATGTTAAGGTTTGTACTCTTTTTCATGATTCAATGAAATGGCCCACTTTTATCAAAAAAAAAAACCAAAGCCGACATGATCATATCCATTTTCTTGGGCATTCGGTTCAACTTTTGATCCCATAAAAATGTTGTAATATAAAGACAAACAAAATGGGCATAAAATTAATTACTTCCAATTTTAGTTCAGGTGTAATATAGAAAAACAAAGTCATGAACCCTGATATCGTAACTAAACATAAATTTTCAAACTGTCCAATTATGACTCAAATGAAGCAATGCAAAATCAGTGTATGAAAATACGCCTAAATCCATTTCTAATCATTCAATAACTATCCAATTCAACCATTCATCATATCATCAAAATCAAAAATATATATAAAATAAATAAGAGAAAATTCAAGTTTCTTACAGTCAACATTCCTTTGACGATATCATCAGTGTAAACCTCAGGCTCAGCTTCTTGCAGACCCAGCAAAGATTCCAAAATACTCTTGTCTCCAGAATCCGCATTTCTCTCCAGCATCAAAACCCCACCTTTATCTCGCTTGAACTCATCGACAAGTTTATGTAAAAACTCATCTCTCTTCCTCTGCACCTCCTTTAAATTCTTCTCAATCCCACCATACCCAATCCATCTCAAAAACGGTACAAAGTCACATAAAGTCATTACATTTACAGCTTGGAACACGTCACCGGTGTTGTCACAATATTTCCCGATAACCATCAGCTCCGCTACATGCAGCGCAAGTTTTGAAAATACAGTGTTTAAATTGACTTTGACTTTTTCTCGGGTCTGGTCGGACGATCGGATCAAAGTCCGGATCATATTCCGAACTTCTAAATTTCTTATGGCAGCGGTGCGACGGATGCATGCAGCGGAGAACATATGTATGGCAGCGATGCGGCGGAGGTTACGCCAATGATCACCATAAGGGGCTGAAGGGATAGTGGTGTAGTTATATCCATTTATCTCGAAAGCTAAGACTTCAGGTCGGTTAGCGAAAACGATGTCGTTTTGGGATAAACATTGCTCAACACATTCAGCGGAGGAGAGGAGTAGGACACGGCTGTTGCCGAGGCGGAGGTGGAGAATAGGACCGTATTGGGCTGACAGTGCATGAAGGGATAGGTGAGGTGAGCCTTTGGAGAAGTTGAAGATGTGTAAATGGCCTATAATAGGGAGTGAAGGTGGACTTGGTAGTGTTTTTTTGAGGTTGTCATGGTGGGTGAGTTTGGTTTTGAGGATTTTGAAGATTGTGATGATTGTGATGAGAGTTATAACAAGTGGATAGAGGTTGGGAATGTCCATTTGATGTGTGTTGGGTGAGAGAGCGAGTGACATGAACATGAGTTTATATAGCAGGGATAGACAGTCTCATATTTAATACTCTGTCTCTCTGTTTCAATTTAATTGTTAATATGTAATAAAATAATAATAATAGCTATGTTTCATTGTTAATTTTTTTAAATTAATTGGCTACTAACAATAAATATTTTAAAATAAAATTCTTATCTTATCCATATACCTTATAAATTGCATATCATTTAATGCACTTTTACAAATTGCTACTGAATCAGAACTAAGTGGATTTGATGTCCAAGTATAAAATTTATATTATCAAATGAAAAAAGTTTGTATTGGTAAGTAATTTAATTAACATTCAATAAGGGTATATAAATAGTAGAATATAAATTTTCTCAAAATGTGAAATATTAATTGAGATAATTAACTTGAAGTACAGTGAATAGTAAAACGTCAAATAAAATTGTTTTGGTTTTGTTCTAAAATATTATATGCTACAGCTACACTGAATCTGAATCCGTCGCTCTTTTTCACAGAATTATAAATTGAAATAATTATAATGATTTATAGGGAATAGTAAAACGTGAAAATAAAATTATTTTATATTGTTCTAAAACATTACAAGTTACACTGAATCCATGATTAGTAGTTAAATGCGACATTTATGCAATAGTGTTGAAAGATTAGCATGCATTTATAAGTTGAATAACTCGACGCAACGACGCTTTGGAAACACTTGGCACCGTTTTGGTCACCAGTAGCGTAGTTTCGATTTTCGAAAGGTGGTCTGCATGTGAACTGGACAAGAAACATCAATGTTGCAGAGTATTACGTTTGAGCATGCGTCATGGGAGAATAGGAACAAGACATTTGTTGTTGTTTTGTCGAACGAGATGTGTTATTCGACAAAAGCTTAAGGATTATGATTGTATCACTTTCATGTGACATGTAGTGTCTTTTGCTGCTATTGATTGGGATGGACTATTAAGATGAAGATCGAGTATGTGAGAGTGTGAAATACGATCTCGATCGTTGATTATTAACACTTTAACGATTGTAACATTGTATTTTTACAGATACACCACTCATTTAATAAAAATTAACTGTAAAAACTTGCTTGACAAAAGAAATTCTTTAGAATCAAATTCCCTTACATTTTTCGAATCGTTGCACTTAGCCACTACGTGACTAACGAAGGTTAGAACATAAACGAAGTAAGAATAAACGGCATCGTATTTGCGCGTATTAACACTCGCTTCCCGAGTAGTAACCGAGATACGAATTTGAAAGCAGATGGATGCCACGTCGGAAGTGGCGGCTACGGCGATCTCAACTGCGGCATCCGCTCAACGAAATCAGGTGCGTTCAGCGATGTTTTTGATGCTTTTCGTGATTCACAGCATGATAATTGCAGTGAAGTAGTTTAATTTAGTCATCTATGCCGAGTGTAAAACCCTAGAAATTGAATGGTTGTTTACTGTCTGATTGGTGGACTGAATTTGAGAAATTGTAGTCATATCCTTGATGGTATAATATACATGTGGAAGTAAATGTTGTATGAGAAATTGGTACATCAGGTTTTCGATAAGGCTTACAGTGTGTTTCCTGTTTTGGAGTTTGAGTTGAATACTGAAGTGAGGACTGTGCTTGAAATGATGAGAGACTCATTAGTTGGTTAGTAAGAATTTTTCAGTTTTTTTGTGGCGTTTTTCTTCCAGTAAAGTGTAGATAGGTTTCGAGAAACTATTGCGTGTTGTTGTCCTTGGTGACACACTCCGTACTACGGTACTAGTGTAGACTTTTGAATATTATTGTTGTGCTAGCGAAGTATTTGAAGCGCAGAACTAACTTTGTGGTCAAGTTAAATTTTGCTGATTGAAGTATAAAATAACCAAGTGTCTAAATTTCGAGGATAAGTCGGTGAAAAATGAAAAATCCACATTATAATTCGGTTGATGTGTTAATGTACAACTTGTGTGGACTGTGGATCGAAAAATGATTCGTATTCTAAGATCCTTGGCCTTTATGTTCAGTGTATCTGCTCTAAGTTGGAGATGTATGTATTAATGTTCTGAAGATAAACATATGTATGCTGCAAATTGCATAGCTTTAGTCGGTAAACAATAGAAAGCTAGACTTTGGGTGATAGCTTGCAATTAACCTTTGAATTTTCAAGGAAGAAAATAGCGAGCTAATGATTTTTTGAGAGCATAATGATATTGTTAATTTTTAAATATGATGATTGAATTAAAAATATTTATATTATAGTTTGAATATCTTTAATTTTTAATATTAATCAAATTAAAGATTAAGATAGTGTTTCATTGTATTTATAAAAATATATCAATCACTCTTAAATTATTCTCAAATTATCATTTAATTGAATTAACTTAATTTTTAGAAAATAGTTTCTAATAACGGATGGAATTTAAATAAAAACTATCAACAAAACCAACCTAAAAATAAATTTAACTCATATGAGTAAATGATCAAGAAGGACAAATAAGTTTTGTAAGACGGTGAGATATAATCTTAATCGTTCATTATAATCTAAAAAACAACTGTCAAATCTGACCGCTGGTGTTTTTTCAAATCCAATCATCCAGTTTTATATAAAATCAACTTAATCTCAACCGTAAAATTCATTAAATCAATGATCGAAATTACATCTTCTGATCTCACAAATATATAATATCTCTCTAATTTTTTTCCTAACTCATATTTATTGAATGACATAGACTGAATTTGGTTCACATTAAATCCTTTGAAGAATATACTTGATAGAATTGAAACAGTTTACAGTTGAGACAACAAACTAGACATTGAATCTCTAACCGTGCACATAGCTTCCAAAGGCTTCCCCTTGGGCAATGTAGTCCCACCTATTCCCTGAGTGAGATCCTCTACTCCACTCTCAGCAGTCTCCCACTCGAAACACTGAATCATAGCGCCAAGACCCAATCCCATTAACCGCATCGCCAGTGCAGCCCCGGGGCAGCTTCTTCTTCCAACCCCAAACGGTATAAATCTATACCCATCCCTCTCACCTACAAACCCTTCAAACCTTTCTGGCCTAAACTCATTAGGCTCGTCCCACACTGCCTCGTCTCGGTGCACTGCCCACGCATTAATCATTAAAATGGTATTCTTAGGCACAGTGTATCTGTTCACAATGCATTTGTCGGATGAGCAATGTGGGACGAGGAGAGGAGCCACGGGGAATAATCGAAGTGTCTCGTTGATTATGCATCTGAGGTACGGAAGGTTTGGGACGTCTGAGTCATCTATGAGATGACCTGGTTTAATTACATTGTCTATTTCATCCTTGGCCTTGGCTAGAATTTTCGGATGGTTTAGAAGAAGTGACATCGCCCATTCCATTGTCTTGACTGAAGTATCCGTCCCTGCTAGGAACATCACCTGTTTGGACAGCAATTGAGATTCATTAGGCCATACTTAAAAGTTATCTTTCATAAACATATATACAACACTTCTAATTACAAATGGAAATGTATCCGCGTGGATTCCTTTTACCTTAAATGAAGCAACGCAAAATCATTGTATGAATATACGACGCTTAAATCCATTTCTAAAAATTCAATCTTACCACCCAATTCAAACATTCAATAACAAAACTTTTTCATGATAAAATTGTTATCATATCATCAAAAATATATATTAAAATAAAAAATAAAAAATGTAAGTTTCTTACGATCAACATTCCCTTGATGATTTCATCAGTGTAAATCTCAGGCTCAGCTGCTTGTAGACCCATCAAAGCTTCCAAAATAGTCTTGTCGTCAGAACCTACATTTCTTTCCGGCGTCAAAACCACACTTTTATTTCGCTTGAACTCATCGATAAGTTTCTGTAAAAACTCATCTCTCTTCTCTGCTCCTCCTTTAAATTCCTCTCAGACCCACCGTACCCAATCCATCTTAAAAACGGGACAAAGTCACATACACTCATTAGAGCTACAGCTTGGAACGCGTCACCAGTGTTGTCGCTATATTTCCCTGCAACCATCATCTCTGCCACACATGCATCGCAAGTTCAGAAAAACTGAGTGTTTTAAATTGACTTTGACTTTTTTCCGGGCCGGGTCGAATGATCGGGTCAAATTAAGAATCATCCTCTGGACTTCAGAATTTCTCACGGCAGCGTAGCGACGAATGCTTGCGGCGGAGAACATGTGTATGGCTCCAATGCGGCGTAGGTTACGCCAAAGGTCACCGTAAGGGGCTGTAGGGATAGTGGTGAAGTTATATCCAAATATCTTGAAGCCTAAGATTTCAGGCCGGTTAGCGAAAACGACGTCATTTTGGGAGAAACATTGTTCAACAGAGGCGGCAGAGGAGAGGAGGAGAAGACGGCGGTTGCCGAGGCGGAGTTGAAGAACAGGACCGTATTGGGCTGAGAGTGCATGAAGGGATTGGTGGGGTGAGCCTTTGGCGAAGTTGAAGATGTGTAGGTGGCCCACAATTGGGAGTGAAGGTGGGCTTGGTAGTTTTTTTGTGAGGTTGTCATGGTGGGTGAGTTTGGTTTTGAGGATTTTGAAGATTGTGATGATAGTGATGAGAGTTAGAACAAGTGAATATAGGTTGAGAAGGTCCATTTCACGAGTTGGGTGAGTGAGTGCCATGAACATGAGTTTATATAAATGTTAATAAAGGGTTAAGTGGTAGACGGATAGGTAATTTTGTAACAAAGAGGACATTATTATGATCGTTGATTTGACTAATACAAAGGTTGAGAGTAAAATTATCTTTTAACTAAATTAGTTGGTTGTATACAAAATACATGATATACTTCACAGCCGACATGCATCCAACTCACAATAATTTTATTGTCATTCTCGAACTCATTCTTGTGAATAAAACAGTCAAATAGTTTAATATTTTCTTATTTTTTTATAATTATTCTCACGAAAAGATGTTCATTCTCCTTGATTTTTTCCTTTATTCTCTATTGCCAAAATAATAAAATTATCTAACATTTCAAATTAACTTTCCACTTTCTATAATTAATTTACAATAAAATTTTCTAATTTATTCGTATACCTTAATCACATCATTTCTTTTAATTATTTTATCAAAACATTTAATGCAGTTTTCAAAAATTATTACTTAATTAGTGAATAAGAACTAGATGGATGTGTTGCCCAAGTATGCAATTTATACTAAAAAGAAAAAAGTTTAAAAGTTAAGTTGGTATGTTATTAACTATCATTCAGTGGAAATAAAGGAGAATAACATTTTAATTATATCATGACACATAATGTCAACTGTTGATTATTAATAATCAAACATACAAAATTTAAATTTAAATATAATCATCAAATCCAACCACCTATGTATTTTTGCAAATCGAATCACTTAATTTAATTAAAATAAATTTCATTCAATCCTTTGATTTATTAAATTATCGAATAAGATTAAAGGATTTTATCTCACAAAAATATACTATTTCCCTCGAACTTAACTCATAAGTCAACAAGATTATATATATATGACTTAAATGTTCTTAATATGCATGAATTATAAAAATAAATAATTATATTGGGAAGTAGTAAAAACCTAAAATACAATTATTTTGAATTTTGTTCTAAGAGTAAGTTCAGGAGGGACAAGTTTTATTTAGTAAAACAATGTGACAAAATCTGGACCATTGAGATTTACCAATCAGTGTTGAGGTTAAAATTGGGTTATGAAGAAAAGTGGGCGGTTGAATATGCGAAAACACGGGACGGTTGGATTTGATGGTTATTCTACTTTTAATCTCATCCGTTGTATTACAATTAACTAACGATCTGGATTGTGTTTCACTATCTTACAAGAACATAATCGTCCTTCTTAAACTTTTCCCTTTGTTCTAATACAACACTAAATTTATGTTAAGAGACAATTTTGAACAAAACACAAGAGTACTATTAATGCAGTTCTTCTAGAACCTTATTTCATAGATAGTACTATATAAAATGATGTTGGCTATACTATTTTCAAATCCTCACAACAAACATCTAATTTTGAAATTAATTAAAAATTATCTCATGGGTTAGATTCAAAAAAAATACTAAAATTCTGTGAATGAGGCATTTAATCAAAAGCAACGATTTTGATAATCTGAAAATTAAGGTTACTGTTGTTTTTTTAATAAATAAGAGGTTGTATTTGTAAAAAGTTGTCTGTTTGCATTTAATCAAAATTCTTCTCAAATTTTATTATGTGATTCACGAGTTAAGATTAAGAGTGACAATATGTTTTTGTAAAATAGATACTAGATAGACTTAATTTCAACCGTTGATTGGATAAATTTGATGGTTTAGATTAAAGTTAGTTTTTAATTAAATATGACGGTTATATTTGCAAAAAACACGGGTGTTTATCAATATCAACCGTTGGATGAATAAAAATCAACGATTGAGATGATGTCCTCCGGTGCTACAAAAATTTGATTGTCATTCTTGATCTTTTCCATGTGACTCACTCTCTCTCATTTATTTATATATTTTTCTGTGTCTCAATATAGTTTACATATAATCTTTATTTATTTTCTATAATATAGTTTAGAAGTGGATAATTAATATATCATAATGTAAATATGGAGTTAGGTTCTAGAGAGACATGTAAATTTTGTGAAAGATAAGAACATAATCTTAGCCGTTGATTTGATTAATTCGACGGTTGAAATTTAAGTTGGTTTTTAATTAATTTGGCGATTGGATTTGTAAAAAACACGGGTGGTTGGTGACTGGCGATTACCAATATCAACCGTTGGATTAATAAAAATCAACGGTTGAGATGATGTCCTTCCATCTTACTAAAATTTACATGTCCTCATAAAAACTTTCACTGTAAATATGAGGCATGGATAATTTGAGAGGATGACCTGTGGCCGTCAATTCAATCATTCTTAGATTTTCTTAAACTTTATCTTGTGTCTCAACATCCTTAAAAAAATTCTATCAAAAAAAACATCCTTAAAAAATTAACGTGACAAAAAACGATGAATTCACTTTCCATTCTGGAAACGACATCGTTGTTATTCCGCACCAGGTTACAAAAGCTAGAACAAAAATGAATGTGTCATAAATGTGGTCAAATTTGGTATGCTAGTGGGGCCCACGTAAGGAAAAAAACACTTGCAAACTACGGATTTTACGCTGAGTGTTTTGTAACTTTGCACTATAAAAGGAGGGAGGGGTGAAGGTAAAACTCACCCCTCAACCTCTCTTCATCTCTTGCTTCTTACTTGATATTCTGTTCTTTTGAGTCCCAAATAGTTTTAGCATTCCAGAGTTTTTATAACACGTTATCAGCACGATCATTCTGTCCCCAACTGAGTAAGTTATAGAAGACGGTATACTTTTCTTGTTTGTATTATTATTGTATAACGTCATATTGCTATACAACGGATGGTTGTACCTCCACATATAGTATATGATGTGATTTACAACATGCATTTACTTTTCTAAATGTATAACCTCATTTTATTGTACAACGGACGGATCTAACCTCCGTATAGTAAATGAGGTGATTTATCTGATGATATAATCATTTCATATAATATTTGCTTTAAGTTGATTATATGCTTACTTCATTTATTTTGCTAAAACGTTATAATTAATACATGTTTTAAAATAACTAAAATGTTTTACTATATTTATTTAATTAGATGTTAAATTGATGATATTGTTTAAAACCATTAGCATTTAATTAAACCAAATTAGTGGACTCCCAACGGTAACCTAACGGCTATATTCCCTCCAACGGCTATATTTTACCTTATAAATACGTACTTATTTTACGTTGAAAAATCACAAAACTTCCCTTTACCTTACACTTTCCTCATACTAGATTTTGATAAAATGTCACTCCTTGTATTAGCCCTTACGGCCATAATCATTATTGTAACTTGTGTCATTGTTTTCACCGGAGATCCCACGCCGGATGAGTTTGTATATTGTTGTAAAATGATCGGAAGCATGTGTGTATGTTTTATCGGTATGATTTTTGTGTATATCTCTTTTATAATGTGATCTAATAAATCATCTTGTTTCTTTTCATTAGTTATCACCATGAGCAATCTTGTGAAACTCGAATTTCCTCCCCTCCTTATCACCGGAAGTAACTATGTACCATGGTCGGTTGATATCAAAAACCATTTGAGATCAAAAAGTCTTATTGAGACATTGAACGAAAAGAACAGTTCATCAGAAAGTGACAAAGCAACGGCTTTAGTCTTTCTTAGAAGGCATATCGATGAAAGCCTTAAGAATGAGCATCTCACTGTGGAAGATCCAAGTGAGTTATGGAAAAATTTAAAGGATCGGTATGATCATCAAAAGGATGTGATACTTCCTAAGTATCGAGATGCATGGAATAATTTACGATTCCAAGACTTTAAAAAGGTCAGTGATTATAATTCCACAATGTTCAGTATCGTATCATTCCTAAAATATTGTGGAAGTATGATAACTGATGGGGAAATGATTGAAAAGACTCTTTCCACCTTTCATGCCTCAAGTATCACCTTACAACAACAATATCGCATTCGAGGCTTCACTAAATATTCTGATTTGATCACTACCCTTTTGGTTGCGGAAGAGTACAATGAACTGTTGATTAAAAATCATCAATCTCGCCCGACGGGGTCTAAAACATTCACTGAGGCAAATTTTGTTCAAAATGACAAGCCTGGGTACATGAATACTTTCCGAGGTCGAGGCAGAGGTCGTGGACACGGAAGAGGTCGTGGTCATGGTCGTGGTCGTGACCAAGGACGTGGTCGAGGAAGTTATTCTCATAATACTCCTAATAAGATGACTAATCCTCAACTTAAGAGAAATCGAGATGATTGGAACCAAGGGAAACCAAACAAAATCGAAAAAGGTTCAGTCTCATCAAACGATCATGGATCTGTTTGTCACAGATGTGGCTTAAAGGGTCATTGGTTCAGAGCATGTCGAACTCCTGAGCATTTTGCTAAACTCTATCAAGAGTCGATTGATAAAAAGGAAAGGGAAAGGAAGTCAACTTTATTGACCACCCTTTAAATGAGTTCACTCATTTTGAAGCATCTGACTTCCATAATGACTTTGGAAATATGGGCGGAAACTTCACAGATGGAAAGAGGTCAATTATATTGATCGAGATCCTATAAAAGAATACACTCATCTTGGAGAATCGACTTCTATAATGAACTCATGGGTGATTCTGTGCAAGAAAGAAGTGATGCTGATGTTGTGTAACAAGATGATCAAATGCTTGCATATTTGTCTTTTCTGTGTGTTTTCTTAACTAAGCATGTTTTCCATTTCCTCCTTTCAAGTTTGTAGTAAATTAAACCTATGTTGTATCAATCAACCATCTTATGAAATTCTTGTTTACTTAGTTTAGAAATGGACGGTGAAGCAAATCAGAGGGTAAGTGTTGAAGAAGTTTGCATACTTGATTGTGGAACAACACATACAATACTGAAGGATGAAAGGTTTTTCTTAAGTATAAAACCAACACAAACTATTGTGAATACTATATCGGGTCCGGTTGACTTGATTGAAGGGACTGGTGCAGCAAACTTCACATTGCCAAATGGCACATTGTTTAAGATAAACAATGCTTTATTTTCACCTAAGTCTAAAAGAAACTTATTAAGTTTCAATGATATATATTCTCATGGACTAGATACTCAGTCTATAACTGAGGGTTCCACAAAATACATGTTACTCACTAGAAACAAGTCTGGAAAAAGACACATACTAGAGAAACTACCAATGCTCCCTACTGGATTGCATTACACGCATATACACATGATTGAATCAAATGCGGTAGTAATCAAACCTTCAGTTTTAACCATATGGCATGACCGACTGGGTCACCCAGGTACCACTATGATGCGAAGGATTAGTTTAAATACACTTGGACATCCATTAAAGGGTGAGAAGATCCCTCAAGGTAGTTTATTATGCAAAGCTTGTTCTCTTGGAAAGCTAATCACAAGACCTTCACCAGGAAAGGTTGAAAAAGAATCACCTGCATTCCTTGAACGTATTCAAGGTGATATATGTGGACCTATTCACCCACCATGTGGACCATTTCGATACTTTATGGTATTGATAGATGCTTCTAGTAAATGGTCACATGTATGCTTGTTATCAACCCGCAATGTGGCATTTGCTAGGTTACTTGCTCAACTAATTAAGTTACGAGCTCAATTTCCTGATCATACTATTAAGAAAATTAGGCTTGATAATGCCGGTGAATTCACATCCCAGACATTTGATGACTATTGTATGTCAGTTGGGATTACCGTTGAACATCCAGTTGCCCATGTTCACACACAGAATGGTCTTGCTGAATCACTAATAAAGCGCCTCCAACTTATTGCTAGGCCTTTAATAATGAGAACAATGCTCCCTACTTCAGTATGGGGTCATGCTATATTACATGCTGCGGCATTAATACGCATCAGACCAAGTGCTTATCATCAGTATTCTCCACTTCAACTTGCATTTGGTCAAGTACCAAATATCTCACATTTAAGGATTTTTGGTTGCGCTATTTATGTGCCAATCGCACCTCCTCAAAGAACAAAGATGGGACCACAAAGAAGTCTCGGAATTTATATTGGTTTTGAAAGTCCATCTATTGTTAAATATCTTGAACCTCAAGCTGGAATGTTTGCACAGCTCGTTTTGCTGATTGCCATTTTAATGAGGAAATTTTCCCTATGTTAGGGGGAGAAGTAAAACCGTTGGAAAAGGAACTAAGTTGGTTTGTACCAACACTAGCACATCTTGACCCTCACACAAAGGATTGTGAAAAACAAGTTGAAAAGATACTGCATTTACAAGATATAGCAAATCAACTCCCTGATGCATTTGCAGACACTAAGAGGGTGACAAAATCTCATATACCGGCTGAGAATGCTCCAGTTCAAATTGAAATTCCAAAAGGAAAATTTGAAACTAAAGTCACTCATGAAACCACAACACGCTTAAAGCGTGGTAGCCACCTGGTTCCAAGAACAAAATTCCTCGAAAAATGAAAAGGGCTGATAAGTCTGACGTGCCCATAGCAGAGGAACAAATTCCTGTAGAAATACAGAATGATGAGAATCAAGAGATCTCAATAAATTATGCCTATACGGGTATAAGATGGAATCGAAATGAGAATATCAATGATGCATTCTCATATAGTTTGGCATGTGATATCATGAATGAAAATGATGGAGATCCCGAGCCACTGTCGATTAGTGAATGTAAAAATCGACATGATTGGAACAAGTGGAAACAAGCAGTTGAAACTGAACTAGACTCGCTTAATAAGCGTAAGGTCTTTGGGCTATAGTACTCACACCTAAGGATGTGAGGCCTGTCGGATATAAATGGGTCTTTGTGCGAAAGAGAAATGAGAAAAATGAGATTGTAAGATACAAGGCTAGACTTGTTGCACAAGGTTTTTCTCAAAGACCCGGTATCGATTTTGACGAAACGTATTCTCCTGTAATGGATGGAATTACGTTCAGATACCTGATTAGTCTGACAGTTCATGAAAAACTTAATATGCATCTTATGGATGTTGTTACAGCTTATCTATATGGATCACTTGACACTGAAATTTTTATGAAAGTTCCTGAGGGTTTTAAGATGCCGGAATCATCGAGTTCAAAACCCAGAGAAAGATATTCAGTCAAGTTAGAAAGATCCTTATACGGATTAAAACAATCCGGACGCATGTGGTACAATCGATTAAGCGATTATTTGTCAAAAAAGGATATATTAACAATCCCCTTTGTCCGTGCGTTTTCATTAAGAAAACAACATCTGGATGTGTAATTATCGCTGTCTATGTCGATGATTTGAATATCATCGGGACAAGTGAGGAGATTCAAGAAGTAATCTCTTATCTGAAAAGGGAATTCGAAATGAAAGACCTTGGGAAAACAAAATATTGTCTCGGATTACAGATTGAGCACATGTCAAGTGGGATACTTGTGCATCAATCGAATTATACGAGAAAGATTATTAAGAGGTTCAATATGGATAAGTCAAATCCACTAAGTACCCCAATGGTTGTAAGATCCCTCGATATCAACAAGGATCCATTTCGCCCTTGTGAAGAATCTGAACAGATTCTGGGTCCAGAGTACCTTATTTCAGTGCAATCGGAGCTCTTATGTATCTCACTAATTGTACTCGTCCTGACATTTCGTTTGCAGTTAATTTGTTAGCTAGATTCAGCTCTGCTCCTACGAAACGACACTGGAATGGAATCAAACATGTGTTTCGCTACCTTCAAGGAACAATTGATTTAGGATTATTTTATCCTAACAATTCGAAACCAGTTTTGGTTGGTTATGCTGATGCAGGTTATTTGTCAGACCCGCACAAAGGAAAGTCACAAACCGGATACGTATTTACATGTGGAGGAACTGCAATCTCTTGGCGTTCACAGAAACAGACACTCGTTGCCACATCGTCAAACCATGCTGAGATCATCGCATTGCACGAGGCAAGTCGTGAGTGTGTATGGTTGAAGTCAATGACACAGCATATTAGGATCACAAGTGGTCTACTACCACTGGATGAACCCATCATTCTTTATGAAGACAATGCTGCATGCATTACTCAAATGAAGGAGGGATTCATCAAAAGCGATAGAACAAAACATATTCATCCTAAGTTCTTTTCCTTCACTCAAGAGTTGGAAAAGGATAAGACGATCAACATACAATATGTCCGTTCCGACGAAAATTCAGCAGATCTTTTTACAAAAGCTCTTCCCACGTCAACATTAAAAAGCATGTCCAAGAGATCGGCATGCGACGGTTACAGAATTTGTGACAAACTCATCTATATCAAGATGAGGGGGAGCTTCGCGTGGTTGCACTCTTTTTCCCTTACTGGTTTTTATCCCACAGGGTTTTTCCAAGTAAGGTTTTTAATGAGGCAACAGAAACACGTACTAAGCATCCCAAAAGGGGGAGTGTCATAAATGTGGTCAAATTTGGTATGCTAGTGGGGCCCACGTAAGGAAAAAAACACTTGCAAACTACGGATTTTACGCTGAGTGTTTTGTAACTTTGCACTATAAAAGGAGGGAGGGGGTGAAGGTAAAACTCACCCCTCAACCTCTCTTCATCTCTTGCTTCTTACTTGATATTCTGTTCTTTTGAGTCCCAAATAGTTTTAGCATTCCAGAGTTTTTATAACAGAATGAAACTAGAAAATTAAAATATGAACGTAAGCGATATTAAACGGCATCGTATTATCGCCTACCAAAACTCGCTTGCCGAGCGTGATCGAGTTACGAATTTGAACTCAGATGCCACGTCGGAAGTGGCGGTTGCGGCGTTCTCAAGGGCGGCTTCCGCTCAACGAAATCAGGTGCGTTCAGTGTTGTTGATTAATGCTTTGTCTTAATTTAAAGCGTGATGATCGAAGTGAAGTAGTTTTAGTGAGCTGCGCAGAGTGTAAAACCCTAGAAATGGAATGGTTGATTTATGTTTTGAGAAACTGTTGTGATTGTGATGTATTAGTGTATATTTTTGAATCTTTTTGACTTAGGCCAGTATTTGTTCTACGGAAGTCACTTAAAGCTTATAACTAAATTTGGGGTCAGGTAAGATTTTTCTGAATGAAGTTTAATATAATGAGGTGTCTAAATATATAGGGCGAGTAAGAGCAAATTTGATGCATTAATGAATTCTTTTCCTATTGTGGGTGAAATCACAACTCGTGTAGACTGTGGATCGAAAAATGGTTCTTAGTTCTATTATCCTTTGGAAGTGCTTTGTCATGGAGTCATGTGTAATCGGATTAGGAGTGTCTGTATATTTGTTTTAAAGGATATATTTAGAATAAAAATAGTTAAGAAGGCCCTAAAAGTAAACCTCAAACTTTTGTGTAGCTAGTTCAGTTTGATGGTTGCTTCTGAAGAGTGCTGATATAAGTACCGTAGAAACAGTGTCAGGGTACTCTGGAGTGTGACCTATGAACATGGAGTTTGATTTTTTACCTTATGTTAGGACCAAGCTACATATATGAAGCTTTTGTTTTCGGATATGAATCGTGAAGGCATATTTGGTTTGCTAGTTGTGTTTTCTATCACGATCTGTTCGGAAACTGTTAGTTCAAATCTCATGACAGCCTAGTTGATTTCCAGGGAATCTTATGTAAAATCACAAACATGCTTAAGAAGAAACATTTTTATTCATGTCTACTGCTTATAATACTAGACTGACTGAATGTCTTGCTTATGCTTTAAGGTTTCATTTATGGCAAGAGACATGAACTCATATAAATAATTGTGTTGATTCGGTTTCAATGTTTATATTATATATGTTGAGGAATGAAACAGGCAAACAGCAACATGTCATGTTTACTTGGATCATCATTGCTGTGAGCTTGAATGAAAGATGCTGACTATCTAAACAAGAATCTCGTTTGAAAAACACAGCACTTTCTGTTTGATTTGGTCTAGACTCTAAATACTATTATTCTGTTATATGCATATGTCAGTGAGCATCCTTCGGCTGATTACATCCCGGACAGCACAACTAAGAGTGTCGACATCTTATAGACTTGGCCTTTATGTTCAGTGTATCTGTTCTAAGTGTTTCTTGAACATGCCATTACGCACCGATTTTCTATTTCCGTCTCATTGATGCTTGTTTCTGATTTGGGTATTATTAATCTTTCAGGAATGAGACTGTGAAGGCAGCCTGTGACTTGTAGTCCTTCAAAAAGAAATGTGATATATTTTCCAAATCCCATGATAAAACAAAGTTTGTTCCATTCCAGGTACGATGTCCAGTTGTTTTTATTTAATCACATCTATTACTTAATGAAAACAACTGTGTTAAAATGAGTATGTAGAACTAGTACATCTCCTGCAGACTTTGTAATGTATAAATGATTAAATATGACTCTGTTTGTTTTTACATTTTTGCTTCATATAAGCCTTTCATTTACTACTTTAGTATTACTGGTTCATTTTTGCTAATATTTCTAACTTTATACTATAGTGGAAAAGTACTAGATAATATGGCAAGTGTTTTGTTCCTAGTTGGTGACAGATTTGCACTTTATTTGTTTTTTCCGAGAGAAAATGCTGGTACATCATCCTGATAACATTCTATATCCCAACAAAATTCCCGATATACTCATTTGCTATTTCGTTGCTTTGCCCATAATGTGCACCTTTCATTCATATTGTGATGATAAAATCAAACTTTGATGATGTTTCAATATCATCAGTTAATGATAATATATTATACAATAATTTCAAGGTGAATAATTGTGTTTGCTACCATGGAAAGGACAAAGCTGGTTTCTGGTTAATTCTATGATAATCTTCACTGAATATGAGATTAGCGAAATCTCATTTGTGAATAATCTATATCCTTGATGCGTCTATCCCAACTTCAGTTGTCGGCTAATGAAAATAAAATTTAAATTATAGCATATTTGACTTACCGACAAAGGTTAGTCTTATGATGCGATGAATCTGTCTTTATTATTATCTTTCTGTTGTATCATTGCACAAAACAATGTGGAATATTTGCGTGTCTCCAAATTGTAATATAAATGTTTATTGTGTAGAAAATTATTGTTAACATTCCTACATGAAGTTAATAGGTATTGACTAACTGTTTGTATATTTCATAAGAAATGAATAAGTCTGTAATACTGTGAAGTTTCTTTTTCTTTTCTTTTCTTTTCTTTTTTGGTTTATAAGAGTCAGCTAATTAACCGAATCAGGGAGTGACATGTGTCCACCGGCTTTGGGTGATGAGAACTATTGCATTTTAAACAGCTAGCTAGATTAGTTATGAAATTTAAAAGAAAGATTTTGACATCTATGATAACTTTTATTAATCTGATTAGAACAAATTATGTTTCTATGGCGGAGAGATCGGCAACTTTCAGCCGTATCAATCTATAAGAAAAGTCGACCCAAATGATTCTGATAAACCGACTCATTTTAAAACTTGTGTTTCAACCTTCAACCAATTGGTTCCCTGAGATTTTATTCCGTTGCATATCATTTCTTATTTTATTTTTTGCATTGTTGTAAGCTTTTGGATACTGTGTGTTGGAGTTGGATTATTACTGTTTTCGTGCTGTGATAGTAGCGTGGTTAGATCCCTGAAATTGCTGATTGTTGGGTCGCTGTTCAGTAATTTATTAATCTTTAATCAGTTTGAGCTTTGAAGATGTGGCAAATTTTAGTACTTTGGTTTTTTGTGCTTTGATCAATAATTTAAGATTAACTAACTGATGGCAGCTGTGCTCTGATGTTTTTGTAAATTACACACTTATCTATATGCAAAATCTGAATTTTCTATTCTTTTTACATGTTGCATAATGTCACGTAGAAGTCTCTATGTATCAGGTAATAAGGATAATTGAGATGGCCAGCTATGCTTGAAGTGTTGCTTGAAGGGTTTCAACGGCATGGCATTAAGGTATAATTTCAAACTATTTAATTTGCTGAATTTTCATGCCACACACGCTGACTTACTGTAGGGATAAGAATATAAAATTGGCATTATTTAGGTCAATAGCAAAGTTGGAGATGTATATATTGATTTTCTGAGGATAAACATATACATGCTGCAAATTGCATAGGTTAATTTGGTAAACAATAGAAAGCTAGAGTTTGATGAGTTGCACACGAACAACCACCCTTTTGTATGAAAGAATTTATGAATAGGCTCGAGTAGGTTAGTATGGGTACGGTCATGGGAATCCTGAATGACTTTATCAACTGTACAAACTATAACCAGTCTAAACAAGGAATTACTTGATTTCGTAAGGGTACCCGACAAGAAGCAACTTTTGCGGACTTGCGGTTACTGTGCTGGTATCAAGTTCTTAAATATATGAGAAGTCATATCCACGATGTAGTACCTTTGCTGTTTTTTTAATCATCCAATGGAATTTCATAAAGCTTATTATATTACATTAACAAGTCCTCCCATGTTCATTTCTTTAAATGATATTTTAGCTATTGTTCGACTATCCTCTTGGTTTAGGTAAGCGTGTTGCATTTGGTTACCGTGTGTTATACTAATCAATTGCAATTAATATTTTTATGACCTTGTCTGGCTCTCTTCAATGCAATCACAGAGTCAAAGAAGCATAAGCATGGTTTGTTTAATTCTAATCACTGCATGAACTTGGCCTCTATAGAGCTGTATTGGTCCCACAAAGGTCTCAATAGTCTATTGATAATATTAGTAGTTAGCCAAGGGAAATAAGAGCCTCAGCCATATTGAAATGATTAGGAATATGTTATTCTCTTTAATCAAAAAGTCAATTATCAAGTTTCATTCTTTCTGTATAAATACTGTCATTATTTCCCATCATCTCATTTCAATTTCATCAAGCAGCACTTAAAAGCTCTATATCTTGAAAACCCTGAGTTTATTTCATTGCAGGGTGATATGGAGGGTCATCTGAGTGTTTATGCTGATGGAGAGTGGGATACTAGCGACAGAAACTTTTTGAATGATGATGTTGATTTCATGTTGCATCAATTATTCAACAATGAGGTTGCCGAGGGATCTAACTCAACTTCAGCAGCCCCAGCACCCTGGTCCTTCACAGAGAATAGTAATAATGTGACCGAAGCCAATCCAAGTTTTTATTATCACATGGACTCAACCCACACCAACTCATACCACCTTTTGCCGCAGTATTGTTTCAGTGGTCACATGGAGGTTGGAGTGTCCCCCCAACAGCCCTATAAGAGGAATGTACCTTCGGACTACTATATGATGGATGCCATTGTCTCACCAGCTCCAATGTTCTCAAATGGCATACCAGAAGATGGCCCTTTCATGGCCGGGGTTGAGATGAGTCAAGTCGAGCCAGATATTTTCATTTCCATTCCAACCGCGCCATTGAATCTTAAAAGAAACTTGGACGTGTCTGCGCATGGCCAACACAACAGTACATCTAGCATCCCAAACAAGAAAAGTCGCACAGTTAAAAATGTACTTTCATTTCCACTGCTCCCTTTACTATAATGCAATTCTGTTTCCATTCTTACATTCAAACATTTTCCAAATGCAGGATTCAAACAAAATGAAGTCTCTGCCAAAGAAGAATTGCAAAACATCTTTGCATGGCAGTGATGCCGAAGCTATAAACTCGACTAAACAAATGTCTAGTTCGTCATACAGTTCAGAGGATGATTCCAATGCTTCGCAAGAGCTCAATGCAGGAACCTCATCAGATACTAAACTAATGGCATCACTTGATAAGAATGGAAAGAAAACAGGACGGAGAGGCTCAGCTATTGATCCGCAAAGCCTTTACGCAAGGGTATGGTATTTAAATAGTCATGTTACATACTGGCTCTCTTCAAGGAGACAATCGGTTTCCTCACATATTTCATATTTACTCTATAGAAAAGAAGAGAAAGAATAAATGAAAGGCTAAAGATCCTCCAAAATCTCGTTCCAAATGGAACTAAGGTGAGTCTTGCATTTTACTACCAAACATTGATAGTGATATGAAACCTTTAGATCATTATCTAATACTTTATTGCTTTGATACAGGTTGATATAAGCACTATGCTCGAAGAGGCAGTAAGTTATGTGAAGTTCTTGCAGACTCAAATTAAGGTTAGAATAACAACAAACTCACCAAGCACCTCATAACCCAATAACATTTTAAATTTAACATTTTTTAACAATCAATTTTGCAGCTCTTGAGCTCTGATGATTTGTGGATGTATGCACCAATAGCTTACAATGGAGTCGACGTAGGCCTTGATAGGAGATTATCACATAACTTGTGAATTCAATCGACATAAGAAACATCATACTGTCCATCAACTAACTCATATTGATCTTCCCTAAACTCAAAGTTATCTTTGTTAAATATTCGTTTGTAATGTTTGCCGCTATGGTCAGTAAAGAGTCTGTATTTTTAGAAATCGTTATTTTTCCATGTAAAATAAGAACAGAAATTACGTGCAAGTGTGTTTTTCATCAATGCTTAGTCTTCCATATTGTTTTCACATGACCATATAAGTGAGAATTTCGATCAAATGAATGAATCCAAATTCGAATGCGGCAACTGGCAATGCCAGTACCATGGATCCTCATGGAAGAATCTATTTTATACTTTGCAGCGAACAATTCTACTGATACTAAGCGACCACAACCTGTAGTCAGATATCAGATGATAATCATATGGAATGATACAAATCGATCTGCATTGTTATTACTTTACTGAAATTGTATATCACTACTGCTACATAAGTGAACTCGAGCAGTTAAGTACGAGCTGTTTTTCTGGAAATCATCTTCTTGAAAGACAGGTAATCTATTAGAAGTTTATAAAACTGCTGAAAAGTGTGGTACACCTAAATAAACAGTAAACCAAAAGATGGCACCGACCAGAGAAGTCATTTAATAGCAGCCATCAAATTATCGGCCTACAAACTTCAAAGGAATTCTCTTATCGCTTCTTTCCTCCCTTTCCCTTCTTACCACCCTTCCCTTTCTTCTTGCCCTTCTTCTTTCCACCACCTCCACCTTTCTTTCCACCATCATCCTGGCTACCCCCAATATTAATATTTAGCCTACCAATACCATCCCCAGATGACTTCCCTGCTTTCAAAAGATGTGAAACCTCAAGCACACCGTTCCTAAAATAACCTTCAGTAGGCTTCAACCCTCTATCACCATCAGATCTTCGTTTATCCTTCTTTTTAACTCCTTGCATCCTTGCTATACCTTCAAATTTTCCAAACATCCGATTCTAAAACATAAAAAACAGAAAACATAAGCACTTGTTAAAATAACTAACCAAACATTCGCAATATAATTTCTTATAACAGTTACCTCTTCGAGCATCTTCCGTTCTCGTTCCTTTTGCTTTTTCATCGGCACCTTGGCCACACTGAGTGGCAGTCTCTGCTTCTTCTGCGGCTGTAGCAATATATACAAAGTTACAACAATCAACAAATCAACACTGAATTAAAACAGCTACAATAATTGAAAAAACTCATGTGATGATACCTTTCCACCAAGTGAGACTACTTTCTGATTCTCTATCGCCTTGCGCTCTTTCCAGCTCATATTAGCAGTTCCTGAGAATCATATACCAGAAAAAATTATCAGATTAGGTCGGAGATTGAGATCAGATTCGTAATTAGGGTTTGTGGTTTACCTAATCGCTCGACGTCTTTCATGATGCTCCTGAGGTCCAACGACATGTCGGCGTCGAAATTCATGCCGGCAGGTTTCCGGCGACCTCCCTGAACCATCTCAAAGCGAGTAAAAGATCAACGGGAATGACAAGTCCGAGGTTTTACGGATTCGGACAAACACTGGCGTCGCTTCAGCGATTGGAGTTAGGGTTTGAATAAGGAAGACTACTTGCAGCTGCTAAACGGCAGCGTTTGATTCGTATTGAATAAGCACTTGACAAAGGAACAAACAACAGAGTAAAGTGAAGAAAAATAAAAAGCTTTAGGTTTTATTAAAAGGAAGATTAGATTTTTAAAAATCTAGTGCATGAGTTTTAACAATTTTATTTATAATTAAATTTTATATGTTAAATTATTACTCCCTCCGTCCCATTTTGTTTGTCCAAAAGTACAAAATGCACGATAATTAAGATAGAAAGAGGGTATAAAATGTGTGGTTGGAAATAGATGATTAATAAATAAATGAGTAAAAAAGTAGAATGTGTGGTGGAGAATGAAGGAAAGTGGACAAACTTAAGGGGACATCCAAAATGGAAAGTGGACAAACATTATGGGACGGAGGGAGTAATTAATAACGATTGAAATTGTGACTCACAATCTCGTGTGTTTATTTATATCTATTCTTAACAATTATATTGTTTTTTGTTTGGTTTTCTGATGCCATTACTAAAAATGATTTGATTCTTGTATTAGTGGTACACTACATTAGTATTTGAAAACATTACAAAAGGGGAATGGGTTTACAAAAAGAGTGGCTCCTCAAAGTTGAATTGAGATGTAATGTAAAATGTTGAAAAAACTACAACATTGGTCTAATGGGTTGGAAAGTTAGCTGCCCTAGTCGACATAGCACAAAAAATTATCGAAGTTGTAACATGTGTTTGACTTAGTGAACACATATTAAGTTGAACCTACTGGAATCATCTTCAAGGCTGCAGCTACTGGCATGCCGAGGAATCCGAAGAGGACACTGACAAACCATTGTTGTGGAGTGAGAGGAATAGTGCTAGCAAAAGTACCAAGGAACTCGATTATTATGACTTGGAAGATGGCAGTTGTGGTTAGCACAGCCACAAATACGTAATTTTGCAATATGCCCTTGAACACGTTGATTTTCTCCATTTCTCTGGAACTGATTTCATTAAACACCTGAAAATGCAGAAAAAAACAGTGGGAGAAACTAAGTAATGTAATATAGAATCTAAATACGTACATTACTAACACGATAAGAAAGACTGATTTTAAGCCTTGTACATTGTAAAGTTACAATGCACTGTACACACAAACGACAGAGAAATTCCAGGAAGGTAAAATGTGTAATTTAGTGTGAAGTAATGTCGTAGAATCTTACCTGACAAAAGACAAATGAGTTGAAGATGAGCGTGTTAAGGATTAGATCCGAGTCTGGACCATCAAGGTGAAAGGCTGCTTTACCCTTGGTCTGGAGGAACCATATTATAACAAATTGATAAATAGACTGTCCAAAAATATTTCTCCACATGACGTTTGTTATAAAATTTCCTTTCCTTCCAACAGGAGTTCTCTTCATCAGTTCGTCATTTGGAGGCTCGGTTGCTAGAGCAAGTGCACCAAGAGTATCCATTATCATGTTTACCCATAGTAGCTGCACAGCAGTAAGTGGAGTATTTCCTAAAATGAGGACAAGCGATGAATAAGTAATTGTAGTTTCAGAGAATTTCAAGTGACAGGTAACATCTGGATGTATGTAAATGAGACATAAGGAAAAGATTGAGTAATACCAGTCAAGCAGGCTGAAGAAAAGTTGACTACTAAAGCCACAACATTGACAGTGAGTTGAAACTGAACAAATTTCTGGATATTTATGTACACAGAACGCCCCCATTTGGCTACTGTTACAATCGTCGAGAAATTATCATCCATAATGATGACATCGGCACTTTCCTTGGCCACCTGAAATGAGTGAAATTTTTTAAAGATTTTGCGAAACTAAAGAGATTATTGAGAAAAGAAACATTAAAGCTTTATAAAATCTGATTGGTTTTGCTTTGAGAAAAATGCTTTATACTGGCAGCAGAAAAGTAGCAGAAAAGAACCAAGAGTAAAAGCAAACGCGTACCTCAGTTCCAGCAATTCCCATCGCAAGGCCAATATCTGCTTCGTGAAGTGCAGGGGCGTCATTTGTGCCATCACCAGTTACAGCAACAACTTCTTGATGAGTGGTTCTCAATTGTTTCACAAGGTTATGCTTATCCAATGGAGAAGATCGTGCCATCACCTGCCAAACAAGGATCATTTCAGTTACTAAGATATATTTTTATTTCCTAAAGCAATATAAAGCTTGCGGAGTTGCTAGTAATGATATTTAGTTATTAATGCCCCGGGCAATCAACTAGGATATTTTGTATGAGCAATGAATAAATGCATGGCAAAAGTGATTAATGTCTTGTGCCATAGATTTCAAAGGTTCTAGCTTGAAACAGCATAATTTAAAAATGCTCTACCTGGATTTTTGGGATGATGTCATATAATTCTTTCTCGCTCATCTCCCGAAATACTGGCCCTTCAATTGCTATGCCATCGTCAGTTAGTATTCCACATTCTCTTGCAATAGCCTTTGCTGTGTTTATGTTATCGCCAGTAACCATCCGCACAGAAACACCAGCAGCCCGGCAAATTGCTACTGATTCTTTCACTCCAGGGCGAACAGGATCCTTAATACCTACTATTCCAATACAAGTATATCCACTTGCAGGAATAGGACTCTCAGGGGAGAATTTACTTTCAATGTCCATGTAAGCAATGCACAGGGTTCTGAGAGCTTCATTTGCAAAACTTTCAATTGTATCATTCAAAAGTTTGGTGGTAGCTTCATCAAGGGGTGAGACCTCGCCGGCAGAGTTGATGAACTTGTCACATGCAGCCAAAACAATTTCAGATGCACCTTTGCAGTGAGCCCTCAAACCTCCTCCAGGGAGTTCGATGACTACAGCCATTCTCTTTTTAGCTGAATTAAAGGGTTCAACTTTTAAAAGTGGAGCTACTTGTCTTTGTAGTTGGAAATCCCCACCAAGAGATAATCCAAATTCCAATAGTGCAGCCTCTGTGGGTGTCCCTAATATTTCAGTCTTGTTGTCTGCATTCTTGACTACCTCTCCACCAGTGTTACAAAATATCGACTGAATAAATGTATCAACCGCTGAATCAGGAATCTCAGATGCAACTTTACTACCTTTCTCAGAGCTTCCAATATCCAGAATTTGTCCACAAATGCATGCTTTAACAACAGTCATATGATTAGTGGTTAGTGTTCCGGTTTTGTCACTGCAGATGGTAGTGGCAGATCCCATGGTCTCACAAGCAGCTAAATTACGAACTAATGCCTTGTCATTCATCATCTTCTTCATGGCAAATGCAAGGCTCAATGTAACAGCAAGGGGAAGACCCTCTGGAACTGCAACCACAACAATGGTAACGGCAACCGCAAAGGCTTCTAACATTTCTAAGGCATCATCTGCAGACCAATCCCAATGAGATCCCTCTTTCAGCTTCTGGTTGAATAAGCCTTGAACCAAAACTGCAAAAGTTATAACAGCAAAGAAAAGACCAATTTTGCCAATAATTGTTGCAACTCCATTCAACTTCACTTGTAAGGGCGTCTCATCATCCCCACCTTCACTAAGAGTGGCCATCAGCTTACCCCATTGAGTTCGCATTCCCACAGTTGTCACAAGCATTTTGCACGAACCATCCTGAACCTTAGTTCCAGAAAGGAGAAATGGTTTTGCTGCATTAACATCAACTGGTTCACTCTCACCAGTCAAACTAGATTCATTGATCAGCAATGAAAATCCAGATAGGAATAATCCATCAGCAGGAACTTGATCTCCAATGGCAAGATGAACAATGTCGCCAGCAAGCAGATCATAGATAGAAATCTTCTGCCTGCAGCCATTTCTAGTAACCTGAACTGTGATCTTCTTCTTCTCCCTGTCCAAATCTTTAAACTGCAATGATTGTCTGTAATCACTTGTGGCTGTAACAAAAACAACTAGCAGAATACTGGCGACAATCCCTAGTCCATCATGCGCACCCTTAGGCCAACCTTCAGTAGCTATGCCTACTATCAAGGACACCACAGCGCAGAAAGCAAGAATCATCAATGTTGTATCCTGCAGAGCTTCCCACACAAAAACCCAGAAACCCTTTGGCTGGCTCTCAGTGAACTTATTTTCCCCATACACTTCTTTCCTTCCATCAACCAGTCTCTCCAATGTTGATATACCATTATCCGGCGACGTCGAAAGCTTCTTAGCAAGACCCTCAACACCACCGTGTTTTTTCAACTTTTTCAAATCATGTCCTTCAACTACACTCCCCAATTCCTCAGCACATATCTCAAACCCCTTAGATTTCACCTCTTCAGGTGGAGTGTATTCGCTAGTCAAATCAATACCTAAACAACCAAATGTAAGAAATCTTTAGATAACTATCAACTGTTTAGTTATCCAACCTGAATTCAGAGAAACAAACCCTGGATAAACTGAAGCGCAGCTTGTGACACTATCACCGCAACTCTAAACTTCTCCTGCAATAAACATAATCCAATCCATCAGAAACAACATCTCATAAGGATACTCACATTCAAGTAAAGATTTGCAATAAGTCAACAAAAAACTATCCTGAAATCTCAATCCCAAATCACCAAACAAACATCAAAATAAAAAAACATCATCTAAAAAATTGCAGCCAATGTGATCCAAATACAAAAACCAATTAGATTTGTTACTTAAAACTAAGATCTGCCAACAAACTCATATTCTTAAATATTCAAAAATGTGATGAAAAGTTGACATTTGAAAAGTGTTAAGGACCTGATTCGACCGGCGAATAGCTTCAGCCTCAAACCTCTTGGACAAATTAGCAGTAAACCTAAATCGCCGCTTTGGATTCTTCACCACCCAACACAGCTTCCTCCACCGCTGCAAAGCATCATCCGTCGAGTTCTTCGACTTCACATCTCCAAAACTATCATCTAAATAACTCTCCATCCTCCGATCGACCTCAAATCCTTCTCAGCCTCTCCAACTTCACTTCATAAACTCACAAGTCACAACCAATCCACGCGCCGATCCGAACACCGACTGGTTCTTCGTTGACCGGATCGTTGACCAACGTAAAACGGAGAAGACGGAGTTGTTCGGAAATGTGAAGACTGCTGCTGCTGTTAAGTCAAACGCATACAACAAGCGTGACGAGAGGTAGGAGGATTGGGATTTATATAATCCAATGACGCGTTGCCACGTGTAAAGATCTGTTGATGGAATTGTTTTCGTGACTGGACGTTCAAACGAGGTGGTATAAGGAAGCTTCGTCGCAAGTGGACCCAACGCGGTCGTTTTTGTTCGTTATTGACGAGGACGTTTGGACGTGTTTCTTCGTGGTTTCGTGCCGGCTATTGACTTTGACTACGCGGTGAACAATGGCTTCGCGAATCAGAGTACGACAGGTGTAATAGTTGTTTTGGATATGGGCTGGTTGGGCTTGTTGAAAGGTTGGGCCGTATATTTGTCAATATTTGTAGCGGCCTGATTGAAGGCCCAACAACTGACGCCCTGGCCCAGTTTTGTTGCATCAGTGAAGGAGCAGAGCGGAGGTGAAAGTGATTCGAGTTTTCATCGGGATTTGCGCCGTTAATCGGATCGTCGACGGCGTTCGGCGGTGTCTATTTTTTCGTAAATGTTATTTAAATGATTGAATGTGTGAAGAGTGTATAGTTGAAAACTGTTGATTGATTTGGTTGAGAATCGGATTATTGAAAGTGACGTTTGGGATTAGGGTTTGAGAAATGAGTAGTGAAGTGAAGAATTGGCTGCCTGGAGAGCCAGGGAAGTATGTGACGATTTTGGATTTGAAGGAGCAATGGATGAAGAAGAAGCAGCAGGAGGAAGAGGAGGAGAAGAAGCAACAGGAGGAGAAGAAGATTTGTGAGCGGTTGGATGGATGAAGATAGGTGGTGAGGAGAAGCGTGTTGGAGGTAATAGGTGGAAGTCTGGTTGGAGAGTTAGAAGTGGAATGAGTGGTTTGAAGAATGCGGCTGATGGTGAAGTCGGGGGATTGATGGTGGAAGCTGGTTTGAATAGTCGGATTGATGGTGGAAGGCATGGAGCTGGTGATGGTGGTTTAGTTAAGGGTTTGAAGAATGGGAAGAGTGAGTGTAAGGAGGTGGGTGATGTGAAAGCTAGTGGAGTTGATCTGGTGGGTAATGGTAAGGCTAAGTTGGCTGGTGGTGGTAGGTTTCGATCGGGAAAGAGGTTTTCTCGTAGTGGGGGTTCAGTGAAGGCTATTGGTTCTGATGTTAAGGAGAATGTTGGTGTTGATGATGAGAAGAGTCAGCAAACTGAGGAAGTTGATAGCGTTGGTGATGAGAAGGAGACCAGGAAAAATTGTCCATGTCATGCAAGAAGAGAAAATCACTCCGATGGTGGATTTTGGGTTTGTAAGTATGTTGAGCCGGCATCTGGAGCTGAAATTGGGGAGAGTGTAAAAGGGAATGATGTTGTGGAGGAGAACATGGAGGATATTGTGAATGTTGGAAAAGAGGAACCAAATTTACTGAAGAAACGCATTCAAGTTAGAAATGTTAGAGAAGAAAGGAAGGTGGAAAAGGTGACGGAAGATGCAAAGCGGGTTAATGAGGAATTCTCGAGGATTGTCAATCATGATGTTGAGCTGAGGGAGACTTGGAAACCACGAGACAAATGGAGAATGACTATAGATGTTAGTGGCGAAGCATTTGCAAAACAAGAGAATAAAGAGGTAGTTGAGAAGAAAGATGATTTGACTCTGAAGCTTGAGAATATGGATGTGATGGACAGCACAGTGAAGTCTGAAGCCGCCTTGGGGATTGAAATTGTTGAAAACAGTACTGATAAGCATGTTGGTAGGAGAAATGGAATTTATCAAAAGAAAAAGTTTGTTAACAGGAGGCTTCAGACTGAATGGACAGTTTCTAATGAGAGGGTAACTTATACAAAAGAAATTGATGGCAGGACAAGGGAAATGAATTACAGAAATGGAGGGCTTATATGGGTGAAGAAAGGAGAGGCGTCCGTCAGCAATGCAGGAAGCAAATACTAGAAAGAGCTTTAGAACTGATGCACTGTAACTTCGGAGATGGCTTTCCTAGGTATGAATATGTGCTTGTTTGACTAACTTACTAGTCATTTCCGTGCCTTCCAATTATTCTTCGTTCATTGTTCAATTTAATGGTGCGGTTGCTGCAATATAATCACACCACTTCCACTTTGCTGATGAGGAGACCATAATATAGATGGTTAACAATATTATTATTATTATTATTATCACGTACAAGAAAGGTCTGAACAAGGATACAACTGCACCATTGTGTTTAATCTAGATTGTCAGTTATTTCTTGTTAGACATGTTAGCATCCAAGATGATTTTTGCACAACATGGAACTATGATGAAATCAAATTTATGATTCTTTGTTGCTCCAAAGCTATCTAAAAAATCACGGTAAACTATTCTTTGGAATTAAAACTCTTGTATATGTAGAATTCAGATAAGGCGTAAACCGGTGCTGTTTTATTCCCTTGATATTTTCAAAAGTTATGGTTACTACTTATTTGCAGCTGCAATACATATAAGTAGTCATAGGTAAGCAAAAAAGGCGTATGAAATTTGATGCTATTTGCTTCTCTCAGCTTAAGCTGTACCTAATTGCTCTCTATTCTGATAAATTTTCAGGCACCTAATTGCAAGGGAGAATTAGCAGGTAGCTGAATATGAAGCCATAGCTGCCGAAAATGGAGAAAAGATATTCTTCCCCATCCATTAATCCTTATTCAAGAAGCTTTGATAAACATATTCTCTAGGGTTCCTCCATTCACCAAGATCATTCAATTAAGCAGACAATTCCGCTTAAGTTTGCCAGTACTGTCTGCACATATATTTTCGCATTTTGCTCCAACTTCATGGTGTTTGAACTAACCATAAACGAAGTGGTGTACTGGGCCCAGTCAAAGCTCAAAGCGGATCTCAGTCAACACTTTGAAATTGAAAAACTCCAATTACGCTAGCCACAGTGTTCTCAAAATCTCACCCTTCCCGACCCCACAAAACTCCAAACCCATCTCGCCTTTTCCAAAAATCGATAAATGAACAGACAAAAAAATCAAATTTATACTGCCAATTACACCTCGAAATTGAAAAACTTCATTCACGCCGGTTTCTGATAAATTTCTGCACGTGTCTTCACCGGTCATCTCACCCAAATCTCATCAACACATGATTAATCAAACAATTACCAAACCCCTTTCCCTCTCTCCATTGATCTCATTTCACTGGTCCAGTCCAAGTCCAAACTCCAACTCATCTCCAGAAGACCAGCAACAAATTCAATTCCAGAATCCAGATTCATTCATATGGTTTCTGAAAGTCTACTCTGTACTCCAGGGAATTTCAACTTTGTTTCATCTTCCTCCATTGAAGTTTCGATAGCATCTTTGACTACTGAAAGGTCTCACCTTTACTCCCACATTGCTTCCGAGCCGAAGCTCAGGTCTATCTCCGATCTGGGTTTGTATTTATTTTCATCTTCAGTGAGTCAAATCGAATTGGGGTTGTGAAACTTGTGACCTTTTGTTACTGTTTCTTGTCGGATTTTCTGTCGGATTGTGTATTAAGGTTTCTGCTGAATGACGATGTTAAAGCAGATAAATTCCGAGGTGGGTGTCAACGGGCGGATATTAGATCAACAAAACGCCGTAAAAGGTGAAATTTTTGGCTGCGGATTGACTCAAAAAGCCTATCTTTACTCATCCGCCGCGATAGACGGCGGTGGATACGGTGGAGGTGGTGACGAAAAGGTTGATCTGAGAAGCATGATTAAAGAGCTGAGCTCAATTGAGATCCCATCAGTGTTCATATGCCCAATCTCATTAGACCCAATGTTGGAACCAGTCACACTTTGCACAGGTCAAACCTACGAGAAATCCAACATAATGAAATGGTTGTCTTTAGGTCACAAGACATGCCCCACAACAATGCAGGAGCTTTGGGATGAATCTGCGACACCAAATACAACCCTTCATCAATTTATTTACAGTTGGTTTTTGCAGAAATATGTTGTGATGAAGAAGCGGTCCGAGGATGTTCATGGCAGGGTTATTGAGATTTTATCTAGTCTAAAGATTGTTAAAGGTCAGGGAAGGATTGAGACGCTCAGGGAACTTAGGGAAGTAGTTGTGGTGCATAATTCTGCGAAGAAAGCAATGTTGGAGAACCATGGAGTGGCTATAGTTTTGGCATTGTTAGGGCCTTTTACTACTCATGTGGTTGGGGCCGAGGTGGTTGGAATTTTGGTTCATTTGAGTATTGATTTGGAAGCTAGGAAAAACTTGTTGAAACCAGCAAAAATATCGGTGATTGTGGATATGTTGAATGAGGGTTGCGTTGAGACGAAGATTAATTGTACTAAATTGTTAGGGATGTTGTTGGATGGGAATGATTTGGGGTCGGAGAGAGTGTCGAGTTTGAGCTTGTTGGTTGGATTAATGAGGCTTGTGAAGGACAAGAGACATTCGAATGGTATGTTCGCAGGGCTGACCTTGTTGAAGACAATAAACGCATATGAATCTGCTAGGCATTCAATTGTTTCAATCGGTGCGGTCCCTCAGTTGATTGAGCTTTTGCCTAATTTAAACTCGAAATGCTTGGAGTTAGCGCTTTTTGTACTTGAAGTCCTATCGAATGTGCCTGAGTGAAGACTGGCAATGAAAAATTCAAGAAATACGATACCTAATTTAGTAAGGCTATTGATGAGAATATCGGAGAATTGCACGCAACTGGCACTGTCGATTTTGTGGGCTATTTGCAAAATGTCACCTGAGGAATGTGCCGCAATAGCAGTTGATGCTGGTCTTGCGCCAAAGCTGCTTTTGGTAATACAGAGTGGATGCAATCCTATTTTGAAACAAAAGTCAGCTGAGTTGTTGAAACTTTGCAGCCTAAATTACACTGAAGCGCCTTTCATTTCTAAATGCAAGCTCACGAGAACAATCCAATGAAGAAGTGTGTCAAAATCACTCTACATTTGAGTCATTACTGCCTGGACTGCTCGAAAGAAATAATGTCTTCACGACACATTCTTTCCTCCATGTCCATGTCAAGCCTGATTAAGCACAACGTTTCTATACTCATTTAAGGTGGCAAGAAATAATGCAAGGGTGGAAAGGAATAGCTCGTCTGCTGGCCTGTGCTATCTTAAATAAGTTCAAGTGCTTTACATTACCTGCTCGACGAGCTTACAATTTTGCTAAAGACTTGCAAACGTGTTACATTGAAATCTTAAGTACATCCCAAAGATATCGATCTTATGAACCAAGTGTCTTTCAAAATATTCACATGTTGACTGAGGCTCGAAGTTTTGCCTTTGGATATACAATGCAAGTTTTCCCTCCAGGACGGAATTTTACAGGTTTTGTTAAGAATTTATGGTGATCCAGTTTAGTTAATCTCTTGTAATTAATTGTGAAAGACAACCCACTTAATGAATTTCAATATACTTAAGTCCACAACTAGTCAAAAAAGCTTGTCAGCTGGAGACCATTTGAATATTAATCTTGTTTAAATATGCATCCTTCTATGCATAATTTCATTTTAAAGAGGATAAAATCAATGGAGCTACCTGTACTTGATATAGAAATCGGTACTTGGACACTTTTTATAACACAGTGTACACCAAAATATCGTCTGATTATCCGTCGATATGATTTTGTATAGTACTTTTATAATCACTTTCGTTAATAATAATTTTAAAAATATTAAAATTAAAAATATTATCTATGAAAAAATGACAAAACGAATACAATTTTTTTAATAAATAAAGAAAGCTCCTCGAGATTCGAAAGTGGCGGGGCCTATAAATAATCACATCCACTTACATCAACGGAAACCAAACGCACCCTCAGCTTCAGACGACGTCGTTTCCGCTCCACTTCCTCTGATCGCACTCGAAGATGGTTGATCAGTGCTGCTTCATCGGATGGGCTCTAAGCTCGATCATCACACTCGTCTTCATCTACTGCGTCTTCGTCAAAGATCGACGACTGCGGAAGGTTAACGAAGTTGCGGTTGCGGTTGGAGATGGAAATGGAGCACAGACGGTTACTACGGAATGTAGATCTGAGGTGAGCGGCGTTCGAGATGGAGATGCGGATGTGGATGTGATTATTGTTGGCGCCGGCGTCGCTGGTGCTGCTCTCGCTCATACTCTCGGCATGGTCGGTTTGCTGCTTTTGTGTTATTTCTTTTGGTTGATGATTTGAATGTTTATTTGATTCGGTGTGTTAGGGTTTTCTTTTCAGTTGCAATTTTGGTTGTGTAATTGATGCATTTGAGAATTGATTGAGTTTTTTTGGTAGTATGTGTTAGGCTTAGTGGAGTTGATGAATTCAAAGTGTGTGAAACTGGAGTTTGTAGTACTGTACAGAGCTGGACAGGGTGGATTTGGAACCATTTGGATTTACATGTGCTGTGCATTTAGCTTTTGGATGGATCTGAGTGAGTTGAGTTGAGCGAATATTTTGTATAATGAGTGGCAGGTCGGATTAGAATAATGAATGTGTTGTTTCCGTAGCCCATAATTGTTTTTAGTTTTGGAGGTTGCACTTGCATGTGCCTTGGAGGGATCTTGGTTACTAGTGAGACTAGTTTGCAGTCCTGAGTCCTGACAGTATCAAGAGTTTTAGAGTTGGGTTGTTCAATTAGATGTATTAAGATATTTAGTATTCATCCTTGGCAAATTAATTATGCTGTGTGCTGTCTTCATTGTGATAGCTAAATTATGAAACTAAAAAATTGTAGGAAGGGCGTCGAGTACGCGTTATTGAAAGGGACTTGACTGAGCCTGACAGGATTGTTGGTGAGCTACTACAACCTGGTGGATATCTCAAACTAATTGAACTGGGGCTTGAAGGTATGATTTGCTATTCACTTATACAACTGAGTCTTTATAGTGAAATGTTATTACATGAGTTGTAAATAGTATGCATGTTTTATCACTTCAGACTGCGTGGAGGAAATTGATGCTCAGCGTGTGTTTGGATATGCCCTTTTTAAGGATGGGAAGAATACTAAGCTATCATACCCATTGGAGAAATTTCACTCTGATGTATCTGGGAGAAGTTTTCACAATGGTCGCTTCATACAGAGAATGAGAGAAAAGGCATCAACCCTAAGAAAGTAAGTTTCCTATGCCGTTGATGATTCATTTTTTATAATCAAAGGCAGAACGCGTTTAGGATGTCAAATTACCATTGCGATCACCAATCAGTTACTTGGTTCTAATGTATCTACTATTTTATTTCTTTAGTGTACTCTTGGAGCAAGGGACTGTGACTTCCTTGTTGGAAGAAAATGGGACAATCAAAGGCGTCCAGTACAAGAACAAATCCGGTCAGGAACTGAGGGCATATGCACCTTTGACCATTGTATGTGATGGATGTTTCTCAAACCTAAGACGCTCCCTATGTGACCCAAAGGTACATGTTGCCTTTCTGCCCACAAGACACAGATAAGAAATCTGTTAGAATTTCTTGCACGTTTTAGTAGGGAATGCTCTTTCATTATTGTTTAAATATTAGATATTTATAAGTTTTACCATGCTATTTGAAGGTTGAGGTGCCATCATGCTTTGTTGGCTTGGTACTGGAAAACTGTGATCTTCCATATGCAAACCATGGACATGTTATTCTAGCTGATCCATCCCCTATCTTATTTTATCCCATCAGCAGCACAGAGATACGCTGTTTAGTTGATGTACCTGGTCAGAAGGTCCCGTCTATTGCAAATGGCGAAATGGCAAACTACTTGAAAACTGTGGTAGCTCCTCAGGTATTTGTTTATTTTACTATTATTGCTAATGGCTGTACTAATTTATCCGATTATTTAGACAAGCCATTTTAACTCTTTAACTTCTCATTTGTTGGTGTGTGATGTAGATTCCCGAACAGTTACACGATGCTTTCATAGCTGCAGTCGATAAAGGTGTAAGGACCATGCCGAACAGGAGTATGCCTGCATCTCCCCATCCCACACCGGGTGCTCTTCTGATGGGGGATGCATTCAATATGAGACACCCTTTGACCGGAGGTGGGATGACTGTGGCCTTGTCTGATATTGTTGTTTTAAGAAATCTCCTCAGACCCCTGAAGGACTTGAATGATGCACCCACTCTCTGCAAGTATCTCGAGTCTTTCTATACTTTGCGCAAGGTACTGAATCTTACTCAGAATAATCTTAATCTATTCCGTGTAGCAAGGTTAATAATATCTCCCTCTTAAATGTGCCCCACATATGCAGCCTGTGGCATCCACCATTAATACCTTGGCTGGAGCTTTGTACAAAGTTTTCAGTGCCTCGTCTGATCAGGCCAGAATAGAAATGCGCGAGGCTTGCTTTGATTATTTAAGCCTAGGTGGCATGTGTTCGGAAGGCCCAGTTTCTTTACTCTCTGGGTTGAACCCTCGTCCACTGAGCTTGGTTGTCCATTTCTTTGCTGTTGCAATCTTTGGTGTGGGTCGCCTGATTCTCCCATTTCCCTCACCTAAGCGGTTATGGATAGGAGTGAGACTAATATCTGTATGTGCTGAGTAAATACATGACAGTAGCGTAGCTTCATCGTATCATCACTTTGTTTCTCATTCAAGATGATTATTTATGACTTGTTTCTTCAGGATGCATCTGGAATTATTCTTCCTATTATAAGGGCGGAAGGTGTGAGACAGATGTTCTTCCCGGCCACTGTGCCAGCATACTACCGTGCTCCTCCAACTAAGTGATACAGAAGAAAATAGTCCCCCAAAGGTGAATGGAGGCTACAGCTAGGGTTGCTAGTTTTTTCCGTGAACGGCTAAATAGGTTTGGACGTCATGGCTGCCCTGATAATGGAATCTGAGAAGGGTTTGTTGTTGTATTTTCATTTACTCCTATCGTTTTGTTGCTTCAATTTTCTTACCATGTAGTAAATCCAGAGAAACAGACTGATGTTTTGTCATTTGTACAATCATATTCCTACCTTACCTTTCATCCACTCTGGCAGACAAGTCATTGACAAAACTACACACAGCAAATGAAGAAAAGACAATCGAGCAAAGAGTAAACAGCTGCATCTATGCTTTAACAAAACATACACATCAAATATCAAACAGAGACCCCAATACGAGAAAATCCACATGGGAATCCAGCTACAACTGATTTATGTCGGTAATGTAATCTTGTGAACGACAACTTGATACATTCTTATCAATGGACCATTGAAAAAATTTGCACTTACAAACTACTAATTGCCTTCTGCTTACAACTGTCTATAACTTTAATGCGCATACGCGTCTATAAAAGACTCCATTTCTTAATTTACCCAACTCCTCCAAAACATCACAAATCTCACACTTGGAAACTTTTATTTCTTTATTTAGTGCTTCAATCGGATCTGTGGGCACTCATTCACATTCAGATTCACTCTGCTGCTCCTGCTCTCCTTCTGATCGGGAATTGAACAAATCTCGTCTCCTTAGATCCTCATTCCTGTTCCACAATGCTGTTTCCCTCAGGTGATTTTTATGTAAATTTCTGAATTTGTTTTGAGATGGATCAAATTTTTGATGTGAAAATGGCGATCTGGGTTTTGTTTCTCTTGTCGGATTTGTTGATGGGTGTGGATTTTTTATCTGGGTTTGTTTTAAAGTTGCCTTCTTTGGATCTGGCTTGTTGTTTATTCAAATTAGGGCTTCGACTTTGTTCCTGTGAATATGGATGTGTTCTGATTCAATCTTTAGGTGTTGGGTTACTTTAAAATGGGTGTTTGTTTCCCACATAGTATGATTAGTTTCAAATCAATAAGGAGATGTGCCGCATTATGTGGTTTGAATGATTGTCTAATACCCTTTAGGCATGATTCTTGCTTTCTTTAGTTCTTGGAAGTTGTTGAGGGTTTCGGTTAGCTAATGCAAGACATAACAGATTCGTAGCTTCTGTTGTGGCGCTATATTTCCATTTGATTCAATTATGCTGATGTATGGTTTTTGTTTATATCAGCTTAGGTCTTGATAGTGCTTCCAAGATAAAATTATAGTCATGTCGAGAAAACCAGGGCATTCATCAAGACGTCATGGAGACGGTGGGGCGAAATCAAATTACCTCACAATTGGACTTGTCGTGGTAATATACTTTTTCCGTTTTTCGTGTTGTATTTGATGGGAGTGTAATCTGAAACTTCAAGTGTTAAATTTCAAGATATTTACTTGTTTCTGAACATTCAGGGCGCATTGCTTCTCATTTGCTACTGGTATAGCGGTTCAGGTCTGTACTATTTTTCCAGTATTCGCAGTGGCTGTCAATTGACACGATTGTGAGGATAGTGAAAAGCGTCTTTCACACTGATCAGACATTAGTTCGGTTTTAATTATTTTTTCCGGATGACAGGTTGGTTTGGCACCACGAAAAATATTGCAAGTAGAGTCGAAGGTAAGGCTATCCTCGTACCCTTGATGGCCGTTTTCTTTCTTTTATGATGATACCTACATTTGCATACTATCCATGTCCTTTGTCAAAGATCCTTGTTGACATACTGATGGTCATTTTGCAGCTGATTCCTCATGCTCAGCAGATGTTCAACAAGCGATTCCAATTCTAAAGACAGCATACGGAAACAATCTTCACAAAGTGCTCCATGTTGGGCCAGACACATGTTCAGTAATTACCACGTTTCTAAAAGACGACGAAACTGAAGCATTCGGTGTCGAGCCTTATGACATTGAGGATGCTGATAGTTCTTGCAAGGCTCTTGTCAGAAAAGGCCTCGTACGTGTGGCCGATATCAAGTTCCACTTGCATACAGGCCAAAATCATTCAATCTTGTTATTGTTTCTGATGCGTTGGATTACCTTTCCCCCAAGTATCTCAATAAGACTCTTCCGGATTTGGCCAGAGTTTCCGCTGATGGTATCATCATTTTCGCTGGTACGATTAGTTGCCACATTAATGATAAAAGTACAATCTTTTATAAATTCTCTATGCAAAACTAAATTGTTTGCTGCACAGGTCTTCCAGGTCAACGTAAAGCTAAAAATGCTGAAGTATCCAAATTTGGGAGGCCGGTTAGTACCTCTTAGATATTCTTGGTCATTACCTTCATAACTTTATTCAAGATAGTATACGTTCTGTCTGAAATTTGCGATTCAAGTATTTTGATTACTTCAAAAGACATTGACATGAGACCCTTTTTTTGAAGGCCAAGTTTAGAAGTTCGTCATGGTGGGTACACTATTTCAAACAAACAAGCTTAGAGGAGAACACAGCGGCCATTAAGAAATTTGAGCAGGCTGCGACAAAGAATTCCTTCAACCCCAGCTGCCAGATCTTCCACCTGAAATCATACAACTGATTGTAACAACTCATCCAAAGTTCAATTTCAAGCGGATGATCCAAAAACCCATTCCTCCGCATTTTTCAAGCTCCTCATCAGATAATACATCTGCTATAAGTTATATTTACAGCTAGCATACTGACATTGATGATTCAGTTTCATGTTGAACTCAGTCCCCAATGTACTGCTGATTGAATTTTACTCATCAAGGTGAGGCTGCAGTTCGATAAGAGTTGCCACCGTTTTCCGGCCACATGGCTTGAAATATTGATTTTGAATTATCAAGATAAATAGAGTCCGGATCATGTGCGATCCATACATTCAATGAGACCTTGAGAACCATTTTATAACCGTAGGATGTTGGTAAAATGAATGGACAGGATGTATTGGAGAAATTTAATTCACGTGCAAAATTGAGTGAATTGGGGGCATGTGATGTGTGCAGGCGGCTGGATTTTGGACCGTTGGATGACTCTGATCCAACGGTTCCTGTGAGTTTTGCAGGATCTCATTGAAGATGTGAGTTCTCAAAAGAACACGCGCCAGATAAATATGTGTAATTCTTAAATAAAATTTAGTGTAAAATAGATAGGCAGATTTCCCGAAGTAGAGATTTTTCTTCAAAGACAGACTTTGTCGAAACATTGATTTTTCCTGATAATGTCTGATCAATACATGGATGGTTCTTGTAACAAAAACGAAGACGATTCCCAACTACTGCAGTTTCGAACTCTTCATCCGTCTTTAACGACGTCGTTCTTCTTCTCACTTCCAATTTTCATAATTAGGGTTTATTTGAAGTCAATCTTCTGAAGCTTAGGGATTTTGTGCTACGAGATAAAACGGGGGCGTTTTGAAGGTAGGTCGGTGATAGGAAGTAACTAACCACTAAGGGCTTGATTTTCCAACGGCTACTTTTATAATAATGCAACAGTCATCATCTGTTCTTGTTTGAATCATGGGATCGGCTGAGAAGATTAGAACCAGATTTTGGTTTTGTAATTTCTGGGTTCTTTGAATTTGGTGTAATCAATGGATATCTTGATTTTGATCCTATTCTTGATGATCTAAATACTGTATTTAAAAAATGAGTATTGACTATTCTGAGTTTTTGAAAACTATATTGATGTAGGAAGTTTTAAAAAAATCATATTTTGATCAATAAAAATCAATTGAGCTATCTCAACAATAAGAGTGGATTTCCTTTATTTACGGATGGACTCCCATTAACCCGGAGGATTCGTTAAGGCTTCCCATGTATTTTGAAAACTGAGTAATATCTTTGGATTCTTTAGTGAACTGTGATTTGAAAGTTTGAAATATGCTTTGACTTGTTAGTTTCTCTTTCAAGTTGTTATTTTGAGGGAGAAAGTCTATCTTGGTCATTAGGTGTGTTTCACTCTCGATGTTAGAGCAATTCCAGCGGCAAGATCTAAATGGATCATGCAAAATATATTATTTTATAACTTATGTATAATTTAGATAACTAAAAATGAAGTGTGCTCCAATGGTAATCTCTATAATGATTATGTATTTTTATTAATTCATAGATAACAACTCCTATCTTAAGATAAAACCACCCAAAACAATAAACAAATGAGAAGAATATGAGTAAATTAAGTGAACAGTAGAATAGATAATCAACAGTAACTAGCAGATAGATATACATAACCACAATCAGATTTTGAATAACGATGTATATTTGCATAACTGCATTGGAGTGAATTTTTTGAAACTCATTCTTCAAATTTAGATGCCACCTAAGCAAATTTGAAGAATAAGCTTATTTAGCTTATGCCTTTGGAAATGCTCTTAGCTTGAGTTCTTACTGTGTAGTTTCTTTTTCATTTCAAGCTGTTTCTATTGATTGTTGTCATATTCTGGCAATTTGACATTCTACTAGGATTGCACTGCGATTGAGCTCCAAAATTTCTATGTTTCAATACGTGTGCGGTGACTAAACTTACATTATGATTTTTCAGAGAGGTAATGTCAGATGCAATCATATGTAGCATAAGGTTATTTTCTTAACTCCCTTATGCATCATCCATATGGTTCTTTTTCTTAGATTTGGGCGTCTCACTCTCAGCTATTTGGTATTTACTGGGTGCAAATAGGGTTGAGTTTGTTTTTATATCGGTGGAATCATTTTGGGAAATATCAGTTTAGAATATGGTGGGTCTGATCAAATGGTTTTTCATAATCAATTTGATCAACTGTGTGTAAGTCAAATCTGATTAATTGAGGCATCTCACATTTACTAGGTACAAATTGGGTCGAAGTTTTTATATCGGTGGAATCATTTTGGGACAGATCAGTGCAAAATATGGTGTAGAAAAAGTTGTTTTTTGCTGTTACATTAAATGTCATAGGTAACACAATATGCGTTTATCTAGGAATAGTTTGTGTAAATATGATCAAGGAGATCGAGGGGATATTAGTAGTAACACTTGCATTTTCTGAATATACATATTTTCACCTTTTAAATGAAGACATCTATCAAAGCTAACTCATCTACTTTAACCAACAGGTCCATCATGTTACAACTGAGGCACTGAGCTGTCCAAACTGCAATCCAAGGTGAATGATATCATGAAACCTTAATCCAATGGACAGCAGACACCCATGTCCTGAAACAACCAGTAGCCACATATCTTTTTTTAGAACCCATACACATTCACACATGCATTATAACCCACCAGATCTTTCCATTGCAGATATCCAAAAAGGATTTGAGATACTGAAGAGTGTAGGCAGTTTGCGTGTAAAGATAGGCCTGCGAACTCCACCAAATCAAGCAAAAGAAGCAAGCATGAAATAAGGAAGTAGTTAGAATGGCTTTCTTTCTGAATCAACAAAAGGGAATCATAGTAAGCACATATCAGACAAACACAAACTAAAGAAAGGTAAAAATGGAGTGTCAAAATACTTTGTTGTTCCAAATTTTAAATTTTGTGTTCTGACAAAACAGTAAGAGGATGCAATAGGTCCCATGATTTTGCATATGAATGCATTCATTAGAAATGATATGTTAAGAGTGAACAACTCCAAATTTATATGCAATATAAATAAACCCCATAACACCTATCATATCACCTGATCAGATAAATGGAGTTATAGCACATTGGATTTTGAATTGAATGAATGAATGCCTTTTTTATCCAGCTTTTTACCACTACTACTTTTAGTACACTTCACTGTTAAAAAATGTCAGGGAGAGTTGAATTATGAGTGAACTTACGTGTCTGTTTTTTGCTGACAACTTCTTCTTTTGATAACAGCAAAACACACCACAATGAGTTGCTGCAAATTGGCAACAGCAAGTCTCACTCCACCTTCTCTCATTGCATCCATTAAAAGTCAGGTTGCAAATTTATTCTTACAAAGTCTCTCTCCATTTTCTGTTGAGCTATCTCAGTTCAGTAGTCTCTGTTGCTCATCCCAGTTTTTCAACATTTAATCTTCTTTGATTCTCTGAAGCCCAGTATCAGCTCCCTGAAAGCTTCGATCTTTTAATGGGTTTGATTCAGAATCATAGACATCAAAGGCTCATTCAACAACTGATCTTCCTGCTGATGTTATCAACCCATTTCAGACTCATAGCTGAAGGTAAGCTTTGTAAAATCTCTGCTCGGCATTTCATCGAACATTTGGTGTGCAATTTAACCAAATCTTCAATTTTTCAGGTAGAGCCCAAGCAAGCAACAACGTAGCTGATCAGGTACAAACCCATAGCCAACTCATCGCAAAGTCTCAATCTTTAACCACCAGTTCCAAAATCTAACTGAAATTTCGATCCTTTTTTCATAACAGAAAACAACAAAGTCCGAAATCAGTGCCCAAATGATCGGATCACGGCCACCAAGATGCCAATTCAGATGCAGAAACTGTGGTCCTTGCGAGGCTGTTCAAGTCCCAGTAACTCCACAACGACAACGGCAACGACAACTGCATCGAAGTGGGAAAAGCATCATCTATGACACTCGTGAGCTTCTGTATTCAAGAGGAGACGATGTGACTAATTACAAACCTATGGGGTGGAAATGTAAATGTGGAAACTTGCTCTTCAACCCCTAGACACACAGGCTTCAATTTTTTGTAATGGGGTTTTTGTGTAATTATGAAACTTATGACGTCACCATACATTATTGAATCAAACAATTGCACTGCAGTGGTCTGATTCTGATTCATTTACGTGTCCTGTAAGATAAACGTGTGATGTCGGCAGTCAGATTTAGAACCAGTGAGACTCTGGTGTCATGAAGTTAGAAATGCATTGGCATTTTTTCAATGATTTTTATTGAAAAAAATTAATTGGGCCGGGCCTCAACATTTTGGGCCGTTTTACATAAATGGGCTTTTTAGACTCCCAATTCGGCCCAATCATTGACGGTGAAGAATTGAAGATCAATACAGTCGTATTGGATGAGATAGGATAGAGAGTTGTCCGGATAACAATACGATGTCGTCGTCGATTTCAGCGATCTTCGGAGTGCGAATGCCGACTGTTGTTACTGCCGTTGCTCCGGTGAAGTGGATCGGAGTGGCGACGGTGGAGTGTTCGTCGAGGCCACAGAAGAAAGGGACAAAGCATCATATGAAGACCAGGCCGAAGAAGACGCAGGCTTGGGATATTAAGAGGAAGCCTACTATGTACCCGAAATTGCCGGATTTGCCGGCGGAATGGACGCTTTTGGAGAAGGCGGAGGTTGTGTTGGTTGAGGAGGAGCTGTGGAGAGCGTCGCTTGAGGTCTGAGTGTGAGTTTTTGTTTGTATTGTAAAATGCTTCTGTTTGATGTTTGACTTTGGTTGACTTTTGGATTGCTGGTATTTGAATTATGTTAAATTTATAACTCAAGTGGATTTCAGATGATCATCATAGAATTCCGCATTTGATTGATCAGCTCTGTTTAACTAGTAGTAGCTCGATTTACCAATGTTAGCATTTGCGAAGTACAGCAATGACATGGATGCATATAACTTTGGTCGGATGCGGATCTTATCTTATCTAGCACTGATAAGGGCTACGAATTGTTCTACATTTGTATTATTTTTGAAGCGTATGATATAACTTTTTCTCACGATATCAAGCACTTGTTTATTAGGTGGAAAGTGTTGTGTACCACAATAATCTTTGCAGACAACTCAAGGCCAGATCTGATCTAATAAGGAAGAGATGTCTCTCAGCTAGGCCCCGAACTCTAATGGCAAACTGACTAGACTGATTACTTCTTACACTTTTATACCATTACTTTCTAGAAGTTGGTATATTGGTAGAATGGTAACTCTGGTACAAGGATTTGAGCGCTTCAAGGTTCAACCCTCCGCACTGAATGGCTTATAATGCTTGAGACTTTGAGCAAGTCCTCTAAGAGACCCCATAGCTGCAACAAGTGAAACAACCAAGCATGCAAAGCTAAGGACTTTGAGCCAAATCCATGAGGTGGAGAATTTCTTGATCTTAGATTGGGCAATGTATATCTCGATGGGGAAGTATACCGTCAGAGGGTAAAATGAAGCTGCTCCAATGAGACCCAAAATGTCATTAAAGAAGGGGAAGATCATTGCAAGGAGTGCTGTTATCACAACGTAGACTGATCTCCACACTAGTCTGAACATGTTGAGTGGGTAGACATAGCCTAGAAATCTTACTTTGTGGTCCACCGTCACGAATGAGCTGTCCGGCCACTTTTTGTTGCACTTCTCCTCTACGAAAGCGAATAAGGGCTGTGCAAAAACCTACACACCAATTTTGTAAGGTTATGTTCATTACGAATGCAGGAATTATTTGTTTCTTGGAATGCACGGAACGGTAGTTTACCTGGTAAGCACCTATCAAATGAATTGCAATGCACACATTAGCAAAGTCAATGAGCCAGAAGGGCTCATAAAATCCAAACCCGGTTAAGAAGTTTCCAGGAGCGTCATTTCCGAATGCCGCATACCCAAGCACACCGCAAAGAATGTAAAAGAAGGTTGTGGTTATGATACCGATCAATGATGCTTTCTTCATTACCTTGTTCTCCGGTGGATTTGGGCTCAGTGTGTCCTGCATCAACATACATTCAGACTTTAGTTACTGACCAAACAATTGAATCGAACCTGTTCGTGTTAATTGGTCCGACCGGTTTAATTATGAGGTGCCGGAGAATCCATATGGCGAAAGCAAAACTGTGACTTTTGTGGTCCAAGCAAAAGATTCGTTAAATGTGGTGGTCCAGCGGCAAGGAATCCAAGATGGATGGGAATTTGGAATATCATAGAAGAGTCCAGCTCATTTGCTATCTATCTTAAAATTTTCATCCAATTAATTTGTGCCAAGTGCACAAATGCAAATGCATAAAGTGTCAAATGTGCAGATAAGACAAAAATTTATATAAAGTGCAAAATGCTGGGTCTCAGATTCGCAAACAGTAACTTGAGTCTCAATTCGCAAACAGTAACTTGAGTCTCAAATAAACGCGACTCTATCATAGAAAATGACTTTGACGCATATAAATTAATATGAATCTTATTTTATCAATAGAAAATAAGTATTATTCGAGTTGTATTAATACGACTCTATATAAGTACGTAATTAATAGAAAATAAACGTGTAATTTTATTATATTATTCTTTTTATTATTGAAATTAATAGAATTATTAAATAATGAACAGCTGAGCTAGAGAATCTAAACGGAGTAATGTGACACAGTGTTGACTTTCAGTCAAAGGATTGACAGCATCATATACCAAAGCATGATAAGAAACACACGTGGAAGAAGCGCATAAATTCTGCACACGCCACGACGCCGTTTAATATAACAATCAATATGGCACGCGACTCGACTTAACATGTCTTTAATATTCACTCTAGGCTGGGGCTTGCCTAATTCCTACGCAGAACAATTTGATCCATATTTTTTTCTTCAACTATAAATTTTTTAAAGATACAAACGTTAAGGTTGTGCAACAAAAATTATTTGCGATAAATTAAAATTACGTACTTTTGATAAAAGTTAATTCACAACTATATACGTTTTGATACTCGCAACAAATAGTTGTGTAACACCGAATCGGGTCCCGTATTAATATGTTTATTTTGCCTAAAAATATGTATATGAAGAGATTTACCTGAATTTCGATGAGAATGTTCGAGAAGGTATAAGCGAACGCGATGTTCCCAACAGCTTGAAACGTTTTCCATACTTTGTCTGCACCAGTGACATCCACACCCACGACCGTGCCCGTTAGTGTTGTCCGTGGCTTAGGAGAACTTCTCTGTTATGGAAACCCATATTTTTAAGTATCATGATCAGAAATAAAGTCATTTTGAGTATGAGACAACAATGTAGTAGTTGCTTGGTTCTTAATTTTTACCTATGACTTTGGCTAGCGAAAGTCCTAAGCCGATGCCTGAGTACGCGAAGGACATGACGGCCGCGACAATGGAGAGCCAGGACAGTTCATGAAAGTTTGGAATTTGGCTCAAGACAAGTTGAATGATTCCGAATGTGATCATGTAAGGATAGTTTGTTCTTTGGCATAAGTCCTGGTGACCATGGCTGTGGAAGCAATTTGATCGGTTCACAGCTCTGTCCATATATTTTTAAAAATGTTAGAGAAACAAAATAAGCGTGATAAATAGAAGCTAAATATAAGTTGAAATTAGATAATATTTTCAGATGATTCCCAAAACTAATATGGAAGAAAACAAAAATGCAATGTGTAGAATTATTGCAAAGAGACAGTTTTGGTTGTTTTGTAGGTACTTATTAATGTCCTGATCGACAAGAAATAAATATTATCTTGTATAAAATTAAATGGCCTATTCATTTTAAAATGCACGTATCATTTTAAGGTATATTTTTAATACACAAAATTAAGTTTCTTATATTTATGTACTTACACCATACTGATGGAAGCAGTGATTGTGTATCCGATTGTGACTCCGACAAGGTTCGAATATTGGCCAAACCACATAGTTGCACGCTCCTTCCTCCTGGAGCAATTTAAAGAAATAATTAGCACTTTCAAATTGAGTTTATTTTAATTAAATATTTATATAGACAGATATTTTTCCTTTTTTCAATTTTAAAAAAGGTAACAAAGTGAATGTAAATGGATAAAATTATGAATAACTTGCCTAGATAGGATTGAACGACCTCCATGTATGTATGGTTTCTCTGACCACCAGGTGCACGGTAGCAGTCAGCCAAGATGGTGGCGGTGAAGTAAGTAACGAAGGCAAAAGCCAGTAGCACGGCCGGCCCAGCCACCCAGCCGAGTTGTGCAATAGCCCATGCTAGAGAGAGAACGCCGGACCCAATAACAGCTGTTATAATATGTGCACTAGCGGTCCACATAGTTCCTTAAATTTAGAACAAATTTTTTTAGTACATACATACTTTTTTAAGCAAAAGAAATTAAGGATATGAAAATTTTGTTATGTTTATTGAAGGTACCTGTTCTTTTTTCATGGCCATCATCGTCGAAATTCTTATGAATATCGTCACCATAGCGAGGAGGGTCTTGCTGGATAGACATGGAGGAGTTGGGCATGGCCATGTTGAGATAGGGATTTGAGAATTGAGGTTTTGGGTGAAATAGAAATGAATGAGAAGATTTTGTTTTGGTATTTAAGGGACGGTGAAATTAACTTGGAAGATGATGATGAGAGAGAAGATGTTTGAAGGAGAGGCAGTGATGGATTGGAAATAAATGTTTGAGGATGAATCCAATTAATATAGTGTGTGTGTGTCTGGAAAATGGATAGGATGTGTGTCATCCCAAATTATTAATTAATTTATTATTAACAAGAATTTTTTTAATGATGTGTTGACTTGTTTTTTTTTGGGGTGGTGAGATATCAAATCTCAAAAAGAGAGGATTGAAAATGGCCAAAAAGTATGGGTACTCAATTATTCAAACATTTGGCAAAACATAATTGCATCGTAGGTTTGGTAAAGAATCAGTATAAATTCCAATAAAAGGTTAAAATACAAAAAAAATCAAAAGGGAAATTTTATCGACAGTATCAACTAATGCACGTAAAGTTGTGTTAAACTTTAAACCCTAAAAGGCGCTAATCACTGTAATTTCAAACAATAAATATCAAATAAATCTACAGAAATTATCATGCTAGCTATGTTTTCAACGTGTGGAGTGAATATGATGTTTATCATTTATAGAATGTATGGACCGTCCAAGGAGGGGATGGGTGTGTGGCTGTCGATCTACAAGTAATGAAACATTTCATTTCGAAATCTAATCTTTGATTGCTTTGAGTTCTCATCCTCACAATAAAATTTGTTCTTTAGTTTACATCCATCCATCGATTCAGTATTTAGTCAATGAATCGGACCAGCAAATTGTCCAAGTGCCACCAACCATCCGACCCAGTTCAGTGTTCAATTGACAAGACAAGACTCTGGTCAGCTCATCTCATCTCAGCTCATCTTGGTGTAACATTGTTCCTCTCTTTAAAACATCCTTCTGTATTGTATCTTACTGTTGAACTGTGGAGAACGTTTCCAAGTGATAAAATAATTAAGCTGATTATAACTAGTTTTACAAATTTAAAGGCACAAGGATATCCAAAGTTGAAGATTTCTATCAACAGACTTATAAGAATCACTACATGAAGATTTTTATCAAATGTAGCATATTGATAGAATATAACTAAATGAGTATCTTCTGCTTTTGTGAGCAATCAAAGTGACGTGAATCAAGTGTCCATCCATGTGTAACCGAATCCTACTGATTTTTATGGTATTACATTTAATTGGTACAAGGAACGAATAAGCTAGGGTTTATAATAATATTGCACGACGACAAATATCTTAAGTTTCACTAAGGTTAGTACTTAGTTGGCTATTCTCAAATGTGTCATATCTCATATTTGATGGACCATTTGCAGAGTAGATGCTTTTGTGGTATCAATAATCAACTCAAACTTGAATGTAAAATGAACATTATATTCTCTGACGAAACAAGACAATTAATTAAATCGATTAAAAAATTCAACATATAATTTTATTTCATAATATTTAAAAAATTCTTTTTGAGAGCAAACACCTGTAAGGATTAAGGACTAATCGGCGGCAAATTGTCTCGATATGAGCATAATTTTAGAGTTTCGATGGATGCATGAAAATCATGGTATAGCTAACTTTTGCATGTTATGGCTAGTTGTTAGGTTCTTGTTGCCAATTGACTTCAATGTTTGCTGGTGGTGTGATTCCCTATATCAAACACAATCCTTATAAGTCATGAGATAATGAAATGGACAAGATCCAAACAAACTTTAATTGTATGGTTTGTAAGTTTTCCCCAACTTGAGTAATAATGACTCCACTGCAATCGACCAAAATCGATAGCTATGTTTTCACATGGGCATACAATAACAATTTTGATTTTATATGGGAGGCATATGTTTTGTTGTACGTGTTTTAAACAATTTGATTCACTTCTCAATATATTGAAAATTTATTTTTATTCTAAAATTAATCAAGCAAGTGGCCGGACTATAATGCGATGTTGTTTGCCGTGAATATCAAAATGACATCATTTTGATATTTTTTATTATGATCCCATGTAATTTTTGAGTGAATCATTTATCAAAACTAAATAGTTTTGGTTCGTAACAAATAGCTTTTGCTGCTCTGAATTTGATTCTCAAATAATCCACTTTTAAGTTACTTTTCAATTTGCATAAAAAAGTTATTTATCGACAAAAATGAAATATAATTACAAGGAAAAGTTATCGTATGGTTTGATACATGGACGGACAGAAGACAACATTGCAGCAATTCTCTTACAGTTTGATCGGTCAATTTGTGTCGAATAAAGATGTCTTATTCGAGTTGAGCTCTTAAGCAAATTTGAGACCATCTCTGTCAATTTTATGTGGAGAAACGTTTTTAAATTCCAAGATTAAATGCTTGGAGTGTAGCATCTTGGACCATATTAAAGGAGAGAATATATCATTGTCTGATATCAACAGATGTCCATAAGAATCTAAATAATTATATATTATGAGCTTAATCAAATTGACCAATGATAATCACACCAGTGTTAGTTCTTTAGAGTGCCGCTTAGTTACGTTTAAGGAACAAATAGCCTGATCTCTTTTCTCTTCTAATTCCTGCATTTTTGGCTTAATTTAAGAATTTTTTCTTCTAAATTTAATCAATTAACGAGAAATTTACAGTTAAACGGATTTAGTTAGCATGGGGAAGGTTCAAGTGAGACTTCAAATTTATGTAAAATCGTAGGACATCATCTTATCCGTTATTTCTATTAATCCAACGGACGAGATTTAAACAAAAAATAACCGTCAAATCTAACCATTCGTGTTCTTTGCATATACAACCGACCACTTTAATTAGAAATTAACTATACTATCTTAATCGTCAAATTAATAAAATCAACGACTGAAATTACTTCCCATTATCTTACAAATAATTATTATCTTTATTAAACCTAACCCTATTTAGCATGAAATTAGGATAGTGAGAAAAGTCCATGCCAAATCCCAAAATCACTCATGAAGACAAACTTATGGGCCTCGGCGGCCTGTTCGAGAACGGCCCATTAAAAGCCCAATATGGTTTGAACTGAAGCACGTATTAGGGTCGAAATTGGACAATTATTTTGATTCAATCCCAACGAAAACTGAGTTAGCTTCGTGTTTATAGTTCATCAATCGGAGTCCAAAATCCGGATCACGTAATCGGCGGATCCGCATTGGCGACGGTAACATTCTTCATCAGTTCCGCATTCATCTAAATTGTATTCAAAGGAATTCACTTCGGAATAAATTGTGTACGGTGAAGCCCTAAAATTCATTTTGTGCTATGTAGATATGTATATGTCTTGGAGCTTCTTGTGTGTTAAATCTCAAGTTATAATAATGTGTATTTGATTGAATCTAAATTGTCATTGTTGCAGAAGTAAACACAATAAAAAAGTTCAAATCTTGCGTAGTCTTAAATGTGAAATTACATGTTATTGTATTATATTTTGAATCGTCAAGGGTGTCAAAACTTATGTGCAGCTCATTTAATCTTGGAGTCCTTTGGCCTTTATCACGGATAGTGTGGCACAAACTTAAAGGTTCCTCAGTTGCCTAAATGGAAGATATGCACAGGTCACTTGTAAATGCATTCATTGTGTATCTTTTCACTGACCGGACTCTGAGGCATAGCTGGATGGTGGTTGACGGCCGCAAAAGGGGTCCACTGAATAGTCGGCATTGGTGGTGGAAATATGCCAGCCTTACAGTGACAGATTTGCAGCCTTTGCAGATGGATTTCTTGTCATCTAGGATGCTCCTCAATCTTGATTTGTTAAGTAAGGAGGTAATGTACATCTTCATTTATTCACAGCACCTATACTTAGTGATTAATTACAGCAAGCGCTAGTAGCCTTCGAAATATCATATTTTATTGGATGGATTATGCAACATTAGTTTCAGGTGTTGTTTTTCCAGTCGTTGCGGTTTGTTTTTTCTGTTCATGTTCTTGTGTTGCACTTATGTCAAACTTTGCTCGCACTTTGTCTTTGTGTAGTGTTGTGGTATATTTGTGAGCCTTAAGTTTGTGCCTCCTAAAAAACTTAAGGTGTAGTTTGGGACTAGTTTGTAGCTCCATTTTATGTATTCTTTATCTCTTAAGATGCTTAAGGGAAATATTACATTCAGTTGTACTTAACTGAACAGTGCCACTGAATTTGTTCAAAATGAAATTTGATAAGACCGTTTTTTGTATTATGTTTAGGACTTGAACATTTGTCATATCAGAATTCAGATTGTCACCACGGCATTTCTTTCGTTTTTATTAACCCTGGAATCCTTTTTAGGTCTTCATTTCCTTGCATTAGGCATCTTTGTCATATATATCTTTGGACGAAATGCTGGTGTAACGAAGTCCACCAGTTAATAATGTGTTGCCCATTTGTGCATCAATAAGTGGAGCCTGATATATTCTTGTCCGTCGTACTAGATATAGTATGTAGTTTCATTATGAATTTACAAGCTTGTAGCCTCTAGGTATGATTTGGTTTCATAATATTTACTGCTAAACTGTGTGCAAGGATAACGAGGTAATCCACAAACTGGTACTGATAACCTGAGTACGAATACCAATGTTTTGATGTCACTATCTTCTGTTAAGATTTAAGATAGATGATGCAATTTAGAACATAAGGTTCTCTAAAGTCAGTTTTTGTTGTTGATATTTTTATGTAAAAGCTTCGCACTGCTGACACCAAATAAATTCCCATGTCTGAAATTTACATCATCTTTTTTTGTTTCTCAGCACAACTTGTGGTCATGGGGAATGGTACTGATCAGACTAGAAGCTGCTGGACGCATTTATCCTGCAACATGACACCCTTTCGATATTTGAATCTAAGCTGTGGACTAGCCTTCGCTTAGCCTTTACGCAACCCCACTCGCTCATCCATACAGTAAGCACCAAAACTAAAATGTGGCTCACAGCTTGGTATCTGGCTCATCTAAATAATAGCATTTCAGTTCTATGTGACATCTCATTGACTAATCGTAATATCCTAACAGGCTGGGATATATCTACATATCATTTGCATGCATTAAACTTATTGGGCTAGCTGGATATATTCACATGGAATCTGACAAAGGCCATGGCATTCAGGCAAGCATTTCCCTACTTTTTTCGTTACTTAAAATTTGGATATATTCTGCCTGTTGCTAAGACCAAAATAATGATAGGATAGGCATTTAGAGGAAAAGAAAATTAAGGAAATATATACCAAAATTATAAACGATAAGCAAAAACAAGGTCCTGTAAAATACAAAACTGGGTGAAAGAAAGTGCTACTACAATGGTAAAAAATTGCTGTGCTTGCCTGCTACGAGAATTACAGGCAAGACCCCCACAGCAAGACACTAGTAAATGTTGCGGGATACCAATTGAAGAAAATAAATGGTAGCTATTGGCGCACGTATTGTCCCCTAGAATCCATCTGCCGGGTTTCCACACGTCTTTAAACTTTTCTGCACATTTGTTTTCTTCCGCTGCCATTTCCATTAGTAAATTATCCACACGTCTCCATTTTCTGCACATTTGTCCCCGTTCCACATACCCCCATCAAGATAAAACTTATAATAAATTCAAGAAAACTAAATGATAAGATTTGACATTTTTCGGCAACTTAGAGTCCCCCTAAATGAATTTCTGAACTTTTCTTTTTTTGTTTTTTCTTTCAATCTTAGTATTGGTAAGTAAATTTTAACTTACCCATAACTACAAATGATTGAGTAGTACAGTTCCAATCATATTGCTTAGGCATCATTTTGAGCTCTGCTTTTCTTCTGTCTGTTTTAGCCCCAACATCAAACTCCCCCTTGGGAGCACCAAGGGTTCCTAAAAAGCCTGTCAACTGAGTTGATTTCTGCTAACTGATCTGGCTTGCCACCTCCAGATCATTTCCGTTTTCAAGATAAACATTACAGTCACTGGTAGTAGTACAGTCTACAGATCAAAATTGCGTCGTACCTAATTTTACACTTTGAAGTTTAGCAAGGGACAGGCCACTTTAGAGAACTTTTTTACAAGATCAACTGACCTTAATTGGATTACACTATAACTGTCATGCTAATAAATCCAAACCAATTTAGGTCACCCATTAGGTAAAGTACCTTTGTCAAATCTAGCGAGTTAATGGAGCACAAACTTATTGACCATCTGATCCTCATCTTTTTTTGCTGTAAAAAGTTCCCTTTTTTCTTTGATTAAAATATATCTCCTTGTCATAACTCCGTCTTAAACATTTCCTTTCATGTTAAGTATCATAATCAAACACGAAATCTTATCATGGTTTACTGTCTCAGTTTACGTAGTGATTCCTTCCTCCCTTGATTGAAACAGACACATTTTGCTTTCACATTAATATGTTTAGATAATTTAGCTTTCTATAAGCAAATCAACCCTGGCCGGGCTTCTGGTGCCAATTTTCTGCTTCGAAAATATCTTGTCTATCTGGTTTTTTCTTGAAAATACTTCAAGTTTGAAATTTAAACTAACCTCCCCATTACACAAACTTGTTATGTTTTCCTGGAAAAATTTCATCCTAATGGTATATCATTGTCAAGTTGGAGAAAGTGTGTTACGTAAAGTCTTATGTTTACGATTAGCAAACAAAAACGTGTAAATCCGATGCTATTAGGATATGGATATGTGTTATTGTCGTATTCATGTTCTTATGCGCTTCATTGTAAAGGTAAAATGACTGTCTTATATGCATTTGCTACCCTATCCCCAACCATCTGCGTTGTCGTAACCTTAAATTCTGTGATTTTTTGATGTTGGGGCAATTGATGAAGAAAACGCACAAACGACATTGCATAAAGAAATTTCTATTTAAACTAAATTTAGTCCTACAAAAATAAGAGTGTATTTGCCTGAAAATGTATAGTGTTTTGTGAAAGTTGTTATTATTACCTATTGATTTTTACTGTCATGGTATGTTTCTGTATTTGGATTTCATCCCATAAAATTTGAGGTGTCAAAATTGCTCTTTTAATACTCATCAATATTTTGTTTGAGCTTTGCTAACCATTTACCTCCATTTTTAGGAGGTGAGGAAGAGAGTAGCTAAGAGAAAATTTATTATAATCTTATTGAGCTGATAAAATATGGATGTTGGGATTTGGACTTGACAGTATTTAGTTATAAAAAAGTTCGATAAACTCATATGATCGCTGTATCCGACATTTCTCTTTTTATCGAGTCTATACTTTTATCGTATTAATAATAATTATAAACTGAGTGTTTATACTTTTATTGTATTAGTAATAATTATGAACTGAGTGTTTGGACGATAAGAAAAAGTACATTAACCAATTCCTACTACTCAACATGCCGACAAATCTCCAACCAAAACATGATATTACTAAAATAATTGTAACTATGCTAACCTTTAAGTCCTTTTCATTGCTACAGAAAATATGCATTGAACTAAATTACTGAAAGTATACACAGCCAAGGAACTCATTCTCAAATTCTATGTTATGCATACCACTTGGCAATATCCACAGTAAGATAAGACTTTGTTTAATATTAAATTCTATTTTTACCGGACGGTTTATTAATAATGTATGATAAGGCACTAATAAATCTCATCTTATCAAAAGGTATCAAAAGCTAGAATTAATTTAAAGAATGTCAAACAAAACACCCATTAACATTAACTAGATGCCAAACACTATGTGTGTCCATTATGAATGAACACTACAACAACAACAGCAAAACCTAACTTGAGTTTCATCAAGGGGAGCTGTTCCCTGGGCGGTTTCTAAAAGTCATTAGTTTATTGGCATGTTCAAGTTCTTCCCTTTTTTATTTTTTTGTTACTTTGCGTGTCTGCTTTTCTTAGGTTTTAATGCGATTTTACCATAAGTTCAATCTTGACCTCTCTTGATAATGACATTATCTGTTATCAAGGCGAAAAATACATATATATATTTTTACTAGTCAATTACTACTTAGGTTCGAACTCTGTTCGGCGTACAACCAAATTAAAAAATTTAAAATTTAATTGTAAAACGATGTAGTTTCGGTCTATAATAATTCAAGCAGTTTTACTAAATCCCTAATTAAAAATCTTGAACGCTTTTCAAAACGACGTAATTTTAATGTTCAGTAACTCAAAATTAAGCATTTCGTAGCATTTCATTTGTGACCGTAAAACTTTGTTGGGCAACACATGATCCCAATCCTTACTGATCATGAGTAAAACAGCCCTTCTTGTTTTTATTACAATAAATTGAATTTATTGTGAGAAAAAGTTGGGCTCAGAGTCGAATTGGGCAACCCTTTTTCCCCCTCACCCCTCCAAACCTAGTGACACGTTCACTTTTCAAAAACTCTCATTTTACACCCTTCAAAATTGCTCCAGCTTATGTGTATAAATAGAGTCTTCCACACTTGAGCTTCTCACTAACACCACCTTTCTAGAAAATCTACCATTAGCGAACCCGACGATTTGCAAGCTCAATAAACCTTCTTTATCTTAAAGTTCAACTTGTAATACAATGTGCAACTCAGATGCAAACCTTTCATCCCATTTTCCCACACCTGATTCTTCAGCTTCTTTGTACTTTGAGGAGTTGAAGAACTCCATGGATTACTATCTCCCATGCCCCGCCTCTGATCACCATCACCCTGACCTTCATCGATGGCCCTCTGCATCTGAGGTATGCTACAAACTTACAAAAGCTACTGAAATGATTTGGGTTTGAGCCTTTTACGTGTATCGCTGGCTCGAGTATTTTAAAGGTTATTAATGTTTGGTGTTCTAACAGCTTTTTATTCTGCATGTGTGTTTTTCTCTTCAGGCAGTGGATGAGATCAGAGCCATAGGAAAAATCTCCGGGCCAACACTGATGACAGGGCTGTTATGGTACTCGAGAGCCATGGTTTCAATGCTCTTTCTTGGCTACTTAGGCGAGCTTGAGCTTGCAGGTGGCTCATTAGCAATTGGGTTTGCAAATATTACTGGCTACTCTGTGATCTCCGGCTTGGCTATGGGAATGGAACCCATTTGTGGACAAGCTTACGGTGCCAAGCAGATGAAGCTCCTAGGCCTAACTTTACAGAGAACTGTTCTTCTCTTGCTTTCAGTGGCCATACCCATTTCGTTCCTTTGGCTTAACATGAAGAGCATACTTACATTTTGCGGACAGGATGAGTCAATCTCCTCAGTGGCACATGTTTTCATCGTTTATTCGATCCCAGACTTGTTCCTCTTAGCTCTACTCCACCCTCTCAGAATATATTTGAGAACTCAGAACATAACTTTGCCAATAACTTACTGCTCTGCCATTTCGGTCCTCATTCATGTGCCTCTGAACTTCTTGCTAGTTGTTTATTTCAAGATGGGGATTGCTGGAGTTGCAATGGCCATGATTTGGACTAATGCAAACCTCGTCTTCCTGCTCTTTTGCTTCATTTTAATCTCAGGAGTTTACAAGCCTTCATGGATTGCTCCGAGCATGGACTGCATCAGAGGATGGACTTCCTTACTCTCCTTGGCCATCCCTACTTGTGTATCAGTATGCTTAGAATGGTGGTGGTATGAATTCATGATCTTACTCTGTGGCCTTTTGGTGAATCCACAAGCCACCATTTCATCAATGGGGATTCTGATCCAAACAACTTCTTTAGTCTATGTCTTCCCCTCGGCCCTCAGTCTTGGTGTCTCCACCAGAGTTGGGAATGAACTGGGTGCCAATCGTCCGGCCAAGGCCAGGTTCTGCATGATGGTTTCTCTAGCTTGTTCAGTTTTGTTAGGCTTGGCAGCAATGACATTTACTACTTTAATGAGGCATATATGGGGAAGGCTTTTTACAAATGATCCGGAAATACTCAAACTAACAGCCATTGCACTGCCTATCATTGGACTTTGCGAGCTCGGGAACTGCCCACAAACCACCGGTTGCGGTGTTTTAAGAGGCTGTGCTAGACCTACAGTTGGTGCCAATATCAACTTAGGCTCATTTTACCTTGTGGGCATGCCTGTTGGAATTTTGATGGGGTTTGTTGCCAAACTAGGGTTTGAAGGATTGTGGTTGGGTCTCTTAGCTGCACAAGCTTCTTGTGCCTTGATAATGTTCATTGTCCTAATCAATACTGATTGGAGTCTTCAAGCTGAAAGAGCTTTAGACCTCACTAAGTGTCCCAACTCCAAAACAAGCTCATCATTGCCAGTATCAACACCTTCAACAAATCTAGTGGAGCCCATTAAAGTGGAAATCGACAATGCCAATATTAGCAACAACCATGACACTATATTATGCATTGATGATCAGTTATTGAAGTCTCCATCATCTAAAGAATCTGACTCCTTGTTACCCTCATTCCAACCTTAAGCCACTTTATAGCTTCTAGAAAGATGTTTTGAATTTTACCTTGAGAAATAGTTTCCTTTTCTTTCATTGTACAAAATCTTTTTAGCAATCATCTTAATTTAACATCCTTAAACATGTTATCCCCTTGTTTTTGTCTCAGTTCCTTGATATATGTGAGATATATAATAATGAAACGAGACAAAAATTACGGAACACAGGGCGTAGTTATTTTTAAGTCAATCTGTTAAGTATTTTGGCACTTATGAAAAATGAAATTTGTTAAAAGCTTGAAATGAATAGTATGTATGGTGGACTTAGACCAATAAGTTTACATTGTAAGGACACAAATACACACACATGTGTTCATGTTATAGTTCCCTACTACTTAAGGAAAAAGGGCATTGACTCATATTGAAATGGACAAAGTTAATATAAAACATGTGTGTTAGGGGACACAACACACCAGCATTCCACCTTATCATGCTGCCATTAGCAATTGCTGTATAGTGCAAGCATTATCACTAGCAAAAGTCTTTGACTATACAAATCTTTTGAGGAAGATTATGAAACCAACTTTAAAGAAAATATATATGACTGATGCTTTTGTTAATATATACAGCAATTGTGCAACTTTTGGGAATTTCTAAAGCTAAAGTATTATCACTGAGATAGTCAAATACTACACTTGATGAATGCTGAAGCTTTTTGTTACAATATTGAAATCTTTCATGGAGGTTTATTTGCTAAAAGTAACCTCTTGAATTTTGGTTGCTATTTATATCAGTTTTTAATAACAACTTTAGAAAAATTCATGCAAACAAAATAGCATCATTCTTATCACTATTAAAGAGTTCAATCAAAAAAAAGAGCAGTTCATTTTAAAGGACACACACTGTCTCTGCACTATAAAATGGTATATCAAGTTCACTACGAATAGATAATATTAAAAAACAAATCATCGTATGAGTAACCCTTTAAGGAATCGTGTCTGTTTATATAGTGACAATTGTCAACTCTTTCTTTATGATGATCACAATTAGTTTAGTAAATAGTAAATTGGATTATCCTCAATTGCTGCTCATTACACTAGGAATGGGATTCGGTGCTGCAAACACCAAATAAAAGTGACGCAGTTTTAATTTATTTACATCAAAACTACATCATTATGCTATTTGTTTAATGCAAAATAAAACTACGTCGTTTTATCTATTAAATTTGAATTTTGAATTTATGTTGTATTGGGTTGTACGCTGTTTTGGATCCGAACTCCATTATGCTATTGGTTTAGTGCACCGCTCATAACTAATAGTTGAAAAGAAATTGAAGGACATTTTTATCTTTTTGAACAACAATATTTGTGCATTTGAGATTTTAATTTTTCATACGTATAATCAGGAATTCATTTACATGAATCTATTTTTTGATGGATTCGTAAATCTGTTTTTATTCCTTAATTTTATTTTATCAATGTATAAGATTTTGTCGACGTGTGAGTTGCGCGTATTTTATACGTGACATTGCATATGACACGTGATACAATCTGAATCACTGATGAAATACAATCAACAAATAAAATAAAGTTTACGAGTTTACCAAAAAAGATGAATAAATGAGATTATGCACTCTTTATAATCATTGCATTTGATATCAATAAATTTAATTAGCCTTATATTTTCGTCGCTAAACACTAATTTATAACACAAATAGCTTTCACCGACGACCGATACGTTTCATCTATAATTGTTGTATAGAGACAGCGTAGTTCCGTAGCTAAAACTACTGAGTCTCCAAAACCAAAGTCCTTTCGTTCTTGTTTTCAAATTTACACAGTACGAAAAATCGCCGACTTTCGTGGAAGCTTTCAGGAATCAAAATTTAGCTCTCCGGCGATCCGAACCGGTGACGTGGTGTTCAGGGAGTCAGAAATTCGATTCAAGAAAACAAAGGGGTAATCTTAATTTTTGAATACAGCTAACTAGGGTTTGTTGTTCAGTAAATTGATAAAAGGCCTGAAGTTCGATTCGAGTGGAGTCATTTTAGTTGTTTAATGAGTTGGGTGTGCGCAAGTCTTGATCTTTATGCGGCTTTGGTTTCAAGCTCTATGTTTGTGTATTTCTAACTGATCTATTTTACTGAATTTTTAAATTGGTTTTGATGTAATTTTGTGAGATTTGGTATTAAATGATTCTTTGTGCTGTTAGCGTGCATTGATGACTTGTATATGCATAAAAGTTGTTTGATGATATGCTTGTGAATTTTTTTGATGATCCATTTTTTTGATGTAGTTGTTGTTCGAGTGCTTTGTTGAATTCTGTTATGTGAATTTACGTGAATTGTTTAGTTTTTGACTTATGTGAAAATTTTGATTTGGTTATCCCTTATGGATTTTGTCACATGGAGGTGAAATCGTGATAGTGTTTGCAGAGGAAGTTTAGCTGAAGGTTTAGTGCGGCGTAATGGATGAGGCGTATAACATTGATGTGGACATGTTGGTGTCTTTCAGCAATGATTTGTTAGACTGCCTTAAGGAGGAGAAGGATTTGAATAATCTGGCTTTGTGTCTTAAACAGTCTGAGTCTCTTCAATCCTCTTGTGACTCAAGTTACAATGAGACTTTGAGCTCTATTGAAGGTTGGTGACGTAAAAGTTAACAGCGTTCCGTGGCATAGTTATGATTCAGTTTTATGTAATAATGTGTGTGGATAAAAATATGCAATATATTTTAATGATGCAGATTACCAGAAAAAGATAAGTTCATGCAAACAACAAACCGAGAAGACCAAGTCTGACATTGTTGATGATTCTGAAATAAGTTCTCTAGAAAGGGACCTGGCAGATGCGGAAAAAAGGGAGCGATTGCTTAGAGAGGAACTCAGATAAGTAATTTATTCGAGGGTATTAGATAATATATGTACCTTCCATGTTTTCGAATGTTCAAATTGGTGATACGTCTTATAAATTTATCTATCAACTACACAGTTATTGTCAATGAGATCACAGAGTTGGAGCAACAAAGGATTTCTGTCGAGGAGCAGAAGAAGAAATTGCAGAAAATGGGGCAAGATGAGAAGCGTGCTGGGTAAGAAATTTTCCCTACTAGCTAGTGAAATGGACTCTCACATAGTGCCTGATCGCAATGAGTCTCTGAAGTATCAAGTGCTTGCATTTGCTTTACATTACTACACATGAATCTTATAAAGAACTGATGAGATTTGTAATGTGCCCAGAGCTATGCTATCTTTCTACGCATCCGTCACAAATATCATACCAGACTTGGACCAGAAAGCCAAAATCTCAGGACGTATCCTTCTATTTCATTTTCATTATTTTGTTCATCATCTAATATGCTTAAATGTTAAATCTCACTCTCGCACATAAGTTGTTCTTAACCAAACTGATGCAGATATTGTGAACAGGGACACAAAAGCTGTTCAACAGTTTGAAATGGATGTGGAAAACCAGACTGCTTTTGATACTTGCAATAATTTGTGGAAGACCATAGATATGTGAAATCCACGCCACTATCTAAAATTCCGGCTGCCTTGTAACCTAATTAGGTTTCTATTATTTCTAGCTGCTGAATCCTAATGGCCTTCTTTTAGGCCATTTTCATGTATTGACCTGTCTCAACCTGTTCATGTCTTAAATTTACATTTCAGTAACATCTTCACCTTTGATGAAACTCACTTCATTTAAGCTCAAATCGAACCTTATTCACAACAATAAGACAAGAGACAATAGTAAGCTCAAAATATCCATCACGGTTAGCTCAGTTGGCAACAGCCGATGCAATAAGTGTCATCACTAGAGTTAACCTGGATTCGATTCCTGGTGGGATAGAATAGGGGTTCTGCGGGCTAGATAGGAGGAAATAATATAATTGGCTTGAGACTGGAGATTGTCCATTCTTTAATCAATTTTTTATAAAAACAATAAGCTCAAAATGTATCAAAAATGAATTTAAAAAAAATAAAATTGTATTCAAAATGTTTGAAATTGAACAAATCTAAACAAGATCAATATTGAAATTGGATAAACATTACTAAAACTCAATCATACTTAAGATCCTTCCTTCAGCTTCATGTATCATTTTCTTTAGTTATCAGGTGGACTGCATCTCCTACTGCATACTTTTATGCATTTCTTAACTTTCCCTGTCTTATGTTTTTTCTTGCTGCTTAATTTTGAACACGACGAACGAACACAATCTGAAGTGCACATAGACATACTTTTCGTAGTTTGCGGAGGTAGAAAACATTGCGTAGCGCAAACAGCGCCACACGGTAAGGCGTCGATGACAGGTTTTTCCGAACAACTGGTATAACATTGATCGTAACACTTCTTAAATGATGCATGTAGACAACCAAACATACATAATAAAATCACTCCAATGAAGACACAATTAGCTCCTCTCTTCTCCATTTTTTCTCACTTCACTTTATCTCCAACACAGCTTGTAATTTTGGGACTCCTCAATCCAAAAGATTTAAGCACTATGGATTTTGATGACTATGTTATGTTATTTATACTACCATGCTTTCTAATTATGCAATAGAGGGTTAAGATTAAGAGGAATATTATGTTTTTTGTGTGACGAAAAAGATTAAATTATAAATGTTTATTTGATTAATCTGATGATTGAAATTAAATTGATATTTAATTAAATATGATGGCTAGATTTGTCAAAACACGTGATAGTTGGATTTGACAGTTATTTTGACTTTAAATCTAGTTCGTTAGTTATTAGTAATCAATGGTTAGAATAGATATATTTTTGTTATTCAGACTAGTTATTTTTTGTACTTTTCACTGATAAGAAGTCTTTGAAATATATGAAATCAATCACATTCAATAACCATAAATATACCAAAGTGACTAATATAGATTTTTTGCCAATAGAATTCATATTTTCTTTTATTAAAAATGAAAATTGGATGGATTATATTAGCATAAAAATACACAGCTATCAGTAACCAAAAGACTAATTTTCCACAAATGGGATTGCATTTCCTAATGTGATAATGTCTGTGACCAAATACCGAGCATCACAAATTCTCACAATCTTTCAATATTTTTATTGATTATCTTATTTTTAATTCATTGGACATAATTACATACTGAATATGAGTTGTCAATGATTTAATCATCAAAAAAATGGAATTGCACTAACTGCAATATTAATCATAATAATAATAATGATTTTTTAAAATATTGCATTATTTCTGAGTGTTTACTTTTTGATACTAATTGAGCATAATGAACTTTTACAATCTTTCATGCATTCTTGAGAATTGAATGAAATAATATTCTCACAAAGAATTAAATGGTTTTTTTCTCAACTGTATCCCGCTAGGCTTGATATTATTCCTTCCACATGTTAGTTTTTTGGAAATATGCATATCTTGGAAAGCCAACAATCAGAAAATTGAATTTAAAAGAAAATGTTTTGATTTTGGTTAGATAAAAGAGTTTTTTCGCCGACAACCATATTTTCAATAGTTCAATTTTAAGGAAACCATCCCTATAACTTGAATTGCCGAGAAGATAATTTTCTAGCAATAACACTAAATAAAATGTCATTGTTGGAACTTGATTTAGCTTCTCTCTATGAGGCTAATACTACTTTTTTCACACGCTTATTTTGTAGATGAAGGTATCTGAAATATAAAACATAAATTTTTTATACAAGTAAAATTCAATATATTTGATACATTGTGATTGACGAGATGGTAGATGGATGGGAAAGTTGCAAAATATTTTTCTCGACACAAATTATTTTCTGAGTGCATTTACATCTTGAGTTTAATATATAATCAGTCCTTAAGCGATGTAAAAATAATAAAAATGTATATAACCCGTCCGCCACAAATTTTAATACAATTTTTTGGGGCATGCCCTCTTCTTGTCAACTTTTGCTTGTTGTAAAATCGAAATTGGTTAAGAATGCATAGGGATCATCTAACGTTATTCCCCTTCAAAAAGTCACCTCTATTCAATATCGCCATGTGTTTTGTAATTAATTATAACGAGTTGAAAATACGTAATTTTAAAATAAATATAAAATCACATAAATTGGACCGTAGTAACTCGTTTATCAGCGTGAGAGTTCGTAATGCCAGCAATGGTGGTTAGAACAATTGCAGAAATTTAGACAAGAATTAAGCAAAAGATGTAAACTTATGTTCAACAGATAAAATTATGCAATTTTTGAAGCTAAAATACAAACAAAAATATAATGATATATTTAATGTAATGAATATTACATCAAACAATCTTAATTTTATGCATACTACTTAAAATGTATGGATTACTTCATAGCTATTTTGGTTGCGCAAACAGCTGTACACGGAAGGACATCGACAGCTTTCTTAGCACATTCTTTGTAACATTCTGAGAACTCGGATGCGCTTGAAATCTGACAATAGAGGCACAAAATCACCAATGCAATGAAGAAAAAAACTATCCATTTTTCCCTCGACATTTTTCACTTCTTCCTTCGCAACGAGTAATTTTTACGCTCCTCAATCTCCCTGTAAATGATTTAAAGTAAGAATCACATTCGAATTCGATGGCTATAAATATAACATATTTTTATATGCTCCATGAGGTAATTTATTTTTTACAAAATTCTGCGGGTCATTCATTAATAGCCATATTTAATATATCATGAATTCTATGCAAACACAGAAATATTTATATATATTAATTACTAGCAGTCAAGATTAAATCCACAAGTTAAAGGTAAATATGGAAAATCTATAGGTGCTGCAGTGTAGTTCACACGCTTTTTGACATAACATTCGTACTCTTTTTAGTAGTTCTTTCATGTTTTATTCGTGCGATGTCTTACGATGGATCTGAATCTCATACAGCGAACCGTCAACTTACAAAGATATTTATTTTTATTGTTTTGATTTTTATTATTATTAAAGGTTATCATTTTGTCTAATTTTTTGATATTGTGCACTTTGATGAGATTATAGATGCTAAAGTGGCTAACTCGTATATTTAAAGACTGTTTCCCACCAGTTTTGGTATGAATTATTGGTTGAGAATGCATCTAGAACACCATCCCCTTGAAGTATGTCGTGGTTTGAGCAGAAGTAATAAATGTCACCACTGAAATCAATTTGAATTTTGGCGATAATTAATGACTTAAGAATGAGATTGTCCATTTTTTGATCAATTTTTTTTAAAGGTTTAACTCCATGTCTTGAGTCAAAATTATTAAATGAGTTGATTGTCCCAAAACACCCATAAAATATACCCATAACAGAAAAGAAGAGGCTGGTGAATATCCTTGCAACAAGTAAAACTTATAGAAACGATCCTACTTTTATTTACAGTTAAAATACATTTTTTTAATGAAACCTCCACTCTGAAATGCCAATACCTCCTGTTGCACTCGGATAGTTTAGATGTAGGAAGGGTAGGAAGGAGAGGAAGGATGAAGAGAATAGGGAAGGATTGAATTGTAATTTACGAAATATGAATTATCACTATATGTAACTCTAGATGTATTTGGATTGAGTAAGCAATGAATTAATTAGTTCTTATCCCCTTTTCCCTTCTCAACCCTATTTCCTTCTTCTTGTTCTCATCTCCGATTCATCTATTTCTCATCTCCGATTCATCTATTTCTCATCTCTAATACATCAACCGTTGCAGATCTGCACATCTGCATCAGAGAGCAGATAGGAATTTGGGTTTTTAGTTCTTGTTTATTACTCTTGCAGCTAGTACAATTATAGTCCCTACAGAATTCTGTTACAAAGCGTCTCATACCCTGACGTTGCAGCAAAGTATTCTGTTTTACACTACATATTCTTGCAGTGGATAACGTTTAGAGGCAATCCTCTGTCTTGCAGCTTTCTGAATGTTATCATGGTCCTTCACACTTGGATCACCTCCACTCCAAAACAGTCTCAAATGTCCAAAATCGAGGTCAGTTCATTTGCGACCTATCTCTTCATTTGCGATCCCTACGACCCAGTAATCGCACCATTGGATCAAAAGTACAATTAGCGGAATCCTAAAATGCACATATGCATTGGGGTCATAAAGGAACCGAACTCGTCCAAAACCTTCGAACATGTAAATGTTTAATCATTATTTTACATAACACCATTTTAAAACAGTAGATAATGTTCTACAACATTATTGGCTCAACTCAAAGTCAAGTCCAACTTCTTTATCCCTCCAATAACATCCAGCACATACTCAAAAGAGTCTTCACTTCCAACCCTCCAAAACTCAACTCCACCTATCAGCCAACCACAATGGACTACCAAAATGACAGTGTTTTACACATCGTCATGTTCCCATTCCTAGCCATGGGACACCTCCTCCCCTTCCTCAACCTCGCCAACCATCTCGCTCGCCGTAGTCTCAAAATCTCCTTCATCTCAACCCCTAAAAACCTCCACCGCCTCCCTCAAATCCCACCTCATCTATCCCCTTACATCACCCTCATCCCTCTCAACTTCCCACATCTCCAACCACTACCGGTCAACGCTGAGTCAACCACTGACGTCCCACCTCACCAACAAGAATTCATCAAAAAAGGAATCGACTTTCTTCAACCCCAAATCACTAAATTCCTATCCCAATCAAAACCCGACTGGATCATCCACGATTACGCCTCTCCATGGCTCCTTCCGATAGCCTCAAAGCTTGGAATCCGTTCAGCGTTCATGTACAACTTCACAGCCGCTGTTCTCTGTTTCACGGGACCACCGGACGTGCTTTTGGACGCCGAAGATGCATCGAGGAATATGGGTTCGGTTGAGGAGTATGCGAAGGTTCCTAAATGGGTTCCGTTTGAAACGAGTGTGAAGTTTCATGAGTATGAAATCAGAGCATTGTTGGAAACTCGGTCTGGAAATGAATCGGGAATGAACGATATGCAGCGTTTTGGGTTGACGACAAGAGATGCCGACGTCGTTTTAGTTAGAAGTTCGCCTGATTTCGAACCGGAGTGGTTTGAGTTGGGTAGTGAGTTGACTCAGGGGCGAGTTAGACCCCTTGGATTTTTGCCGCCCTTTTCGAAAGATATCGATTTGAGTGAAATGGATGATGATAAGGAATGGGTTGAGATTAAGAGATGGTTGGATGGGCATGAGTTGAACTCGGTGGTGTATGTTGCGCTAGGGACAGAGTCCGTATTGACTCAATACGAGTTGACCGAGTTAGCTCTTGGGTTGGAGAAGTCAGGTTTGCCGTTCTTTTGGGTGTTAAGGAACCCTCCATGGGAGACTACAGCTCTGTATGATATGCTACCGGAAGGTTTCGAGTCACGAGTCGAAGGACGTGGTATTGTGTGCACTGCATGGGTTCCGCAAGTACGAATACTAAGTCATAGCTCGGTAGGTGGGTTTTTGACTCATTGTGGGTGGAACTCGATTATCGAAGGACTCGGTGCAGGACTAGTTTTGATACTGATGCCTATGATGAATGAACAAGCGTTGAATGCTAGGTTGATGGTGGAGAAAGGTGTTGGGTTGGAGGTGGGGAGAGGTGAGTTGGACGGGTTGTTCACTCGTGACTCGGTAGCTGAGTCAGTGTGTATGGGTGTTAAAGGAGTGGAGGCTGAGGAGTTGAGGAAAAATTCAAGGGGAATGAAGAGGCTCTTTGGAGACAAGGATGTAAACGAACGTTATATGGAAGATCTGTTGCATTACTTTGAAGAGAACAAGTTCCATTAGAGTGTCCGAAATTAGGCTACCTTAACATTTAGTTTCAACTTTCAAGTTGTCCCATAAATTGTGTTTTCTACAATCGGTTTGATTCTATTTTTACAACGATTTAGTGTTATGTGGAATTGGTTTGACTCTACTTTTACCTTCATCTAGTGTTATGATTAATAGGGATTAAGATCAAGGGATTGAATATATTCATGTGAAATTGAGACTTAATTTCAATCGTTGGTTTGCGATTAAATTGATTTTTAATTAAAATGAATTAGCGAAAAACATAAGACGGTTAAGAATTGTTGGTCATCAACATCAACCGTTGGATTGATGAAAATCAATGGTTGATATATCATTCCGTCTCACATAATTTTAATTGTCCTCTTTAAACATTTCTATGAATCATAACAGACTTAAGGATATTTAAAGAAAAATGTGGCTTATTCTATAATCGTCAATAAAATCAGGGTAAAGTTCAAGAGAAACAAATAACTTAAGTGAGATGCAATGACTTGATATCAACCGTTGGATTAGATTAATCTGCAATTGAAATTAAAGTTAGTTTTATATAATGAGCGGTTGTCAAATCTCATTCGTTGGATTATTTGTATTGAATGATTGAGATCATATCTCACTGTCTCACATTTACTCATCTGTTCTTCTAGAACCTTAATCAAAATCATATCTATATTATATATAATCAAATTCGATTCAAATCTCTTTTTGCTTAAAAATTTGTACATTTTACTATTCATGGATTTGTGTATTTAGTTAAAAGATAAAATTGATTTTAAAATTAAAAAAGAAGAAGTGGTAAATGGCCTTTTCTCTCTAGTCTCAATTGTGATCCACCAAAAAAAGAAAAAAATAAAGTATTGTTACTTTGTCATGTATTGTTAGTCCGAAGTGGTTCGATTTATTCTCATCTTTAAATCCTTCTCATGTACCAATTTACTGACATTAACTGCCTCTTATCAAAAATAATAATAATAATAATAAGAAAGCCGAACAAACCACCACATTAAAGTCTTATAGGGCGGCTTCTCCCCTCATAGTAAATAAACAAAAGTCACAACTTCAACCAACTCCAACACCACAAAATATCTCCACCAAAAAAAACACAAATCTCCACCAAAAAAACACAAATCTCCACCAAAAAAAACAGTCTCCACCAAAATGATTCCAGCAGATCTGCTCCTCCAAGCCGCCATGATGCTCGTAACAGTCTTCTTCTTCCTCGCTATGCACAACATCCCACAAAACCTCCTCACCAAATTCCGCTACCGCAATCGTGCATCCTTCCAATCCCGTCGACACTTCGTCAAAGGGGCACAGCTCCTCGCCAAAGCCCGATCCACTACATCCCGCTCTGCACGCAATACTCTATTAACTCAATCCATCGCTGAAGCTGAAAACGCCATCGTTTTAGACCCAAAAGACGCTGCTTCACATATTCTTAAATCTTTAGCTCTCGATTTACAGGGATTTAAACAAGCTGCGCTTGATTCGATTGAAGCTGCGTTGTCTCCTTTAGCTAAGAAATCGCTGTCGGATGTGGAGAGAGGGGATGCGTTGTGTAAGAGGGCTGAGTTGAAGATGGGGTTAGGGAAGGTGAGAGTTGAGTCGGCGATTGAGGATTTGGTTGAAGCGGTGAGGATTTGTGAAGAGAGTAAGAAAGGGAAGGTGTTAAGGTTGTTGGGTGAGTGTTACGAGGTGAAGAAGATGACGGCGGAGGCTAAGGCGGCGTATGAGAAAGCGGTTGAAATTGAGCCGGGGAACACGACGGCGAAACTGGCATTGGACCGGTTGGGTTAGGTTGGTTTGATTTGGTTTGGCGGTTTGATTTTGTGAACCGGGTCTAGCTTGCGAGTTGATGTTGGTAAACATAAATGTAATGTCATCTAACACTCGAATGGAATGAAAGAAGAATTTCTCTTCATGAAACATGTCTTCACACCGTGCATTGAATAACTAGTTTACATCAATATACAACAAGTTTCATACATTCCCCACGGCGAGATGTTCCATTTTCCGCAACTGCATTAGCTGTCGGTCAGGTCAGGAACGATCCAATAAGAGCGCAAACCAGGCTACATAAATTATGTACCACAATATGTCTTTTCTGTTTTTTTTTGATATTGACAGTTTCACAAGTCCACATAAATGTGCCGCAATAGCGATAATGTGTCTGAATAATGAAGAGGTCGATTAGTTGTTCTGAAGCGATGATATCCATTGTTCCATGAACTTCTTGCTTTCTGCAAAACGGAGTTACTTTTAGTTAATGAAAATGAACAACACTATCGTTGATAGGTATGAACAAAGTGATGAAGCGGCAAAATGTTACCAGCAGGTAAGTCATCTGAGAAGTTCCCAGTTGGAACTAAAATCTGAATTTGAGGTCTGTCGGCGGTAGTGTGCACTCCACGTCCATAACAAGGAACAAGCACAGCAAAGCTGTTATTTATCTCATCGTCATCATTGTGAAACTCAGGTCCATGAGGCTCTGACCATCCGATTGACCAGTCAGAATCATCAGATTCAGTTCCAGAAACGCATCCACCATCTTTAGGGACCAGAACAATATCGTAGTCTTTGTCAATTTTACGCTCCTCACGACTATTCCATTTCTTTTTTACTCTCCTAGAAGACGAGCCAATGTTGTTTCCATTAGCTAACGGAAACTTTACTGTATCCAGCTCCCATAAACCTGGATCTTGAGTGGTATTGACGATGAGCCGTTAGCAAGTTTTGGCTGCTGATGTTTCCCCCTCCACGACAGCCACGAAAGAGGGGTGAACCCCACAGACATGTAAACACAATAAATTTCCAACTAGCAACTAGAATGTGATCTGATGATAATTTGTGCCTGCGAGAATCAAACTACCAATCAGACACGACAAGAGATACAATGAGTTTGTTATTCTTCATAAAACTCTTACCCTTGACAAGGGAACTCAATTAGAAGCACCGAAACTTAAAGCATTCATGTTCAAAAAAACCACTCCTTAACATCGTCATCGTTTTAATTTTTTGGGGATTTCTAAAGGGTAAACGAAAGATAATAGGAACTTCTACCCTCGTATCTTTCTCTACTTCTAACTCATTCAAGCAATCCAATTCAAAATGGAAACAAAAAATTACACAAAACTGAAAAACCAAAAGAAACAATGAATTCAGGACAATCTGTGCTGGTAACGAATAATTTCACCACAATAAACCGAAACAAAGCGAGACTTTCTTACATTCCAAAATAAGCCAATTCTAAGTTACCAGATTTAGGTCTTTGTTTGACAATCAAAACACAAAGTTAACCAGTAATACAAGCATTCAAAATTCCAAATCATGGTCAAATTAAATACTCAACAAACACATACAACACAAACAGACAACAATCATGCTCCAAACTCCACCTGTACACAACCTTAACATCCAAATTTAGCAAACCAAAATCACAGAAAATTCTCATCAAATTATCCAAAAATACAAAAAAATCAAAAAACTTTCGCATTCTTTGCTTATCCTAAATCAACCGATTAACCGAAACCCCAACAGAAAACCCTGAATCGAAAAACCCAACTCAAAAGAGTCATATTTCGACTCAAGCTTCGGATATCCTGAACTTAATCGGGCTTATCATAATCAAGTTCGGATCTTTACATACCTGAGGTTAGAGATTAGGTTGTAACGTGGATTGGATTCTTTGGCGGAATCTGAAACTGGGATTCCGAGATTCTTTAATCAGAGGATAAGGAGAGATTATGATTGAGAGATGAGGACGAATTTGAGGACGTAATCGAAGCTTTTCGTTCAGGTTTTGGTCTATGAACTTTTCAGAAAAGGACAAAGTAAGGGTTTTAATCTTGTACGAGAGTGTTTCCGGTGCACCCTAGTTGAAGCATCATTTGCTCACACAAAATTGGGGTTTTCTGTAATTAGTTAACATTTGGTGCACGAATTGTAATTATAGATTCATACTGTTGCGTGTCCATTTGGGGTTATTTTGAGGTGCCTTGTAGGGGATTTTAATCATTGTTGCCAGGCTGGAGTTGGAGGGTATTTAGATAACGCGGAAATTTTATTGAATTTTTGTAACAATTTTAAATTAATTTTTTTAATCTAAAATTTAATTTTAATTGTATTCTTAGCTTATATTTGTAAAAAACACAATTTAATTGTACGCAAAAGATTCTAATAGGATATGCATCTTTTAGTAGTGCGAAAGAACACTCAGTCATTAAGTTTTATTAGTTTAACATTTGATATTGGTAACTATCAGTCACGAAGCGCCAGCGTTTACTGAGAATCCAACCATCCGATTAATTAAAAACTAATTTTAAACTCGATTATCATATTAATCAAATCAACCGCCACAATTTACATGTCACTTTAGATCCAACTCTCCATCATTCATCTTATCCACTAACAATAGACACATGTAACTCACTTTTAGATTAGTCATGATATTTATTACTCTCTCTTTCTCATAATGTTTGTCCATTTTCTTTTTTTGGGTGTCTCTTAATGTTTGTCCACTTTCATTCATTTACAACCACATGTTTTATCTTTCCTTTCAATTTTTTTTAAATATTTCATTCTCAGCCACATATTTTCCACTTATTACTACTTTAAATACCGTAAAATATATTGAATTAATAGTTCTCACGTGTCAGATTTGTAAACTAATATATTATATTGTGATTTTATGAATGTAAATTAAGAATGTAAATTAAGAAATGTGAATAATAATATTACAAAATGTATTCAGATATTATACTCCGAATTCCCAATCTGCTACGACCTCAAAAGTCAAAATGCAAAACCCTAATTCCGCCGCTCGCAGTGAAGCCGATCGACTCCTCGCCATAGCCGAGAAGCTTCTTCAATCACGCGATCTAGTCGGCGCACGTGACTTCGCAATCCTCGCTCAAGAAAGCGAGCCTCTTTTAGAAGGCTCCGATCAGATCTTAGCCATTTCCGAAGTCCTGATCTCATCAGAAAAGCGCGTTAATCAGAATCATCATGATTGGTACTCAATTTTGCAGATCGATCGTAGATCGGATGATTTGGATCTGATTAAGAAGCAGTATCGACGATTGGCGTTGCTTTTACATCCGGATAAGAATCAGTTCTCGTTTGCGGATCATGCATTTAAGTTTGTGGCTGATGCGTGGGCGACGCTGTCCGATCCGGTTAGAAAGTCGCAGTTTGATCGGTTGGTGTCGTCTCCATTTGTGCCAGTGGATTTGGTTTCTGGTAGAAGTCAAACTCAAAGTCAGAATCAGTTTTCTCAACAGCAGGGTTTTCAGATTAATTTTAGTGATCCGCAGAATCAGCAGCAGCAGGTGAAGCTTCCGGTGAGGAGAAGTGAGAGTGAGCCGAGGAGAAAGCAGACTGGAGTGGGGATTTCGACTAATGGTAATGTAAGTGCGAGTTTCTGGACAGCGTGTCCATATTGTTATGTACTGTATGAGTATCCTAGGGTTTATGAAGGTTGTTGTTTGAAGTGTCAAAGCTGTGAGAGAGCTTTCCATGGTGTTGAGATTGTAGAATTGCCACCTTTAGTGCCGGGAAAGGATGAGTATCATTGCTGCTGGGCTTATTTTCCAATTGGTTTTAAGAGTTCGGAATCTAGAACAGGTGGGAATGAGTTTCCGAATTGGATGCCTTCGATGTTTAACAGCAATGATAGTAACATGAACAGCCATGTTCAACCAGTTCAGCAGAATTCACAGCCGATTAGTCGACAACATCAAACACAGGTTCAACAGGCTACACCACGGAGGATGGGTGTTGATATGTCGTTTGGCGTTCGGTCTGCTGATGGAGTTAAGAAGAAGAGAGGCAGACCCAGAAAGATTCCATTGCAATAAATCCAGGGTACCTTATTGATAAATGAGAGTTTGGAAGGAAGTGGTGAACCCAAGGTTATCTTGGGTGTAAACCCACATTGGTGTAGTAGTGCTTTGTAGATGGTTTGATCTGAGCCTTGGATTATTAAGGATGAAATTAACCTTAGAAAACAAAGGGACTCCAGTTGAGGTATCGTTGTAGTTGTATAGATTTATCTATATATGCTGCTTCATGTTTCGTTCGTCTGCTGCACATTGATGTTTTATTAGCATTAAAATGTTAGATTTTGAAGGTTAAGTATATTCTGCTTGATAATCGCAAGTCAGTGCTTTCAGCAGCTTGTCTTATGCATTATTCGCTATAAATCTCTTCCTAAAATTCATTTTCTGAGTTTGGGATTTCACATAAACTGGATTGCAGCGACTACTAAGTTGATACACAATGTTTTCTAACAGCCATTTGTTAGAGTAACTGCCTCGGTTGGATTGCGTATATTCGAGTATTTGTTTTTCTTGGAGAATGTTTCAGATAATTTTGAGGAAACTTTGCATGTTTTCGTGTATTTTTTTACATGTCTTATTTCCTTAGTTAACCAAACAGTATGTTTTGGATTTATTTGGAAAATCAAACACATTTCCTGTAGGGTTTCCAGCATATTTCATTTTCTACAAAATTCAACCATGTTAGTAAATTCCGAAAGCAGTATAAGCCGCAGGACGTCGGAGTGGATGTTTGGGTTGAGTAATAGTGTTGGTTGAACCTCATGACTTCAGCATTTTATCTATTTGGATTTTTACACAGGTAGCAGTAGCCTAGTCCCCCTGGTTGATTTTAGGATTCAAATTGATCTAACCAGTGTAGCAGGGAAGTATCTATTGACCATAAGATGGTTCACTTTGATCAGTAGGCAGCCGAATGTACTGGATGATTGCCTGATCATGTCTATCCTTACTCTATCTGCACCTGTGATCTACAACTCTTTCAGATCCAATACGACCAGGTTGCTTTTTACTTTTGTTCCAAAATATCTCCAGCTTCACATCATGTGTTGTTGATATCTGGGTCCTTAGATTCAGACTTGTTAAACAGATAAGCTCATAAACCCCTCCCATCTGGAGTCAACTGTCAACATATTTATGTCCCTTTATTGATGCTTTCATTAAAAACTTGTCCATGTCCTAGTGACTCATCACTCTTCACACATCCTCATCTCATCCACTCCAGCTTTAGTTAAAGTACAAATTTTTAACGGTTAATTTACAGTTGGAAAGATATACAATAAGACTGACGTGTCAAGAATATACAAATATGATTGCAAACACTCCAACATCAAATGAAACTCTCCATAACAGCTTCCTCTACATTTCCCAATCCCAGTTCCAAAAATATCTTCACACTCCAAATTACACCCACCATACCGTGATGATATTCCTCAAAAGAATTCGTATGAGCCTCGATTTCACTTCTCTCATATCACCACAAAAGTTCATACTCATACTAACTTAAAGGTTTTATTGTTTCACAGGACATGGGATTCTTGAAACTGGTGTATCAACGAGGATCCGAGCTCAGGGGTCTCCTAGTTTTTCGTTAGGAGCTGTCAGGAAATCGATCGGATTGGGTTCTGTTTCTGTAAGTTAATCACGCTTGTATGTTTTTATGGTCATAAACTGTTTCTGCAGCTTACAGTTTTTAAGGTTTAGATTTTTTGGAAATTATTTTGCAGGTTTACATGTCGGAAACTCGCCAAGTAGGAAAACCTGACCTTGTTTTTCCAGCTCTCTGTCCTGCAAGGTAATCATATTTCACATATACCACTTTGAACTTAAGAGAAGACCATTTGTTTCCAAATTTTGAATAATTTTGTTTCCTAGTTGTACCGGTTTCACTTGCTTTAGCCTTTAAGTCTCCGATTTCTGTTGGCTCAATTTCCCCTTTTGTAGAAGAAATATCATCCCTGAATCTGCTGTTTTGCTCGATTTGAAGAAAGGGAATGATGTAGAAGCTGCGAGTGATCGCGAAGCAAATGTGTTTAAGGATATGAGGCAGAGATTTATGAGTTTCAAGAAAAACACATACCTGTAAGAAAATTGTTCCGGATATATAATTTCTGACCAAAGCTATCACTGTTAGTACTCAAAGCTGATTTCTTGTAATTTATTCGATCAGGAAAGAGCTGGATCATTATAAGGCCCTGGCTAGAACTCAGAACCCAAAGGTTACAATACATACACCCTTCGCTATTTCTATGGTTTTATTTTAGATTCATAAAGTTTAGTGTTCAACTGACAAGTTGGAAGAACAGTTCATGGTTGTTGCTTGTGTAGACTCTAGAGTGTGCCCATCAAACATTCTCGGATTTCAACCTGGCGAAGCTTTCACAGTTAGAAATGTTGCAAATTTAGTCCCTCATCCTAAGGTATAATTATATTGCTTACTGTATGTATGAAACTAATTCACAGCCGGAGATTTCAGTTTCTGAGATATTGACCTTGTGTCTGTATCTTTTGCAGCATGGACCATCCGAGACCATTGCAGCGCTAGAATTCGCCGTGAACACGCTACAAGTAAGTGCCATTGGAGCTCAAGTATCTGCACTCATCAGTACCATTTTTCTTGCATTGTCTGAATTGTGAAGCTTCGGCAGGTTGAGCATATATTTGTAGTAGGACATAGTTGCTGTGCTGGAATTGAAACCTTGATGAGGATGGAAGATAGCACAACTCCGAGGTTCGAGCTAATAGTGTTTCATCATATTAATCAGTGTCTTGTAATGAATATGTGATTTTACATCTGGGAACTTTTTTGCTCTCTTTGCTGGCTGTTTGTTTTTATAGTTTTATAGAGAAATGGGTCTCGACAGGCAAGGTAGCCAAGCAAAGTTCAGTATCGGCCGCAAGCCATTTGCCCTTTAAAAGACAATGCAAGCATTGCGAGAAGGTACTTTCCTTTTTATCTAAAGATTGATTAGTAGGCTTGAAGACAAAGTGTTGAACTGTTAACCTTATGATGGTTTCATAGGAATCAATAAACCTTTCGATGCAAAACTTGACGATGTATCCATGGATTGCGGAAAAAGTGATGCAAGAGAGACTTTCAATCCATGGAGGTTTCTATGATTTTCTCAGTTGCACTTTTGAGAAATGGACATTAGATCTTAGGCCTGCTTATGGGCTTGAAGGAAGCTCTTACTTGATCAAGGACAGACAGTTTTGGTCATGACATGTTGAAGTTCCTAAACTCAAATTCTCAGTTACATATGTAGCTACGTTGTATACCAATTAGCTCATGCTCAATGTTTACCAAATGTGTCTTATATGAACGACTCGTCCATCATCCTTTTTCATGTATCGTATTTATGATATGTAACAGTTACAGTTGTATTGTGTTACGACAGATATAACAGCGTACGAAGATTCTCTCATTTCATATTCTGTTACGAAAAAAGAGCGTCGCAGTTTCTATAACCACCCCAACTCACACATCAAAACACAACCAAATTAATCAACCAAACTCACCTTCCACAATTCAATTCACTCAAAATTGAAACTATAATACCATGACCACCATTTCCTTTGCAAGCAAGCATCAAACATACTCAAATCAATAGAACACAAATCAAACTGTGTCTTAATGGGCCGAACTTACCGTTCCCATTGGACCCAAAAGCCCAACAACACCTAGCCACGAAGAAGCCACTAACCGAAGCCGACGACGTTCTGCGATTTCACCAAATCAAGAAGAAAGAGGAATCCAGAGTCGTCGATCGATTTTCCGATCGAGCTTTTGAGCCAATGATCTCGCAGTTCTTCGTTCTGTCGCAGCGCGGCGACAGCATCGTCTTCCGTGATTGTGAGTCGTCTCTCCTCTCCTTAACGCACTCGAATTTGAATTGTGAAGAGGTGTTTTAATTTTACTCGATCTGGAGGATTTGATGATTAGTTTGATCAATTAACTGGACTTTTTGCTTATCGTGTTTAAAGTTTTTGAGGTTGTTGAAATGGTGATCGGTACAATTAAGGCTGTGATGGAGTAGTTGTGTAGTGATTTAGCTTTGTCTTTGAGTACTATCAGAGGATAATGATCATGAATGTAATATGAAACTTTTGAAGTGCTTATAGTTGTTAATTGTTTGTGCATTCTGCTTAGTGTAAGTATGCTGCTTTTGATTGTACTAATTGATTGAGTTTTGACGTCTCCTTTTTATTCAATTATTGTTCATGTTTTTGTGTGTGAGATGAACTGGAAGTGATGTGTGTTCATGTCGTTTCAGATCGTGGGGAGGTACAGAAGGGGAGTTCGGAGATATTTTTTCGCAAGGTGAAGTTCTGGAATGAGGATGGTGAAGGGGAGGCTCCACCTGTCTTTGTAGGTATTTTCTGTCTGTGGAAAACAGGAAAAATTTCTTTAACGAATTAACCACGTGGGTTTTGGTTTTGTTCTGAGTCTTCTGACTATACGGTGTACATCTGTGTAGAATGTGGATGGAGTGAATTACTTTCATGTCAAGGTTGTGGGGTTGTTCTTTGCTGCAACTACCAGGGCAAATGTATCTCCTTCTCTGGTTTTGGAGCTACTACAAAGGATTGCTCGAGTTACCAAGGATTACCTTGGGGTGCTCAATGAAGATTCTATACGGAAGAACTTTGTTCTCGTATATGAATTGCTTGATGAAGTTATAGTAAGTTTTTCTGAATTTAATGTATTTAACCTTTAAATATCAATTTTGCTTTCTATTGTTTGTTTGTTGAAAATCCTGCTAATGCAGCAAAAGAGATGAAAGAGAAATTAGACGTAGTGTTCTGTAATGAGTGGTCTTAGAGAGACATAGCTGGCCTTGCCGATTCTAAATATTGTAAGTTAGTTGATTCTCTAAAAATTAATTACCCACTCATTGATGTGTTTTTCAGGACTTCGGTTATGTGCAAAGGACTTCAACAGAAGTCTTGAAATCATATGTGTTCAATGAACCAGTGACGACACACGTTACTCGATTACAACCACTTGACCCTGCTTCCATTTTCACGGTAATAGGCATATACATCTTGCATCATCTGCCTATTTTTCTGTTTCGCATGGTCAGAAAATCATAAAAATTGCGTGACCTAACACATCATGCCTTTTGTTCAGCAAGGAACTAAAAGAATGCCAGGAACTGCTGTGACTAAATCTGTTGTTGCTAATGAGCCCAGTGGTCAGAGGAGGGAAGAAATATTTGTGGATATCATTGAGAAGATTAATATGACATTCAGTTCTAGTGTGAGTGCTCACAGATATATGCTATTCATATTATGGTTCACATAAGCGCGTAGCTTTTGAGGGCTCCTGTTTGTTGCCTGACAAAGTCTTACTGCAAGGTCTTCATTACTCTCTGATAATTATTTTCTTGCTTCTTTTTCTTTGACAGGGTTACATTCTGACATCTGAAATTGATGGCACCATTTTGATGAAGAGCTATCTAACTGGTAATCCAGAAATTCGGCTGGCACTTAATGACGATTTGAACATTGGGAGAGGCGGTAGATCAATATATGGTAGGGCTTATTTTTTTACTCAGTTAAAACTGATTAAACATATTTGTAGCTATTATTGACACTGAACATGTCTATCATTGCAATTTAATACTGTGTATAGCTGGTTATCAAGAATAATAATGCTGCATTGTTCTGGATCAGTAGGAAATGTTAACCGGGCTTCCATACTCTTCTATATTGTGTATTTATGTGATAATGGGATATACTTCTTTGTTAAAAATGCATAAACATTAAACTGATTCAATTTTATATAGACTTTGGTACGTACTGATAAGTCGTTTTCAATTCAATGCGTCAGATTACAACAGTTCATCTGGATCTGGACCAGTGGTGTTAGATGATTGCAATTTCCACGAATCTGTCCATCTTGATAATTTTGACATTGACAAAACTCTAAGTCTGGTGAGTGACACTTAACAACAAGGTGATATAGATGTTACTTATGGTACATTACTCTGTCACCTTCCAGTGTGTGGGTTCCTCATATCCATTTCTGTTAGGTACCACCTGATGGCGAGTTCCCTGTCATGAATTATCGTATTACACAAGAGTTCAAGCCTCCTTTTCGTATAAATACTTTGATTGAGGAAGCTGGTGCTCTTAAGGTAATAGTAATATTTCTTCGTTTGAAAATATCTTCCAGAAAGCTGATTTCATAAATTAGATCAGCTCACTATAATGGCCATATATTTTGTGCTAGTAGCAAAATGCAAATGTAAAATTGGTAGTACTTTGAAACTCACATATCAATTTTAAGTTTCGAGGGTTGGATTGTCCAGTACCAGTGGGCCCTGATTCAAATTTTAGTTAATTTCAAAGTTCACTACGTTGTGTATTTAATCAATTTCTGGCATACAGGCAGAGATTATTATTAAGATAAATGCTCAATTTCCTTCGAAGACTACTGCAAATACTATTGTGGTGCAGATGCCTCTTCCAAAATATACCTCCAGGTACACTCTTTGATAAACAATTGAATTTTTTTATAAAGCTATGCTTAAACTTTTCAAAGTTGGTAGTTTACTGAAGTATCATTTGAGGTAGTGAAAGTTGATCGATTTATGCGTATTTGGTTCCTTTTTCTAACTTTGCTAGTGTGCATACATCATTTAAATATTAACAGAAAAGAAGCATCCTCTGGCTTGGCAGAATAAACTGTGGTTATCATTACTTTAAACTGTTTAATTGCTGATTCTCAGAGTGAACTTCGAGTTGGAGCCAGGTGCTGTTGGACAGACTACAGACTTCAAGGAATCCAGTAAGAAAATCGAGTGGAATATAAAAAAGGTATTTTTCACTCAACTCATTATTATATTGGTTGGTTGGATTTGATTTGAACTTCGACATTTCACTGAACAAAGCAATCATATCAACCGCTGCAATGTAAACAGGTTGTTGGAGAAACAGTGCTCACTTTACGAGCAAAATTGACCTTTTCCCAGGAATATCATGGTATGGAGGGTACATGATTGTATAGTCTATTATAGTAGTTCAGCATTAATGCTATATCACAATTTGCATTACTCTGCAGGAAATATTGCTAGGGAATCTGGGCCAGTTAGCATGAACTTTGTCATACCAATGCATAATGTTTCAAGGCTTGAGGTACGCATCATGCTCAAATGTCATTATACCCTTAAGTTGATGTATACTGCCAACTCATTCTCAGCTGGTGTATAGCATGTGCAAGTGACACTTGGTTAATGATGAGAGGCGGACGACATGTGCAAGTGACATTTTTGTAGCTGCTAGCTCGCATAGTTCCTCTATAACAGGAAACCTGAATATCAGGCGTAATATTAATTAGAATTCATCCAGTTATAAACTTGATTTTACCTGACAAATAGGAAACCAACTTTAGGTCTAAAGTTTAGCCCTGAGTATCCAAAATCTTCAAAAAGTCCCCTGCTTCGTTTCCTTTAAATGGAAAGCTTCATATGAATTATCTAATTGATTTGCCATTTTGTTCATTGATTTCCGTTGGAGCTGCAGTATAACCTGTTTCTCATCGTATTTATGTAGGTAAAATACTTGCAGATAGCAAAGAAAGCCCAGTCGTCCAATCCATACAGATGGGTGCGATACGTCACACAAGCCAACTCATACGTAGCTCGTCTATGATCAAGTTCTGTCCAATCATCTATCCTTCCCTGCTGGACTCAAGTCACGGCATTCTGGAGCAACTTTGTAATGTTGTGATCTGTTTCTCCTCCATGTCAAATAAGAACAAGTCTCTTCATTTTGTAGTTATCAACTTATCATTCCATCATACAGATTGTGAGATCAGCTTATGGTTCCGTCCAATTCAAGTGACCTTTTAGTCTTTAGGATGTTTTTCTAGCTTCAACTGAGCGTGGTTGGATCTCATGACTGCATGCTGCATGTGAGAATGTTGTCCTCGCGTACTCCCTTCTTCAGATCACCAACCTGCATCTCCTCCCAACGACTCCCAGCTCACACCTACAATGCAACCAGTTTAGTGCTCTTTCCAACACGATGGTTTCTCCGCAGTGCACACTGCACAGTTAAGTACCATGAGCTCACGAATGTTCAGTGATTGTGATAACAACTCAGATTGATAGTTAATTTCTCAAACAATTTGATCATATCAAATCAAGAAAATATACAAACCCTACAGAAGTTGAAATCAAACTCCTGTTTGCTTTCCATAATTTGAATTTCTCTACCTTTCTTCCACTCCAAGTCTTAATATTCAAACATTGAGGCCTGCCTTAACCTACAAGGTATTCTGTTCTCTAAGATCTTCTCTAAATGCAACGATTGCCAAAGCAGATAAAGATCATATTAAGCTAAAAATTAGTATATAGTTGCGGACTTCTGGTTATATTTGACCTAATCGACCAAAACTCTCGCACCTGGGAAAACTCCAACACGTGATCTTTATCTAAATTCCTTAGTTCCATTCCATCATCATACAAAAAGATTACAACTTTCTCCTAAACAAAATCTAACCCATACTTCTAAATTTGTTTTTAGTAATATTCAAAAATATAGTAATCAGATAAACCCTATTTATTCAAAACCCTCAACACTCATCAAACCCTCTTCTCAGACCTCTAAAATCCTCAAACTCCAAAAAGAAATAATCTTTATCATGCAACGTCAATGCATCGATCCCCAACCCCATCATGACCCCACCACCTCCGCCGCAGCTGACACTATGATCTTCTCCGACAACCACCACCCACCTCTTGACAACAACATAGCCTTACCCGACCCACTCCAGCAACAATAACGCGAGCATCGAGACGTCGCAACGCCGGCCCAGAGGACGCCCACCCGGATCCAAAAACAAACCCAAATCACAAAATACCAACCCGAATCAAATATTCAAACCCGACCCGATTCCGACGAACCAACACATTCTCGAGATACTCGACGGTGCTGACGTCATCGATTCAATTGCAAAATACTCCATTCGACACAACACCTCCTTCCGCATCCTCCACGCTTCCGGCGCTGTCGCCAACGTCACACTCCGTCAATCTTCATCTGTAGTAAATTTAAATGGCCGATTCGACATCTTATCGCTCTCAGCCGTGTTCTTAACTCCAACAATCCATTCCAAATTCCTATCGGAGCATTCAATGACGTGGCGATTACATTGTCGATTCCGGAGTTTCAAGTTGTTGGAGGGTTTTTGATGGGACCCTTGATGGCTTCTGGAAGTGTTTTTGTTTTGGTGGATTCGATTTCGAGTTTGATGTATCAACAGCTGGGTTTGGAGGAGAGGGAGAATGGGAATACGACGTCGTTAGGAGAGATAAACGGCGTCGGAGTTGGTGCGGAGTGTGGATTTAATGTTGCATTGTACAGCGATGATTTTATGCCTTATTGATGATGAGAAAGATTCAATCTTTTGTTAGTGTGTTTCACACTGCTGTTGACTGTCCTTTACATGTATCTTTGACAATTTCAAATTGCTGGTAAATTTTCTTAGTGTTTTGGATCAGTTCTGCTGTTGTTGTTATTGAAAACTCAAATGTAGTAGTAGCATTTAGTAAACAAAATCTTGCTTAAGTGAACAGGGGTTAAAACAAAAGAATATAAACAGAAACATAAGAGCAACATGTAGTTATGCCATTGACCATAAACCATGTATTAGATAACACTTGAAGGGTCTTATTCAATCAGGTAGTTAACAGATTGGGATGTAAATCAGTGTCTACAACCTCTTGTTCCAGAGGTGAAACGGCTGAAGTTACAGTACATATCTTTACCCTGTCTATACTAATCAGTCTCTCGATCTCAACTGCCTAAAGGTTACATCTATTATCTACATAACTATAATGTTTATATGTGACAGCACAAAAATGGGATAACTCAGCTGCTGTTTGAAGGTGTCTGATGTCAAGAACTTAAGGGAGATGAACTGTTTGAGCCTGATGAGCTTGTCCATGGGTATCTCAGCCTACGACCTGAGTCACCAAAAATGAGATCGGAGAGGTCATCCGCACTGTTAGATTCCCTAGCACTACTACTATCTGTACTGCATGAATATTCATCTGAGCCGCTGCTGAAAAGGGAGTAGTTGTCACTGCACGAGTCTGTTTCCAATGTACTTTGGTGCCTGTTGCAGAAAGGTTCTGAGCTGGTTACACGATCAGACTCGGCTATAAGGGAGCATCCAGCCAAGGGTGTGAATTTGGACTTGGATTCACTAACAAAGTTTTCCCTGAGGGATTTTGGTGCCTTAGGCAAGCGCCTACAGGAAAATGAAATGATTATTATATTCCACACATGACTTGTTAATATATATATACATTGCCAAAATATTGTACCTTGCATACAGAAGCATATATGCCGCCTGCTCCTTGACTTCCCGGAAATCCACAGCTTTGACCTGACAATAATACATGGCAATTGATTCATAAGTCAGATTTGTCCAAATCAAGAACAAGACAGAGGCAAGTAGCAGTTCGAAAAAGCAATAAGTAAACGCAACAGAGAACATACCACGCTGTCATCAATCTTGAACCACTTATTCTGGATATTCTTCACATAGCACACATAATGACCGGAAAAGGCAGCATTCATGGTATCCAAATGAACAATCACACCATAAAGATTATATACAGGTTCCTTGTCATCACTTTTCCGACTCATAAATGGAGACATATCCAAAACATCTGGAAAATCGACCCATTTATTTAGCTTTCCATAGTTACCAGCCTGCAAAATACAAATTGACAAGAAAAACTGAGCAAGTAGATTAAAGAATATAAATTTTCCTTTGTACAAAACTTAAAGAATTGAGTACCCGAAACCGCTTTAGTGCAATCGTTAGAATATTTGGGGCCTCCAACACAGTCAGCCTCTTTTTAGCCTTTTGATATGATTTACACCTGAACATAGATCAACTAATTTTCAGCAAAACATTCACCGAATCGAACACAGAAACCCCCTTGTTGAACAAAGAAAAACAAGAGCAGATAAATAATTACCTCGCGCAATTGTATTTGTTCTCACCATCCAAAGTTTCAGAACGGGTAAAACGATCGAGAGCACTTTCCAACCTTTGAATGCTTCCTTCAATCTCAACAGACAGATCCAAAATTCTTTCAGAACGTTCAGAACTGTTTCCACACTTCATGCATCTTATCTGTTAATTCATGTGCAATTACAAAATTAACATAAAGATAAAGTTACAAATGCCATCTACCAACGCCAACAAAAATGAACTTAAGAACGAATGTGGTGAAAATATCGAGCACGCTACGACCAATAATAATGTCGATAGGTCACATTTATACCTTGGACTGAAGATATCCGCCGAATGTGAGGCCTAAAAGAGTGGTTTCTTCCTCCACATTACCAGCCACTTTATTGGCAGCCTCTTTGATACATACAGATTGCATTGTGTCAACAACATACCTGCATGCACAGTATTTGGACTCGAACGGTCAGGTCACTATATTAGACAGAAATGTAGTTTTTTCTGAATGAAGACTGTTGGAAAACTACCTGAGGAATTCATGAGCATCTTCCTCTCTTCCATTACTGAGATGACTTCCGATACTTGGTAAATGGGAGATAATTCCGATAGGAGATATTGGAAAATTCCCATCCTTCTGCTTGAGTATCAAATTCTCAATTTCACATGTAAAACACCAATCTCTCGTCGTACCTGAGATATTTACTCGATATACTGAACAGTTCGTAGTAAAGAACATAGCGGGATAAACATTTAGCTAAAATGGTAATGCATACAATTTTTGGAGTGAAGTCCTTGAAGGAGATACGCAGTTAGTGGCGGAGTGAACAACAAGCATTGCAGCACAGCATTCGCATAACAGCTGCAAAGAAAAACAAATCTCATTACAGATGAAACTAAAATTATTAATTATTACAGTCATCTTAATTACCTGTTTCCACAGTTAACAAGGCCACGTGGCTGGAGCTCGATCTTGTTCCATCTATAAAGGCTTTTAAACAGTTCGAAGCAAAACACGCCCTGCAGAATGAATGGTATGATAGAGATAAAAGTCAAAATACAAATCATTTTGATTATTTACGCATAAGATATAACCAGCTAAACATGTACGCTATGAAAGTCTGCTCACCTTGTTGCCGTGTCGTTCATCAGCTCCACAATCACTTGACAGTTTTGTTGCTTTAAAATGTTTTACAGCTTTCCAAGTAGAGCTTTTCAAACTATTCACAGCATTAACTGAGTAACTTGTGTTAGAAGTTTCAACATTGTTGTTGGACTTCATTACAACAATTTTTGAGACAATAGAAGGCATCTTCACTTCATGTGCAACAGATGAGTGTACCCTATCAGAATTTAATGGTATACTTCCAACCAGCCTAGACTTCATTGGCTGTACCTTGCAGTCAATTTGATTGGAGTATAAGGCACTCCCATGTTTTTCAGAATATACCGAAGATCGGCTTGCATTCTTCGAGTGTGAGACGGTGTTAACTTGGCAAGCTTTCTCCCCTTTGACACTATAAACAGTTCCATCGCCTTTATCATCAAATGAGGCCTTGGCTTCGATATGGAACTAGTACTGGTACTGTTGATGGCACGATCGGCCTTCAAAGATGACGATAATTTCTGATCATCTGCCTTGCTCGTACCATTATGAGGTGATATAATGGCAGCTGGTGAATTATATCTGACTGCCTTTTTTACACTACCATCCTCACCTCTTGCCGGCCTAGATATTGTAGAGCTTGTTTGAATCGGTATCTTGACCTCAGAGGAAACTCCATCTATTTTCTTAAAGACATCAGAAGTACTGGAACAGTGCAGCTTTCCATCCAAATGATAGTTGTTCTCAGTCTTTCTGAATGAACCCACTGACCCTCGTAAGGAAGATCCAATATCAGATAAATCATCATTTATCGCATAAGGTTTTGATTTTCCAGATTCAGCCCATCTGTAGTCCAGTGCTCCCTCCCAAAAGTCAGATTCACCGGACTTAGCAACTAAGAGATTTGAAGCCTTGGAGTAAGAACTGTCAGTGACATGCAAATCTTTTTGGTTGTCACGTTGTTTTGATGTTGGTTGTGTCAGATTAACAATGGATGGGGCAGCTGCACTGTTTTTCACATCACATGGTTTAGTTTCAATAGAACGCTTGGCAATGGACTTGGCGTGATTTGATATATGACCACGCTGATGCCCATTAGATTTCTCACAATCATTCGTACTTCTGATTGCTGTAGTTGACGCCTCATCAGATGAGTCACTAAAAAGACTGACTGATGAATCTGAAGAAGATGATGTAAAAGATGCAGTTGAACTGGATGACTTTACTTCCCTATGATAATCATCTTTGATTTTATCATTCTTGCCATGTAACTGATCCGTTTGACCAACACCAAGGAACTCATTCCCTTCAAGACGTGTGTGACAATGCTTCGAGAGGTTGCCCTCGGGTTGAAAAGACCTGGAAGGAGTCTCATCTTTTTCTTGATTAATTACCTTGATGCACGGGTAACTATCTGTGTCAGAGGGTTGGTTCTCGATACTAGGAGGCTGACATTCATCCTTATGGCCCTTCCGCCAATGAAAGATTTGGCATTTCGCAGAACTGATGAGTACAAGTACATTTTGTCAGGGATATAATTAAAATAACAAAGTAATTAAACAACCACGTAAAATAGAAAGGAAATTATGAAAATGATGAATCAGAATGTTCAATGAAATATGGTCTAGTGCAATGGGCAAACCAAATTGGATTAAAAGTTAATGGACACAGTAAATTTAACTGCCAATATCAGTAGTATTCAAATTATTCTACTTGTATCTGTTATTAGCTATTCCTCCAATGTATTAACAAGCTTGTGTGTTTATTGGCTCGTGTAACTTCCTTTGGTTCTCAATTATTTGTTTCCTTTACTTTCTTCACTATTTTCTTATGTCTTTGTCAACTCTCGACAACCATCACAAATCTGGTTATTTTCAAAAAACATACATTTTGAAACCTTGTGTCCAATGTATACATCATATAATGAGGACGTCAATTCAAGCTTTTTGTAGTAACGATATATAATACACAATAGGGTTAATTCTTAAGTAACAATCATAAACCGTTGCGTAACAGAAATAACTTTTATGACAGAAAAAATATGCGTAACTTTGAACTGATAACCTAGATTCAGTATTGTTCACAAATACCTAAACTCAAAGACCTTAGTATGCCAAAATATAACTGCAGGGACCTCATCAACATTCTCCAGGCTTCCCTTTAAGCGGGATACATGTACCATGTTTTAGCAAAGATATTGTACAAAAAAAGCCAAAATTAATCAATATAATAAATGCATATTCTATATGATTGTATTCCAAAAAAATTCACTGCTAACTCCACACCACACATACCCAAGCAGTAACCACATACTAACCCAATCAAACTCCACAGTTCTATTATATGGAGGAAATGGTTTACCAGCATTCTAGACCTTCCATTTTTTCGATAGCTAGACCTTCCATTTTAACTATAAAAAATTATTCTGAAACAGAAACTAACAAGTAACAACTAAATTGCGATAACATGTTATATCAAGACATAAATTTAACAAAACACATATTTATAAACACAACATACCAATATCTTGCAGACTTGCAGCGCGCACACCTCGTAGTAGTGGGGCTCAAACACACCTCACACCGATACACCTTCACACGACCTTCATCAACCTCAGCACACTCACCATTCACCGCAACCTCCGGACGATTCCTACCCCACCCTTATCTACCAGAACCTCATCTTTAAATCCATAAGCATCTCTAGTCAACGGCGCATCACCATTAACATAATACCCAACCGCCTCAGCCTCTGACTCAGCTTTAGCAGCCTCCTCAGCCGCCAAAAGCATCAACCGCTTGATCTCCACCTCCCTAGCCACCGCAAGCCGCCATTTCCGACGGATTACGAATCCAATCACCACAACACTCAACGCCACAAACAGCTTTAGATACCAAACCACTAACTCAACATAATACGAAAACTCCGGAACAAGCATTTATGTACAGCAACAACAACAAAAACATCAAGCACCTTCAATTCACCCTAAATTTCTCAACAACAAACCCTAAAACCATCACCGCCGCATCAAAACCTAATCAATCAAGAACATGTCAAATTCACCTCACTGCTGCATCCAATTACAACACACCGACTCGAATCGGATGTTAAAGATTGTCCAGATCAAATATGATCCGAGATCAGCGAAGTGAGATTTCGCGAATCAAATTTTTCCGGCGCGGAAAGCGATGTAGTGGAACATTGGATTGAGGAAACAGAGCAGAGAGGCGGCAACGGGAAGATTGAGAAGGACGGCGACTCTTCGTATTCTGGAGAGATCGGAAAATTAGGGATGAGTTCGTAGAGAGAGAAACGAAGACGAGGCGATATGGAAATGAAGGAAATTAAATAAGGAAATTAAATAAGGAATGTAATTAGTTTTTAATGATTAGTTAATTAGTTGATTTGCTAACATGTAAGAAAAATTAGTATATAAAATTATGAAATGAAATGCTGTTATTTATTTCCTAATAAATTTAACTTTTCGAGCTTTATGATTTTACAAATTCGTTCAATGTCTAAAATTCCTAATAAATTTACCCTCTGTTTAAATGCGGAAAAATGTAGCGGAAAGAAAATTTAGAGGAAAATTTAAAGGAAAGTAATTTTCCATAGGATAATTGAGGGGAAAAGTTTATATTGTTTTCTTTGTTATTTTTTCATTTTCCAAAATTCAACCAAACACACCCAAATATTTTTCTTTAAATTTAGCTTTTTGAGTTTTATCATTTTAACATTTTTATTAGTATACTGATTGAGTTGCTTAAACTCTTTCACAAAACGATATCGCTTAACTCATTTTAAATTGATTGAAATGCACAAATTCATAGTTGAGAGTAATAGCATATATAGGATGTTAATCAATTAAAAAAGTGTTTAAGAACATTTGAACTCATGACCTTTCTCAGTACATATCTCGTGCACATCCAATCGATCACCTATTTTGAAGCATATAATGGTATAGAACATATGTTTAATTATTTTATATATCATGTTGTTGAAACACGCGTTAATTTTCCGCAAAAAAAATGTGCCTCATCATTGAACTCTAAAGACACTGCATCATGCATTTCATATAGTAATTCATTTATATGTGCATGAGAGCTATGTTCAACCTATAAACGGCAAGAAATCGGTTTATGTTATTAAAAGCATTCATTCAATTCAATTCATCAATTGTATTCAAAATGGAAGTCGTTGAGGGAGTATCTTTTAGGTGAAGAAGGGTTAAGGAATCATGGATGGACAAAGTGTTTCTCTCGTACTTTCGAAGAGGTTGCATTTCCAGCACTCCATTTCAAAGTTCTTTTTCCAAACACGCGTAGAAGTTCTTTCAAGATATGAAAAAGTAAGGGGTCATAAGCATGGTTATTAACTTGTTAATTTTATGGTAATTTGGTGTGGAAAAGGTTTGAATATATTGCATAATTAATGCGTAAAGCTAGGCGAGCTTAAGCTTGATCTAGCTAGTTCAAGGCCAGTGTCAACTGAGACATTATTTTTTGCATGAATTCACTGCCAAAATGTTGGCATCCTTGAAATGATATTGGGAAGGGTTCATACATTTTCTTAAGTGGCTAAGAAAAGGAGCTTCTTAAACCCTTTGTTTTGTTTCCATCAGAAATCGAAGTCAGTTTAGCTTTAGTGATTGACATTATTGAAACAAATGGGTAGTAAATACTTATGAAGAACGTTCAAATGAAGCAACACGGTGAGACGCCTTTTTGCTCGTTGGTATGTATCAATCAACAATTGATATTAGTAATCGTCTAATTCAACCGCACCCGCAATTTTTGCATATAAAATTTTAAATTTAATTGAAATTCAAATTAACCACAACCGTTAGATTTAAAGAATCATCGGTTATAAATGTCTTGTCGTCTTACATAGATATATCATCCCTCTTGATCTCAACTGGTATGATTATAAGTTATAATATTTACTTGTACGTGTGAATTGAGATCGAGACTAGAAACTATCAAAAGCCTTTATCAACTATGATTAGATACTGATGAATTTTTAGTAAAATGAAAGTCATCTTAAGCAGGATTCGTTTTCCACGGATGTGTATAGAATAAAACTCCATCACTTCGATCGTTTTTGAAACTGCCTGAAAACTTTGTATTTGGGCATCATAAGTCACAGCTCTCTCTAACATCCATTATATCAATTAGGTCAGCAATCGCGACTATAAACCCTAGTAAATGGACTGGATAGCTTCAATTTTCAATGATATCATTCAATACACTAATGAAAAATATGATCTTAAATTCTACGCAATCAAGTGTTTAGTCAATGCAAACATAAGCATGTATTGAATGAAGAGACATTTCATCAACATTGCCGTCTTGTAAACTCTAAAGGGTACACATATTTCAACTTCCTAAGTTCATTTGTTATACCAAACGTATTACCTCATCATACCCTTTAACAAAAAACTAGAGATAGAAAGATCATATAGAGAGAGGGAGTTATAACCCTAGCTAAACATAATTCGAACATTGAAAATTCTTCAAATGGAGAGAAACCCTAAACCCTTTTCACAAAGCAAAGTCAGATTCTCATAAGCTTCTCACACGCATTCTTTCCATATCATTTTCAAGCTCATATTCCCAAACATGTGATACACAAAAGATATATATTCGATTCCACAATGGTGCACGAAATTGCACAAGAAGCTATCGAGATAAAAACATGTAGAGTTAGATAGAGGGGGGAGAAGACCTCGTGAGCTTGATGGGGATTAAGTCCTTTTGATAAGTTACGAATCTAATCGCGCAATAATGTTTGCAAAGGACCACAATATGTTTACATCCATGATGCCATATGTCTCTTGTTTTATACGAATATCCTATCTCGTCTTCTTGCAACATCAACTTGCATCGTAAGTTTCATGTCGCTACAATTTCGCAAAATATAACACCGAAAGTTTCCCATCACAATCCCATTAGCTACGACTGTGTTGGTAATTCAACTAATATTCAATAATGTTTGATGGGCCATTTAAGATTGGAGAGGGCCCATATAAAACAAATCTGTCTCTAGGCCCATAAAGAGAAAAGTGGGTTAGGCCAATATACCGAACTTAAAAATAACAATAAACATATATTTTATTGATGACTGGAAAAAGTTTACAGACAGCTCAGTTTGCTGGAAATTTGAGCATTATTGGAGACTAATGTTTCAACAAAGAGCTGAGCTTCACTAGTCCACTGACAAAAGCTTTCAAAAGTTGTCATGGAGAAGGTGGCAGACCTTACGGATCATTCGATGTCACATTCTCCCAAGCAGACTCTGAGAGTCCCGAGTGAGCTAGAACTTCCAGAAGCTATAGTGGCCCGGTCATTGGCAGCCATGTGTGTGACAATCTTGTAGATCATTTCGATCTGCACGGATAATAAAGGGGAAATATTAAGATTCTAGTGTCCCCGGTGGGAACAGATACAGTTAATCCTCTATCTTCAACTTTCAAACCACATTTAAATGATAAGACAGACCTCTTCTGGGGCATGACTACGTTCTGCAATTTGTTCAAGGGTCAATGGCTGTTTACAACTGAAGAGAAGAAATAGTTTCTTAGAGGACATTATATCTCTAGTAATGCGGGTTTAGCATATGTCGATGGTTTAATGTTTAACCTTGTATCTTTTAGGACAGAAAGGACTCTCTTCTGGAGCGCGAGTACATCTCCTGCTGCTTTCTTTCCAGCTTCCACTCCTACAAAATTGCAATTGAATAAAGATGAGCACTCAAACTCCAGGCGTAAATCACAGTGAATTTAGGGATAAGCAGAAGCATGCCAGGTTGATGGTAGGCATTGATATTAACTAGGGATGCATATATCCCAACTGCTCTTTCGTATAAGGCTATCAGGGCACCAACGGTTTGAGGTGTCACTTCCTGGACAGTTACTGTAATTGACTCTCTATCATTAGAGTATAGAGCTGCCCGTGTCCCCTGCAAAATGCACAGACAGTGCTTTATGTCATAAAGCTTTCAAAATAAAATTACCACTGATAATAGTCGGAACAGGTTGAACAAGTTTTCAAACAGGAAATATGACTAAAGATTCTGCAGACTGTTGATACCTGTAACATTCCAAACAGGTAGTCTCCACATGTCACACCTGGTTCAAGCTCCCAATCATGACCAGCGGGTCTGTCACGTAGCACCTCTATGAAAGTCGCAAAGAAGTTAGGCACTCCTTCTCTTAGTTGTTGAATGTAACTGTAAACAATGCATCACAGTAGTGTTGACTTTTGAAAAATTACAAGGCAAGTGACCTTTAAGAATAACTGAAAACACACGCACACTTACGCATGCTGATCTGTGCTTCCCTTATTTCCATACACAGCAAGTCCTTGATTGACCTGTCAGGCAATGGGTAACATACATATGTTAACTACTGATTCTTAATTCTTAAAAATGGTATTTAATTTTGACTAGTAAAATGAATGCGCTGAAATAAGAATTAATGACGATCAACGCCATTATGTAACATGATGTTATAACTTCAGAAGTTTTTTTGGTAGGAGAATAATCTTGGCGATTAGCTAGATCATTTAGAGAGTGACACTTACCTTTTTACCATCCAAGTCGAATTCTTTTCCGAGTGATTCCATGACCAGCTGCTGGAGATATCTACTAAATAGCAATAAGCTGTCCTTGTAAGGAAGAACAACCATGTCCTGCGCACAGTTGTTTCAAATAAAAATTCCAGAGATGGCTAACACACAGAGAGTATGGCAATTGGTAATCGATGAAGACTTAATAATGCTTGTAAAATGAAGTAATGAATGGGCCTCACCTTCGACCCCACTCCACCAGAAGCCCAATACCAACACAAAGCAAGCAGAGCTGCAGGGTTCTTTTTCAGCTATAGAGTATAGACAAGGTAAATACCACATAAATAAGCACACAAAGTGGATGCATATTAAATTTTTAATACAAGATAATAAAGAAACGAGATGTTTCTAGCTGCAAGGAGATACCTCTGTGGTTCGACTTGCCTCATCCATTATTGCGGCTCCAGCTAACATTTCTCTGATATTGATACCCTGCAGAATGAATCATAGCTCAGTTCAAGGTATCCAACTACTCCAACATAGCAAATTTGGCAGCCGTTTATTCAAAAAATAGAACCTTACCTGAAGAGCAGCTGGAAGTAGACCGACAGCAGACATCTCAGATGTTCTGCCTCCCACCCAATCAAACATGGGAAATCTAGCCACCCAACCTTCAAGTTTTGCAGTTTTATCCAACAGAGATCCTTCTTGCGTAATTGCAACACTCTGCGACAATAATATGATGCACAGATATGAAATCAGTTATTAAAGTAATGTTTCTCGAATGATAATGCTAGAAATTTTCTGTAAATTCGCAAATGATTCTTAATGCCTCATATGTTGGCATCTTCTTTTATGTTATGAAGTCTACCTTGAAAGTTTACATGTAGTCAAATTTCATAAAAAAACATGGAAGCAAATTGTAACAGCCAAATCATAAAAATAGTATGTGAACAGTAAATGACAAAGCACAAAGATAAAGAACGATGTTGACTAGAAGGTCCACTCAACTTGTATAAGTGTACAAACCATCATAATCGACTAACTAAAAGATGTTCACAAATCACAAGTAGTAAAAAGACCTGAGATAAAAACCTGTTTTGCGAAATCCAGACCTGCCTCTCTGAATGCCTTCTGCACCTCTAATAAACCATTCCTGGTTTCTGGAGTACCACCACTCTATAGGAGGTATAAAAAGAAAGTTTGAGACACTTGCAAATATTATGATGTCTGTCTTAAGGCTTCTTTAAGTTACTATTTTGTGCCAATTTTTCAAATCACGAGACCTTTGAAATCACAATCACTAGAGTGGATGCAAGCTCGGGGCCAAGCTGTGCGATGTGATGATCGATTCCAGCCGGATCAGTATTGTCAATGAACCTTATCTGCATAAACAACACAAACAACAAATCATTCCTCTCATCTCCCTCTTCTTCTTACCACTAAGCTGAAAAAAATTAATCACCTAAAGCCAAAAACAGACCTTAAGAGGAGGATTATCCGGAGCCAATGCCTCCGCAACAAACTGCGGCCCAAGAGCTGATCCTCCAATACCAACCGACAAAATCTGTGTAAATCTTCCCTGACAACCCTGGAGGCTTAATCTGCATCCCTCACAAACAAATACCATCAAATCACAAACATTTCAGTCCAAGTAACTCAATATACATCAACTCAGGACTAAATATATCAACATAAAAACAAAGAACTAAAAAACAAGAAGTTGACCTTTCCAGCAATAACATCATCTGCAAATCGACAAAGATCATCAAGCGTCTGATCAATCTCATTTTTCAAACTCTCACTCGGCGCAAGCTTCGAATTCCTCAACCAATAATGTCCAACCATCCTCCCTTCATCAGGATTAGCAATCGCGCCTCTCTCCAACTCCACCATATGCTTAAACGCCTTCTCAAACCTCGGCCGCATCTCCTCCACAAACTCATCCGTAAATCCAATCCGACTCACGTCCAAATCAATCCCTAACTCCTTATTCTGGTACAGCCACTCAACGTATCGTCTCCACAACGCCTTCGGATCTTTCTCCAACCTCGAAACCTCCGCCGTCACATCGCTCAACGATGACTTCGCAGTCACTAGTCTCACTACCTCCCGTTGACTCCGATCGAAGATTTTGGAACCCAATCGGAGTGATTTAGTTGAGTGTGATTTGACGATGAGGCGTTGAGTTGACGCGAGTGATCTGGAGGTAGAGTTGGTGTTCGAGTTCAATGAAAGTGACGTGGCGGCGGCAGTGAAGTGGAGATCGGAGACGGACATCATCGGAAATGCGATCGGCGATGGTTTCGCCGGCGAGGATATTTAAGTGCTTGAAAAATGGCTTATGGGGTGCTTAGAAGGGTTGTTTAGGGGCGTGATTAGTGACGACTCTTCGTATAATTGTTTTCTTCTAAGACAAATGTAGTGACATTTTTTGTTCATGGATATGGTAATTTGGTAGATGTTTTTAAAACTAAAGATACACCTTTGGATACACCAACCTTAGAGATCAAAAATTTCAGAGAATGGATGACTGATTGTTAACATGTTATTTTTTGTGCTAGAAAAATTTGATTGAACGTTGTATAATTATATTTTTTGGCTTATGATAGTTTGTTGTTTTGCGAAATACAAAATACACAACTGTGCATGTAGTTAATTTAAAATGCAAATAATATAAAATGCATATGTGCACCAGGACAGTAGGGGTTCTGTACTCCCCTTACAAATTTCGAAAATACATACCGACGGTCATAATGACCAAATTTCCCTTTATACCATTAATACACAAACAATCTAAGAATAATTAGGTCAATTCCTGAAAGTAGGCAATGCCATTCGGCCCGGCCCAGCCCGGTCTGGCCCAAAACTTGAAGCCCGAGCCCGGCCCGGCCCTAATATTTACGGCCTATCAATATTTATCGGGCCGGGCCGGGCCGGGCTTGGTAAAAATAATGAAGCCCGAGCCCAGCCCACAAGCCCGTTCAAATTTCAAATCTTAATTAAAATATAATTTTTAAATAATTTTTAAATAATAAAAAATACATAATAATTGAAATACAATTTTAAAAAGATATTTTTTATGTCACATTATTTTTTAACTCATTTTTATTGTATTTTTAAGGTTTATTATAACAGAATCAGATAAATTTCAGAGAACAAATGAATATATCTTTAAATATATTGAGATAATACGACTTCAATAGAAAAAATATTAATTTAGAAAATAAGAATATACAAATAAATTCATATAAATGTTGAATTTAAAGAGTTTGTAAAATATATTATATAGTATGACTTTTTTATATTTATTCCACTATTCTATTGTTCGAAATATTAGTACGGTAAGGTCGGGCTTTGCGAGATGGGCCAATAGGTCGGGCCGGTGGGCAGGGCCCAAAGCCCGAGGATGAAGCCCAAGCCCGGCCTATCCGATATAAGGCTGGGCTTCGATCGGGCTTTGGATGGGCTCGACAGGGCTGGGCTTGGATGGGCTTCGGGCCGGCCCATGGGCTTTTTTCGGCCCAGGGCCTAATGGCAATGCCTACCTGAAAGTACCAAACTTAGACATCTGTCACATATCTGATTTTATTTGGCCGGATAATGCAATTCGACACGAATCCCAATGCGACAAACATCACTTTCAAATTTTGATTAGAGCGTGCGAATATTTGTTTCTACGTACCTTAAAAATATTGAAATAAATGCCGAAAATGGACAACATTCCTCAAAATACTGAACGGGTTTGGAGCCTGTCTGTGGCTCGAACGTCAGACATCGCACAGCGAGTGTATGTGACTATGTGTATAGGTAGTAAAACATGCTACCAAGATCCTACAAAGACCAACCATGGATGACTTCATTTTTAACTTTTCCAACATGTTCGGAATCATTGAAAAAATGAATCCGAACGACATGGAGAGAATCAAAAGACTACAGTTGGGTCGATGCCATCTTAGGTTGCAAAACAAGTTCGAGACCTCGATCAGCCATAAACCCTATAAAGCAGATTCCTTGCCCCATTAATCCAAACCCCAGGGGACCTCTCTCCTGCTTCTGCAGCAAACCAATGCATAAAGATTTAGATAGATTTGCACACTTGTGTTTGAATAATATGAAACATGTAATAAAGAAGTTGAGCCAACTCCAAGCACAATGTTGTTACAATGCCAAAAGGGTTTGAGTTTCGCGCAGGATCTTTATTTAATCGAAAGTGGTTTAACGAGGATTAATCAAACATGTTTAGTGAATCGAAGAGTGAAAGTGAAAGGCATTTAGCATCCAATGGTGATAATGAATGGATGAGAGTCTGTCTTTAGGTAATTCCCATGTTGTAAGATTTGCTAGCATTGTTTGATTAATAATGTCGGTCCACATTAGTTGTTTGACTATTCGACAATTTCTTATAAATAAAATTTAACGTTTGTCGATAACTGAAAAAGTTCGAGAAAAACGTATAAATATTCGTGAGACACAATCCCGGTTGAATATTATTGAGTAAAGATTTAAATGACCAAAGGCTTTGTCATCTTTGAACAACATGCAAAATATGATCTGGATTTACATGAGGCACATATGGGAGATTGTTATGATCTTCATTTTCCATTGACATTTCATATTACTCTCAATCTTTGACAACTCATACATTAACACACCCATCTACCCTTCACCACATTTAGAAATGTTTCAAAAGAACTTTAGCTTTTTTATTCCGCCTCAAAAGAGAAATTTAAATAACTAATCGGCGATCGTTTATCATAAATAGTAGTTCTTTCGCACAAAATTAATATTCAGAACTTATCTCTAAACCTTAGATAAACACAAATATAAGTTAAGAAAATCAAAACTATATTATTCCAATATCTCATTTCACCAAATAAAATTATTTGCAATAAAGCATTCTTCAAATTATAGATGTACAAATAACTTTTACCAACTTCTGACCTATGTGTAATAGTAGCAATTTGCAAAGTTCAAAATGACGTGGAAATCTAAACTCAATCATATTCCTGCACGTGTCCGGCAAAGTGCGACCATTTAAGTCTCCGGCGACGCACTCTCAGCTATAATTTACCAAAATACCCCTGTCGAGTGGACGCATCGCAAAATATGTTTTTTTTCATTTTCATTCGATTTTTTTCAAAGGACATTTCGCTTCTTCTCCGATTGATCAGTATAAAGTCTCATTTTCTCTTTGTGTCTCGCTCGATTAAATCTTACACCCGCAATGCTTTTGACTAATTTCAACAGATAGTCCAATTGATTTTGTCACAAAGTTTCTATCTTTATTAGATTCTGACCATAATCCACGTCCCCAAATCTCTCAACGGATCAGACCCAGATGGGGATTTTGCTAAAGTTTCTTAATTTTTGATTGATGGGGTTACGCATGGAGTGTGATGAAGGAGCAGACTCGTTGCTGTTTTGTGATGAGGAGAATAGTTGCTTTTTGGATGATGATTCTGGTGGTTTTGAATCTGTGGAATTTGAACGGAAGTTGAGGGAGGAGAGAGGTTATGTTGTTGGTGGGGAGATGGTGTTGTGTGGCTTGTTGCCTGTGCAAAGTGAGGAGTGTTTGGAAGTGATGATTAAGAAAGAGATGGAGTATGGAGTTGGAGATGAGTATATGCTTAGATTGAGGTCTGCTGATTTGGATTTGAGTGAGAGGAGAAGTGCTGTGGATTGGATTACAAAGGTTTGGTCTTTTTGATGTTTTGATGTTTCAACTAATTTATCAATTCGTTAGTGTGTGATATTTGTTGAATTGCGTTTCGGATTTTTGAGAAAAGGTTGGGACTTTAAGGCTTATGAGTGTGCTGATTGTCGAACAGGCAAATGCCCATTTTGGATTTGGACCTCTCTGTGCGTATCTAGCGATCAATTTCATGGATCGGTTTATGGCGGCGTATGAATTGCCAGTGAGTTTTAATCATTTTCGGTAGAGGAGTAGATATACTGATTAAGATATGTATCTTGATTAAATCTAATCGTGTTTATCGATTTATAGAAAGGAAAGGGTTGGGCGGAGCAGCTGTTGGCGGTTGCTTGCTTATCCATTGCGGCTAAAATGGAAGAGATTGAAATTCCTTTCACCACAAGTTTGCAGGTCAGATATTGAGAATACTTTTACTCAAGTGTTTTCTAATTTTCTTCTGTTGCAATATCTCAATAATTTATTGTTTTATCATGGATAGGTTTATTGCTCTAAATATATATTTGAGGCTAAGACCATCCAAAGAATGGAGCTTTTAGTCTTGAGCACATTGAAGTGGAGAATGCAGGCAGTGACACCATTTTCATTCATTGACTCTTTCCTACACATGATCCACGGCTATAAGGATCCTTCTCGTACATTGTTACTTAAAGCAATAAAACTCATTTCTAACACAAATAAAGGTACATTCTTGTAAATTGTAAGTATCTTGTCTAAAACATTTTTATTAGATATATCATTTGAAATAGCAGAACTTAGAGCAATGTTTGTTTTCTATTGCAGGGATTGAATTATTGGAATTTAGGCCTTCCGAGGTTGCCGGTGCTTTGGCATTATTTCTTTCAAATGTCGAGAATTCTTTTCCATTGATCAACCGTTATGTAGATAAGGTATTGAATCTCAATTGTTATTGCGTATAAATTATCGAATATAATGTCAATCTAAGACTCTTGAATAAACATTTCGCCGCATTTTTGGCAGGAAAGAGTGACAAAGTGTACAAGGACAATGCAAGAAATGGGATTGCTCAACACGGAAGTCGCTAAACCAATATGTATCAAATCAACATCTTACTTGCCTCAAAGCCCCGTTGCTGTGTTGGATAGACTCCCAAGTGTGACAACTCGAAGTTGCGAAACAATGGTTGGCACCTCAAGCTGCTTCGAGTCCAACAAAAGGAGAAGGCTCAATGAGTGTTCTGAGATGAACCTGTGACTGGAATACCTTTTTATCTAGAACCTTTGTATACAAATACAGTTTAACGTTGTTTGAATCAAATAATTTTCTACCAGGGACATACATAAATGTTCCAAAACACCGAACATGAATAAGATTATATTCAGTAATTGTGTATTTAGTTACTCAAATATCTTTAATCAGCTGCATCTAAAAGTTTGGGAATATCTTCTGGAGTTCCAATCAGTTCTTTTTGCAGAAAAAGCTTATCCACTGCAATTATTAACTTGACGCTGAGAGACTCAAATCTTAAAGTAGCCAATGTGAAATGATCCACAAAGCTTACAGCTTTGACTAGACCTCAACATAATTTCAGTTAGAATTTGTTGCGTGGAGCGGGTTGATGGAGCCCTAGTAAGGCTGATCATCAATGCTTCAGGTGGCCAAGCAAGGACTACAGAAACTCCTCCAAATGAACGAAACAAATTTTTGTATCGCGCGCGTCGAAAAAGAAGGGTGAATGGTGACGGAGAACTTCTGATACGAGAGATCAACCGTCGTCGATTGATTGATTTAAGTGTTAGGCATTTAGCTATATGATGTGATCAGCTCTCCATATATTTGTATTTCTTTTTGGCGGCAAAGTTAAATGGGCCAAAAGCCTGGGAATTAAGAGCCGGCCCATATGTTAAAAAAACTAACTATGGGACAGTTCATTTTATTTAAAGATTTAACTTGATTAAATTAATTATTTAAACTAAAATTTGTATATTATCAGGGTTTGCTCGGTTGGCAAAAGCTGAAGCCATACCGTAAGTTATCAGAATCCATCTATCAAAATATTAAAAAAAAAATCCCGGACCAATGAATAAAACCAGAACCTGTAAGGCTGTAATGTCTGTTACACCAATATGCATCAATTCTCATGAGATGAAATTTGTATCAAGAGTAATATATTATTTATTATTTTTATAAAGATTTCTATGACAGGCCATTTGCATAGTACTATCACATTACATAGATTCTTATCTTTATTCTTTGAAAATAATTATTGAGTCCTCTAGATATCTCTACTGCATCCTTGTTCCTAGACAAGGCTCACGTAACCTTTGTCGTGAAATCGAACAGGTGCTAGATCAGGTAAGACAAGCCTGCGAGCCATCTTTGCAATTAATCATCCTAGGAAGACGAGGAAGTTACAATCTTTTGTAACTTATTGATGAAATCCAGCATTTGCCTTTCAGTCGTCTCATCTATAAATCCAAAGTCAAGCAAGCCATTCAAAATCTAGAATTTTAGAAAATAAGTATTGCGAGATTGCCTAGATAAATGGCAAATCAGCATAGAACAACGCTTACCTAGCCTAGGCACGGTGTGACCCTTGGGATGTTTTATCACAACTGGGTTAACACATAAATCGATGAGACGCAAACCATGCTCCTTCAAGAAATCATGCTCACCTGTGTACCATAAAAGCATCAGTTTATACACTTAAAATCAAGTTTTCACTACTTCACAATAATCATGTACTGCACATTCAGTCCATGGGCATGTGACCTGGGATACTACAAATCCTCATGACGAATTAATAATAATGGAATAGAAAAAATTAGTGGCAAATGTCAAATTTCAAACAAACATGAGGAAATAGTATGATACCTATAAAGTGAAGCGAGGGGATATCAATCGGATCCGAGTATGCTTTCTCAGCTATAATTGGTGCTTGGAGTTTCGCTCCACCAATGATCACAATAAATTTAATCTTCGGAACTTTTGTCAATGCCACACCCTACAAGACACCAAAACACTATAATTTAAATTGAAAATCATCAATAACACAAAAATCAACAACTTCATTCAAGGTCATACCTTCTTCTGCAGTCCAGGAAGTGCACCCGACAAGATCGCTCCCTGCAACAGAAATCCCCGATTTTAAATAATCAAGTTCCTAAACCTACCGAGATCTTATTGAATTCAAAAAACCTAAAATGAGTCAAAAAACCTAAAAAAATGAGTCAAAACTGTTGAAAATTTCACCTGTGAAAACCCCATCAACCCATCAAAAGGTCCATGCTTGACAATCAATTCCTCAATGTAATCCAAACATCATCAAAATTCAAATACTCAGTAAACTCCTGAAATCATAAATCATAAAGTCAACAACTTTACTACCCCACTTCAAATTTCCACCTTTTCATCATCATAAAATGCTAAAGCTGAGATTTTTAACAAAAACCTTATTGAACTGAAACCACTCGTAATAGGAGGATCGAAGATGCCCTCGACATCAGATTTCCCTTGGCAAGGAAACGGCGCGTCTGCGAAGAAAAGATCCATCTTTGAAGTAACTGATTCTGGCCACTTCCCGACGACTTGTTTCTTCATGATTTCGCCGCTGGTTCTGAATCCGTGCAAGCAGAGGATTCTGGGTTTTTGCGACAGTGGAGTACTCTCTGATTCAGATCCCATGTCGAGGTGGTGGGGTTGATTGGGGTTTGGAGATTCTGAGGAAAAGGGTGTTTTGTGTTTTTAGGAAGCCCGATGATCTCGGAGTTGTGGATTCTGATGGGAACGTGTGCGGTCGTTATTGTTTAATACTCCGTTGAATTTGAGAGTGTCGGCCGCTCAATTATAGAAGGAGATCGTAAAAACCTAAATTACAATTTAGTACTTATAAGAATATTTATTTGTTAAATCGTTTTGAATATAATTTCATTGCGATAATTTTGGAATGGAAGATAAATTGACGGTTGAGCGCAATAGCGTGCAAACCACGTCAACTAATTGCGAATTTAATTTAGAATAATATTCAATTTTAATACTGTAAAACGAATCTGATTTTGATTAATTACTAATATATATTTAATAATTATAAATTATTTATGAAAATGAAGTCATAATTAGATTAACAAAAATAAAAATGTATTAGAGATGTCAAAAATGGCTTCAATTATGAGCTACAATTATTTTTATTTTATTTGAACGTTGAACTCGAATGATTTAAATGTGGATATAAAATCAAATGATTGATGGTGGCTTTAATGCTCTGTCACTCACACAACCGTCCTGACAAATAGATTTAGAATTGTTTTGACAAATATGCTACAGTAAATTAGAACTATTCTGATCCTATTTTTTGCATTTTAAAGACATTTGCCAGATGATTTTTTTGCAATGGAATCAGAAAACACCACACAGTGTGGCATTCATCAACTTGATTGAAGGAAAAAAATTACAGGGATTCCTAAATCTGTACATTATTGACATGGTCAGAGATTGTTGCTTGTAGCAGGAAGCAGTGGCTAATCCAGGTTGATTCATCAGTCCAACCCCAGTTGTCAGCATGTCGTAGCAGTGACCTCCAACACTTGAGGTTGGTTATGACTTGTTCAAAACTCAGATCCCCAGCTAATAAATTGGACGATAAGGTAAGGTACTTAGTCACAGTTTGTCGTAGCTGGGTAAGGATATCAGAAGGCTTTACAGAGACTGTTACTCTTCATGTTAGATGAACATTGCTGAGGAATTGGGTTGGTTGGACTACATAGCCGGCTTCTCTTTGGCTCTGAGATCCTCACATGTGAAATAGCATCAGTCAGGGCGTCAACTAGACTACAGTCATCATCGTCATCAGTAGTATTGTCACCGTAACTGCCAGTGGGATCATCCTCTAGGCATCTTCTGAGCCTCGTTTTTCGGTCGAGTGAGGAAGTAACTGACTGGCTATTTGCCAGATTTGCTTCACCTTTTGACTTCAATTTCATTGATAATGATTTCAGCACCCGGTCTGTGTAAAATAAAATCCATGGATGACCTGGAACCAAAATACAGACACCAGAAAAATTGCATTAAATACACACGGTAAACTGTAGCACCAGGTAAGAAAAAACATGTCCAAAACTTTCTCATTGAAAATACCAGCAATCTGATAAATCACACACACAAAGAAGTCAGAAGACTCAGAACACCCAGTTTCAGATATCAACACATGAATTGCAGAACTGCAAATCTACAGCACTCTGCAAATGTACATCAGAATGAGGCAAAGATACAAAACCTATCAGATATGGGTGTCAAAACTACTTGGAGTGGGGGCATTCTAACTCTACGGATAACAAATCTGCCATCGATAATCATTTCCACATTCTGTTCCCAACTACTTGGAGGCATTCTAACTATAAATGAGAAATTCACCAAATGATCATATTTAAGATTCACTGTGAATAGACTTTAGGTGTCAAAATCAAGATCTGCCAGAAATACAAAATAATAGTGTGAGGTCGAAACTGATTGTTGGAAATGGATATTGAGGTCGGTTGGCAATACACTTACTTTGCACTTCCGAAGCTGTTATCCTAACTGAAGTATCCCTGGTTAGCATTCGCTCAACCAAATTGCGAGCAGGCTTAGATATAAAAGCCCATGGTCCGGAGTTGAAATCAAGCTTCACGTTCTTAATTGCTTCAAACACTGCTTCTAAGGAATCCCCTTGGAATGGGAGAGTACCCACAAGAAGCAGATGGAGAAGAATACCAGCACTCCATATATCTACTTTCTCTGAATAGTTTCCCAACAGAACTTCAGGAGCAACATATGCTGGACTTCCAGCCAATCCATTAAGCTTCTGGCCTGGCATTCCACATCAATAATTTATTGAGTACTGAATATAGTAAAAGAATATATCTAAAATTAGGTATGAAGATAATTGAGCATGCAGTTATGTTCTTTCATTACCATTTGCGACTCTCATGGCTAGCCCGAAATCAGCCAATTTCATCTTCCCAGCTGTTGTGAGAAGAATATTCTCAGGCTTGATGTCTCTATGTACAACTCCCATCTCGTGGCAATACGTAATAACAACCATCAGCTCTTTCATTATGCTGGCAGCACGTTGCTCTGAAAGAATACCTCTTTATTTAATTGATCGATTAGCCTTCCACCAGAGCATAATTCCATCACCAAATGAAAAAATTCTGAATCCTCATACACTGCATGAAGAGTTACCACACCAGGATTACCGGACAAATGCTGCATTATCTCAACCTCCCTTTGCACCGTTTCCTCCCCCTTCCTCAACGTCTTACACGCAAACTCCACCCCACTACTCTTACACCGACATAACCAAACCGATCCAAACTTCCCTTTCCCAATAGTCGAATCCAACACATAATCATCCTCAAGCTTATTCTTCCTACTTACCTGCATACCCACATCAATACACCCTATCTTTCTCTTATGCCCCCTCCCACCTCCAGTCACTACTAACGACGTACTCCCCAATGCCGGCGCTGTCACCACACCTAACCTCCTACTAGTACACGAAGTATCCAACTCATCCCCCACATCCTCCTCCCTACACCTCCTTTTTAACCTCGCGTAATCCTCAAACGAAATATGCGACTGCCTACTCGCCAATGATGAACGTGAGTCATAACAAGATTGCTTCAACTGCTTCTCCTCACTCCCCTTCCTCTTCTTCTTCATCATCAATAAAACTCAACTCCTCCAACACAGCACCACTCAACTTCACTGCACATACACATACATAATCATCTCCATCACCTGCAAAACAATCATCACAAAAGAAATCAGCAACACAAATAAACACATAAATAAAAATAAAAATCAGGATCTGAAAATCGAGGCGGATCGTTGGAAGAGGCATAAAGATGAAATCTTTCGGATCAAACATCAAACCCTAAATCGAGATAACAATTTACATGAATCGCGCAATGCACGGAAACCGATGAGCGACGAAGTGAATCGGATGGAGGAAACGGAGCCCTAGAAATCGATGATAAACAGTTAGGCGAAATTGATTTCGAGAGAAGCTTTCGGCAGTAGGCAACCGAAACAAGCAATTGCTTATTTTAATTTATTTAAATTATTAGATAATTAGTGAAGCAGAAATCCGAATGGAGTTGGGTATGGGCTGGGAATGGTAAATGGGCCAGCCCAATAAGCGAGGTGTATGGAATTGGCCCAATTGGGTACGTGCAGGTCTTTTACGTGGGAGAACATTTCTCATGAACTAGTCTCCTCTCAACCTTCACATGGATTTAGGTTTTGAACTAAAGCTTATGGCAGCTGATGTATATCACACACTCATTTTATCTCTTTGGTTGTGAAATCGACTTAGATCACTGAAGAAAATTCCCATGGGCCATGGTTTTAAATTGTCATTCGTGTTGTTCGCATATCGAAATGTGCCAAACATATTTGAAGGATTGAGAAATAGAAAAATGAGAAAGAGCTAGAAAAAATAACTTTAGAATGAAAGAAGTTTAGTGTATAGTGGGAAATCTGCGAGTTGATTTTTGTACTTTACAGTTATATGAATGAGTATACACACAACTGTAAGGCTAAAATAAAGTTTGCTTTAAGAGTGAGTTGATTTGTCAAAAGCTAAAATGAAAATTTTGAAAATAAATCCATGTATATTTTGTGTTGTGTGCAATTTTCTATTTCAATAATAAATAATATTAAAAAATATTATACCCCATCATGAATCGAACTCGGTTGGCTCAAATATATTTTTGCGATCACCATTTTTACCAATCGAGCTAATCCCTAACGAGTGTTTCAAATTGATTAACTACATGATTTAAGACTTGCAATAAACCCTAAGGTCATATTTTAGATGTGTTTTATCAGCCGACATAAAACCTTGATAACTACAGCCATCAGTCCAAAATGTGCTTACATGACATCAATGTGAATACAAATGATTTTGGAAGAGCTTTTACTTGGAATGATTAGGCGATGCTATTAGCCAGTGACTGACTACACATAATATTTTCATGTTATTTTATCTCAGTGATGTAAAAAGCACAGAGAATACTGGCACAGGGCCAAATGAAACAAAGTCTTAGCATCATATCATTTCGGATTGCTTGCCACGAATGGGGTCTCACAAACTCTTTCACATTTAACATAACCTTTTCATTTGGTTGTTTATACTTCTTCTCCACTTGAATGCTCCCACACCTGGTCACACACATATGTATGTCGACAATAATATCAAAATACATACAAGACAGTAACACTAATCCAAAACCATGCAAGAGTAACTTTATTATGTACACAGTTTAAAGATATTGAACATTGCTGTATTTGGTAGAGTCTTACTATTGTCAGTTGAAAATAATTATCATACACTGATATGTAAAGTCTGACACTAAATGTCGACAACTGATTCAAACCCTAAATTTTAAATGAAAAATGACGTCATTTAACCATTGAATATTGTGCGGCCGTATGAAAAATAATTAGACATTGCTTAGAAGAGTTATAAAATATATGAAACCAATGTAACAGTCAAAAGAAGGGTTGCAGAACTGATCACAGTGCATTGATGAACGAGCTCTGGCATGGTGTTGTCATCAGTTTATTTATATACTCCTACAATTCATCTCACACACGTATGGTCAGCCTCTCTCATAGATCTAGTCTTTGTGATCGGTCTCTGATTGATTCCCTTTTCCTCAGCATCATCTTCCTGCAAATGCTAAACATTTGAACATGCATGTTTTCAATTTTAAGTTTTTAACCCAAAAGGATTCGATTCCTGTCTGCAAATAAAACATTTTTGTCACTTATTTGTCGCACGCATAGTTACTTTATAATGGTCACAATTTTCAATGTTCAATTTCTTAATTATTAATTTTGTTTTGCTGATTTTAAGGAAAACCCTTCTTCAGATATCAGACATATCAAGTTTTTGATTGAACAAAAAAGGACAATGATGCATTTCATGTCTCATCGTTTCTTCTTCATGTTTCCGGTGAACATAATTTACCCTAACATCGAGATGTAGCCCATCCCTTGTTGGACCTTTGATGCAGATGACGTCATATGCTCATATGATGATTGAATATTTAGAGTTGATTAAGTTTCAGATTAGGGTTTTGTCTATGTATGGCAGTTAGCGACGTAGCGTAGACCCACTTGAAGCACTGTAACATTTTTTATAGTGAGCTCAAGTACAACAAATAAATATTGGAACTTGAAATTTTATCTTTAAGGGTTTATAAAAATTAAACCTGATGAGAGTTTACTGTTTCCAGACATTACATCGAACTACTCACTGATCAGAGATCCATATTATAACTCAATCATTTTGGCAAAAAGATTAGACCTAAGAATTCGGGCTTGTGTGATTTTAGATGTGAGTTGTAAAGTCTATATACGTACACTAAATAGCAACTTCCTCCAATAAAATATTAGTAAATCATAGGGACAATGCAAGGTGTCAAAGAGAAGTGACGACTATGATGCCAGTCCAAATAGAATGTCCAAAATAGCATGAATAATTTATTACAAGAATATTTGTCTCTTTGATTTAAGAGCCTAAAACCTAGATCCTACATAAACTCAAAAATACATCTGTCAATGTGTTTGTGGTGCAGATTTATATATACACATCATCCAATCTGATATGCATATCCCCCATGGATTCATGGCCCCCATATCCTGTCACAAAAACATGTCCCTCAAAGTAATTTGTTCTCATGTATAATTAATTGATGAGTGAGATGAGAAATTTTAGGAGATCTAGCAAACTGAAAGTGTTGGAGTGTCCCACTCTTTTATTTTACATACCCAAATTGAAGTTTTAGATGGGAATGAGAGTAAGGTAAATTGCAAACAATATCGTTTGAATCAATTTATTTTTGCATTTGTTACAAGCACAGTGTGCAACAGTTATTTATGTCACACTTGCCTAGCAATCTACATCAGAATACAAATAACTAGCCTCTCTCACGTGCGAGCTTCTTGTAGCAATCAAATGTTGTTTCTCATTCTCTGATTATTTAAGCACAATTTTCTTTTAAAACCATCATCAACAAAAAAGCCTTACCAAAGCATTACATCTTTCTTTCTCAAAATAGGCACCAGCCATCATCTAACAGCTTAATAAAAGCACTACCCCTGCTCTGATTCACATCTCTTTCTCTTCATCCTTCTCACCTAGCTTCAATCTCACCCTTCGATTCCTACTGGCTGCTTCCATCTGTATTCTTTTGCATCAACAAAAACTAGTAATACCATGGCCTTAGATGCAATTGTGTTCCCACAAGATTCATTTGGCTACAATTGTAGTTTCAAGGATTATTTTCAAGGAGTGGAAGATGAGATAAGTGGAAGTAGTATTAGTGGCATCCTGGACACTCATTCTTGGAGCTATGACCAGTTAGGGTTCCATGAAGATGAAGCTGCGGACAAGCCTCTTCATGCAATTCATGACAACAAAAACAGTACAAATTTCGTCAACTGGCTGGAATCTTCAACATACAACACTTGTGTAAATGACCAGTGGGAACCTAGTAGCAACTCATCGCCTGAAGAGCTTCATGGTGTGTTTGAGATGCCGATAAGGGAACAACAGGAAAAGGATCAGCCAGTGACTACCAGAAGGAAGAGAAGGCGCACCAAGGCGAGTAAAAATAAGGAGGAAGTTGAGAACCAAAGAATGACACACATTGCAGTGGAACGCAACCGTCGGAAGCAGATGAATGAGTACTTGGCTGTCCTTAGATCCCTCATGCCATCTTCCTATGCTCAGAGGGTATGGATACATCTCCCTACTTATACCTTACTTAGACCTTGTACATGCTCTTTCAAAATGCATTGACTTAATTTGTATGTAAATGGTGTTTAAGAAGGTCATATTGAAGTGAGATAATGCTTTGATGAAAATCTAAACCGTAGCAAATAAGATTTTTGTTCAAATGATGACATAAAGTTGTCTATCATTATTGTTCTGATCCACTAAACTTTTAGACATATCTTTGTGTCACCAGGGCGATCAAGCGTCAATAATTGGAGGAGCTATTAACTTTGTAAAGGAATTGGAGCAGCTACTGCAGACCTTGGAGGCAAAGAAGCACATCAAGACTCATCACCAAGACAAACACCAAGAAAAGGGTCAAGAGGAGTCCCACAACAACAATGAGACCTTACACTCTCCTTTTTCAAACTTTTTTACCTTCCCACAATACACAACCAAAGCTACTGCCGAAGCCACATCCACAGTTGATAACAAGTTGGTGGAAGATCAACTCAAGGCTGCTGCTGCAGCGGACATAGAAGTGACCATAGTGGAGACCCATGCAAATATAAAAATACTAGCAAAGAGATGCCCAAAGCAGCTAGTGAAGCTTGTGAGTGCATTCCAAAGCATCAGGCTCACCGTCCAACATCTCAATGTGTCTTCTCTTGATCACATGGTTCTCTATTCGGTCAGTGTCAAGGTTGGTTATTTTTCCTTTTTAATTTCAACTCCCTTATTTTGTGTTAAATAGAACTCTTATCATTTGGCTTTTTTCAAATGCTCGTCTTTTTTATCAATAAGTTCGTAGATTACTTTTACCATTTTCATTCTATCTAACTCAATGATACCTTGAATATAAAATGCAGGTTGAGGAAGGATGTAAGCTGAATTCGGTCGATGAAATTGCTGCTGCAGTTAACGAAATGTTACACAAGATTGAGGAGCAGAAGTAACAATGAGTAATTTGTGGCCAATAGTAAAAGTATAATGGAGATATGTCCTTGTAAATATTTGCTTAAGTATTTTAATGGGTCATTTTATTAGCCTGCATTTGCAAAAGTTATAAGCACTCTTAATTGCCGGCACAGCTGTCTAATAATTGTCTGTTTACAATTTTTTATCTTGCAAAACTACCAAGGTGTATATTTCATTGACTAAATTTGAAAAGAAAATAACCAAATTGAGAGAACAAACTCTTAATAATGGTTAAAGACTGAAATAAAAAACATGAATGCAATCAAGTAGCCTAACAATCAAGATGTAAAATCAAAAAATACTGATGGAAACGAATGGTAGTTAAGCTTGGTCGAGATGAACAGAAATGGAATGTAATGGACTAGTCTACTAAGATGATGTTTCCAATCAGTAGCACACATCCTTGAAATTGATGCCCGCGCAGAAAACAACTACAGACTAATAAAGAACCTTTAACTTGGAAACATTCTATAGTGAAGTTGCTATCACGACTGTAATAATTGAGTTGGAAGACAATTATTCTTGTGTTTGGTGGATTTAAAAAATTGATTGCCACTGAATTCTAAGTACAGTAAATTGGTAGGTAAAAACAAAGTTTTTGTAAAATATTTAGCTGCCAGACTACAATAGATTTTAAGTTTAACAACCTTTTTTAGACACTAATACGTGGAACAATGTTGAAACAAACCTAAATATTTTTCTAATGACATTAGTTCTTAATCTTCTTTAGTGGATTAATTTACTACCATTCACTTATAGTGGACTTCAAAATCACCTTATATACAATTCATCCTAACCTCCACTAGATTTAAATCCACATGCTAATGATAGTTACACCAACAGATTGGTATGTGTGTGCTCTTGAGTCTTAACTATTACACATCTTGTCTCCATTTGAGGCCACAAGGTGGCATCATGTAATTGCATCACTTGGAATATTCATTGAAACAGTTCCAATTTGTTTGCTTGTTGTCCAGAGTTAGGCGAATAATTATGTGATCATATCATATCTACTTTATACTGTGTCCCTACAAGTCTCTACAACTCTAACTAGGGGGAGTTCTTTATTACTTAGTTGATTGGATTATTATGTGTCTTTATACATAAGAGAAAATGTGTATATATATTGTGAAATTGTATCATGTGGATTCATTTTTTTGGAGTCGTTAACCCCATTTTATATCCGTTGTGCCAACACTTTAATGAGACATGTGAGTTGCACATGTTTTGCACGTGACATGCACGGGCAAAAGCAATGGCAAATGCAAGTGCAATCTCAGTTATTGATGAAATGCAATCAACGTAGTCAAAGTGAGGTTCACGAATCCATAAAAATAGATGTATCCAATTGATATAATTAACCTCTGTCTTTGTGAGAACAAAAATAAAGCAACTAGAGTATGAGTAAGTGATAACTAGTGTAGTGTGATCAAGGCATTTGGTTAATTAACATATAGGCTATATATGTGTAGTTAATGAGTAATCTTTCAGTTTACACTTTTAAGCTTCATCCACAGCTTTATTGAATTACAAAAGGTGCTTCACATCCAAATGTCTGATCTTTTCAAAGGTAATTCAGATCAAACTTTGTACTACCTTTAGGGGATAAAGAAACAGCTAGCTACAAAAGCTGACTAGGGGTGTGAAAGACAACCATGAATCAGCCCATCAGCCATTGTTGATAATGATCAGCACACAGTTTTATCAGCCTGGTGTTAGAAAATAGGATTTCGCTAGATGCGTTGAGCCTTTGTAGATATTGAGACTCTAACATAGCAAAATACCCTCAATGTGCATAGCACGAATTTCAATCGCAAGAGGGTTATTTTAGTAATTTCATCAAGATGAAAATAACACATTTGATTTCAATGCACTGAAAAGAAAAAAAATTGGAGGGTATTTTTGTCTTTTTCGACCTATGTATGCACTGATGGTCGTGCACCGAGCATTTTTCTAGAAAATAAATAGAGTTGATGTTTGAACACTTGAAAACACCCTAATCTTCATTGTCCCATTGGGAAAGATGAACTTTTATGATTGATGATTTAATGATGAGAATCGAGAAAGATGGTTAAAATTGATCTATGATCGTTGCTGCAATACTCCAACTTTACCCTGGGTGAGTTATGCTTTTTAGGGTTGTCCCAAAAGTAAAGGGTCTTGCTCTGATGTAGCTGAAGGAAAAGGCATAAACTAACTATAAAGAGAGACTTGATTCATCTCTGGTTTGGATCTTTGTTCCTGGCTGCTTCTTATTATAGAGTTGAAATTTCACATGAAATTAATTGAACTTTTAGAGAAGATAAGTTATTTAAGGCTTTATAAATATTTTTTTGATGCACAAAATGTTCATAATGTAATGAAGGGTATTTTAAGAAGATGAATTGTTGCTTTCAAAAGAAATCATCTATTTATTTTGTGTTTTATGTATAGAGGGAAAGGTTCAAATGAGAACCTATTTTAAAATGAAAACTTAGAACTAATGTGAGCCTTAAGATCTAAGAATTAAATGGTTTGGATTGATGACCTCATTAATTAAATATTAATCATTTTAGTAATGAAAGGGCACACTTGTCATTTCAGATTAATATAGTTAGTAAATTGATTATTTTAAATTGCATACATGTCATTTATTTTTAAATTTTAAATTAGTGGAAATAAAAAGTGCATCACTAAATACTTTAAAAGTGCATCAATTTTAAAAAAATTACAATAAAAAGTGCATCAGTAGAAATTTCAAAAATGCATCAAAATTTAAAAAAATTCTAATAAATTTTTTAATATGCAAATAATATAATGCACTTTTTTTAAATATTGTAGTGCACTTTTTTTAAAAATTTAACGCACTTTAAAAAAATATTTTAATGCACTTTTACAAAAATATTGTAATGCATTTTTTTGTAATATATTAATGCACTTTCAATAAATCTTTAATTATCAATTATAAAACTTGAACTGACAAGTGTGCCCCTCATATTGATTGATGATAGTAATTACCATATTAATAATGTCATTAATCACATCCATTGAATTGTTTGATCGTGTGGTTCATAGTGGTTCTAAGTTTTCCTTTTAAATGTGGTTTGTACCGGAACCAAACCCATAGTATAGAATATATCAATATATGATTGAGTTTTTAAAGCTACTTTAGAGATCACTGGACTTGTCTTTCTCCTTTCCAGCCATGCAAACACATGCAATCTTCATACAAAAGCACAATTTCTAGAAGCTATCTTGGAGGTTTAAGCAGTTTAAATCTCGCAAACTAGAGGCTATAAATCACATTCCATTAGCTAAGTTCTTCATGAGTAGGGTCTTCCACTTTATAGATTAATTGATGAAACTGTGTTTGAGGGACAAACTTTGAATAGGTCTACCACTTTTGGTATATCTAAGTCAAAATAATGGACCCCAAGAGTGTTACTTAACTTGAGAAAATGTTAATCATATAATTACCTCAAAGCAATCAAATGCAAAATCAATATGTATATTACTTTATAATTCAAGTAACTTAACATATGCCCTTAATCAATATGCAAAATCACTTTTTTTGGTTAGAACATATTTACAAAAATGTTTATTCATGTGGATTTATCTTTTTTCGATAGACCAGTGAATCTCACTTTGCATCTGTTGACTGCAGTTTATCAATTGAGGAGATTGTACTAAAACATTAATAAGATATGTGAGTTGCACATAGTTTACACGTACTATTACACATGACACGTTCAAAAAGATAAATGGATAAACATTAGAGAACAAAGAAAATATCACTTTGTAAGCTGGGTTTGGAAACATAGGCCAACAATATATAGCTCACAATTCCCAGTTTTTACTGCCTTTGAGAGCCCACATCAGCCTGAGATTGTTCAAGTAGAGTCTGTGATATTCAAGAAAGTGAAGTACAATACCCACATACCAAAACAAGTTACTAGAGCCGAGCCCAAACTCTTGAAATGCCTTAGTCAACATCAGCCCAGTTACTCAAACTCTGGTAGAGACTACAAACCTTTCAAAATGGACCATGACTTCTCATCCTCTTCTTCACCCATACTGATTCCCTCTTCTCAGATAAACTAAATGAAACATGTTCTAATAACTCATAATTTCTTTAATAAAAAAACTCATAATTTCAAGTAATTTTTTTAGTTCCACAAGAAATTACACCACATTTATAAAAAAAAATCATTCTTTGACCTCTGCGAACAGAGATCGAATGGGTGACCAATAGGGCAGTGCTCCTTGTACTAAAACACATATAAAAATGGTATTTTGTATCTCCAATAATAATAGACCCAACCTAATAAGTATCAATTCCTCCAGCTAAAAATATGAAACTATGCAGCCGAGGAGACTTTACAGCATATTTGCTTTGTGGAGTAGGTGCATGGAGTCCAACCAAAGCAACCCATAAAGGTTTCTCATTATGGGTTTCTCAAAAAGAAAATGCATAAAGTTGGACACAAATTATACAAAATGTAGGTGTAGATGATGATCATAACATGGGTTGGGTTAGGAGTAGGGACAGGTGACCTTCTCCTCCAGCCAATCTTCATACACCCAGCTAGCTCCTCTCAACTTCATCCTTTGCTATAAAATGACTCAACCCCATGTCTCCAATTCTCATATTTTTCACCATTCTTGAGTCTTGACACTTGTTCTCAGTGTTTGCATAGGGTTTGAGGGTCAAGGATTCTATAAGAGAAAATGGATAGAAACTCAAGTGTTGCAGCTGGTTTGTGTTTGGTTTTGGCATTAGTAGTGCCATGTTTGGCAACTGACTACACTGTTGGGGACTCTGGTGGATGGGCTATTGGAACTGATTATACCACATGGACTGCTGACAAGACCTTCAAAGTTGGTGACAATCTTGGTCAGTTCCCTCTGATTTCAATATCACCCTTTACTTGGTTTTAGATGAATGTAAACAAAATGTTTCCTATGTCTTGATGTGCTCAAATTTTCATCAGTATTCAAGTATGGAGGTGGCCACACAGTAGATGAAGTGAAATCAACAGATTACAGTTCATGCACCACTGGAAACTATATCACCACAGACAGCAGTGGCTCAACCACAATACCTCTAAAAACCTCAGGTACACACTATTTCATTTGTGGAATAACAGGACATTGCAGCAGTGGCATGAAGCTGTCTGTTAAAGTAGTTGCTGCCTCAACCAGCACTCCTAGTACTCCAACTCCCACCACCAACACTACAACTAGCACTACACCAACTGCCACCACCACTACCCCTAGCTCACCATCTAGTCCTACTCCCACTGTCCCCGACTCTTCGTCCGCGAGTGATGTTATAGTCTTACCTGCACTTGGAGCTATGGTTATGAGCTTGGTTAGTGGAGTTGTGTTGAGTTTTGTGTGAGATTTAGGATCAGGTGCATGTTGGGTTGGTCTTGGTCAGGTCAGAGGCAGTGCTGTTTGTGGTTTTAAGTATATTTGTTCTTGTCCATGTTTCTATTTATACAGTTCAATTTGTAAAAGGCATATGAGCTTTATTATGTACTCCGTAATTTTAATAATATTGGAATAAGGTCCTGAATTCGAATTCTTATTTTGCTCAATCATGAGTTGACTCATTGCAAACTTGGATAATAATGAACTAATTTCTATGAGGATAATTAATTTTTATGAGATATTGAGATAATACCTTAATCGTTAATTTGATTAATAATTAGCAAAATTAACCGCTTAATTAATAAATCATCTCATATATTGTTAAACCTTTCCTGATAGTATTGGAAGAGAGGGTCATTTGCGACCCCTTACGTGGCGTGCTATCTCTGTGGGCCGTTGGATCGATTTGATCCAACAGTCCACGATTTACACTTTTTAAATTTTTTCGTTTAGCTTCTTGCACAAATCCATATTGAAATGTGCATATAGTTAAGTGAAAAATACAAATAATTAAAAATCAATATGCGCAAATGTAATGGATCGTAAAAGAACCATACTCATTGGAATAAGCATGATGGTCCACTAAAACCAATTCAATTAGCTTTAGACTGTTTAATCTCAGCCGTTAATCCTCACGAATCTCAGCCGTCCATCTCTCTTCACTGCATCTAAAACTCCATATAACTACATCTCTCGTTGCAAAAACTCCATTCAAAAAAAATCCCCTTTCTCTAATCGAGCTTCGTCTTCCCTCTCTCGTCGGCCGTCGCGATCTCAAACTCAGGTACATCCGTCTCTCGATTTTCCGATTCAGTTCTTAGATTTCCATGTATTGCATCGCTTATATGTTTGATTCGGGTTCTACGGTTTTGATTTACGTGTATGAGTTCGTTTCATGAATTTCTAGGGTTTCGATGTAAAATTGGGTTTTTCTTTTTTCGCATCGTACTTTTGATCGTGATCTTGAGTTTGTGTCGTGTGTGTGTGTTAAATTGATATTTTCGGGGTAGATTGATGAAGAAGCTTGTTGTTGAAGATGCTGCATTAGGCTAGTTCATAGGCATCTAGTGATTTTGGATTTTGTGATTTTTTTGTTTGAGCTCTGGTTTCTGAAATTTTGTGATCTTGGATAATCAAGATGCTGTTGTGTGAGATGGTTGTGTACAAATGGGAGTTTTGATTATTAGATTATAGCATGTTGTTGACTTCGGGAGGTTTGGTTTTTCAATGGATTGTTGAGTAATTTAAAGTTTTTGTTTCTTTTTGTGTTGAAGATGGCTCGTACCAAACAAACTGCTCGCAAGTCCACTGGTGGTAAGGCTCCAAGGAAGCAGCTGGCAACAAAGGTATAAGCCTTTTCGTCTTTATTAAGTGAATTTTGTTGAGTTTTTTGGTAGTTATAGCTTAATATGCCTGATTCTAATTAACAATTATATTGGTTTTCAGGCTGCTCGCAAGTCTGCACCTACCACCGGCGGAGTGAAGAAGCCACACAGATACCGCCCTGGAACTGTTGCTCTTCGGTGAGTGATGCAATCTTTTGATATATGTTGAAATTATTTTGTGAACTTTTTTCATGTTACTAAATATTGTTTGTCCATGGTACAACAACAGTGAAATCCGTAAGTATCAGAAGAGTACTGAGCTATTGATCAGGAAACTCCCTTTCCAGAGGCTGGTACGTGAAATTGCTCAGGACTTCAAGGTAAGTTCAAAGAAGCTTCTTTTTTATTTTATTGGGGCATCTGTTTTTATTGACTGTAGACTGGATGGATCATGGTTGTTCTGATTTAACAAATCTTTTGTCCTTTGCAGACTGATTTACGTTTCCAGAGCCATGCTGTTTTGGCCCTGCAGGAGGCTGCTGAGGCTTATCTTGTTGGACTCTTTGAAGACACTAATCTCTGTGCCATCCATGCTAAGCGTGTGACTATCATGCCTAAGGACATTCAGCTTGCTAGAAGAATCCGTGGTGAAAGGGCTTAATTGAAGAAATTGATATGAAAACCTCGCATGGCCTCATGTTGATTTCCTTTCTGTGCCTTGTGTAATACTTAGCCAGTATCCAGTCTATGTTTTCTAATTTTCGCACCTTGCCTACCTCTTAAGATTTCTAATTATGTTTGTACAAACATTTCCGTTCGCGTAATTTATTAGTCTATGTTCACCTATTTAGATATCATTTTGGAAGCCAAATCTCTTCTGCAATTTGTCCTGTCACTTGATGTTTTTCTTCAACAATGTTTACAGTACACATAACACAATGCAAAAAGGCAAATTCAACAGTTCCTGCTGAAATCTTGATGAATTGTGAAAACTGAAATAAAATACGTGAAGACAAGAATTTGAGGCAAAACTCTCAGTTAAATAGTAAGGAGTAAGAAATCGAGAAAGCAGCTAAGAAGCAGATTCGTGAGCTTTGCCTGAATTTTATTGACTCTTTGATTCAATTATTAGACTCTTGTAGCAAGAAAATTAATCAGTTCCCAAGAGATTCAGCGTCTGCGCCATGTTTTGCGCACAGCCATCTACAGAGGGCCTGGGAATGTGCCATTCTCCCTTTGTTCATTCCATCTGTCGACCTGCAAAGTGTACAATGAACAAGTTTAGTGTTACTCTTTTTGAAGCCATAATAAACCAAATGCAGTAATAATGTAATATGCACACCAATCAAAATTTGCTGCATGGAATCAACAATGTACATCAATTAGCTGCAGAAATTTATTCAAGACACTTCAAACCAATTATATACTTGACCCAATATAAAATTTGTATCAGTAGTCCGGCGTAGGCTATAATGAGTGATGATCGGGGGTGCATTTTCACTAAGACTTCTTAAAACCGACTGCTTAGATAATTGGGAGATAAAGCAAAATATATGGTTGGCTTTTGCAACCCGGATAATTGCTAAAAATGCATCACGTTAATAACCACTAGTCAAGAAATTCACTCCGACATAGAAATGAAAGTTCTGAGTAACATACCCACTCTCCAGGGCAAAGAGATCGATAATATTTGGCAAACTTGTCGCATTCAGGAGCATCATCACCTTTTGCAGCCACACAACTAATGAAGTGCAGTAATAATATATATTAGCTATGAGGAGGGGACATAAAACATTCACAAATTACAGTGACACATAACTCACCGATGATACTCAACATATCTAGTAAAGCAATGCCTAGTTTGGTTGGTGGTTGGGAAGCGAAAATCGGCTGGTGCCGTTTCCAGCTGTTGCAATGGAACAAAATGAACATTCAAATATTAAAGACAATGTTTTTCATATTGCAAAATAATATTTGGACAAGGTTTGAACCTAAACCGACCTTTACTTCTGGTGTCTCTTCAGCAACTTCTTCTTGTTCACCAGAGTTTTCATCTTCAGCAGTTCCATTAATTTCCTCAGTAACGCCTTCTGTGACCTCAGGAGTGCCCTCATCCACCTTAACTTCTTCAGAAACTTCCTTAATGACTGCAGGGGTCTCGACAGATTCTTCAGTAGCTCCAACACTCTCTTCAGCAGCAGTAGGTACTATGTCAGACTCCTTGACACCCTCCTCAGGAACAGCGTCTTCAGTGCTCTCCACATTGGGTACTTCTACAGTCTTGACATCTTTCCGTAAAACGTAGTGCTGCATTCAAAAACATCCAAATAAACTAGTCTAATCAAATGCAAAAAATGGAATACTGCGACTGAAATCAGACTGAATTCCCATCAACCAAACATATCAAATCAAGGCTATCCAAATCCAAAAGCTGTAAATCAATCGCAACATCACATATAATCTCAGCTATCAAATCAATAGATACTTTCCGGCACATACAAACATACAGTCAAATACTATAGAATTAGAAACTGAGAATAGGTTTTCAAAATGTGAATTACATTACAATGAAGGGTGTGTAAATCCCCCACCTCCAGCTATCCAACTTTTTTAAGCAGCACAAAACTTATTACCAACATTACACAGCAATCAGAGATTCATCAGAACTAACAACAAAAACCGCAAAACATCCAAATTTATAATTAATGAAAAAAATTGATAAATCACCAGATCCACACAAACCCATCATCAATCGGATCCAAACTCATCATACCTCAGCCAAAGATGGCACCTTTGAGGTTTCAACTTCCGCCATCGACGCCGACAAGCTTCGTATCCGTCAAGGTTAGACCTTTATCTCTCCGCCGCGAGACAAAGTCAGTAGTAAGAAGCCGACAATGAAGAGAGAAAATTTGCAATTTAATTAAAATTAAAATCTATTAATGGCGTATTTCCCATTCAACTTATTCAAACTTTGATTATTTTTGAAAAACTAATTATCTAAATTAATTATAAATTATTGTAATATCATATGTTATATAAATTGAAATAAATGAATAATTTGGTGATTAATTAAGAAAAAACACGCGATAATGACATTATCAATCTCGATATTGTATTTAGGGGTGGGCATTCGGTTATTTCCGAATAACCGAATAACCGAATTTACCGAACCGAATTTACCGATTCAAAATTTCTATTCCGAATACCGAACCGAAATTACCGTTTTACCGAAATTTCGGTAAAACGGTAAAGTCGGTAAATGTAAGTAATTTTCCGAATATACCGAAATTATGATACCAAAAAACCTTGAAATTCATAAAAAGTCCATAACCCCCTGTTAGTATCCATGCCTTAACAAACTGAAAAACCAGATCATTTGAGACAGAAACAAAGTTTTAAATTACATGAACTAAAAAACAAAGTTTTAATCAAAGTTAACTAGGCAGTAGGAAATTGTCTCGAAGTGGCAGTGATACTTCAGAACTTGATTTGTCTTAAGCAGCAATGAACTCTGAAGAGGCAGTGATAGTTGAGTGAATCTTTCACTCCACTTATCAAAGTAGTGCAGTACATCCATCACCTGAAACATGCATTACATAAAATTTTCAGCATCAATTACCAACACCAAATCTAATTAAAACAGAGATGCTTAAATACAAATAATGAAAGTACCTAAAAGATAACAACTTGCAGCATGCTTAAAACTCTTCTGTCAAAATGAAAACAAAACAGATCAGAGGCTTTACATCCAAACAAACAAGAAAGTATGTTTTAGAACTTACAACTCTTCTGTCAAAATGTAAACAAAACAGATCAAAGGCTTTACATCCAAACAAACCAGAAAGTATGTTTTACAACTTACAACTCTTCTGTCAAAATGATAACAAAACAGATCAGGGGCCTTATACCCAAATAAAATTAGGGTTTACTAGTATGATTCAATTCACAAAGAAAATACTAGATTTCACTTACTCTCTTAGAAACTGAGATTGAAGATTAGCAGTAAGAGGAAGGACCGTTTCACATCACAATAGTCACTTGAAATTGATTTTCCGGTGTCGGACTTGAGTGCAGGCGTAACTACTCGCTATCGCTAGTCTTCAATTTTGATTTTTGGGTTTGTACGTCTCTTGAACTTCAAGTTTAATTTTGCTGCTAGGGTTACCGCTGAACTATGCCGCCTTGAAAATTTCAACAGTTTTACTTTTAAATACAATTTAATATATTAATATTTATTAATATTTATTCGGTTTATTCGGTAATTTCGAAATTACCGAAATGTAAAATCAATTCCGATAACCGTTAAAATTTTACCGAAATTTAATCGGTTAATTTCCGATACAACCGATTTACCGAATAACCGAACCGAAATAGTTCGGTATGGAAATTTTAATTCGGTAATTCGAAAATTCCCGATTTATGCCCACCCCTAATTGTATTAGTACAAATCAACTGTTGGAATGATAGCTTTCTATTTCACATAAACTTAAGTGCAGAACTTGATCATATATAAAAAGATAAAGTAACGATTGGTATTTTTCTCCCTCAAATTTTGTTTTGACAATTTCCTATACAAAAATGACACCATTGAATATGCTTTAATGGTTGACTCCATTGAATAAGAATGTTGCCCATAATTAGGCTGAGTGAGATATCAAACACAAGTATCCATTCTGATGATCAAACCGATACTTGAATGTAATGAGAAGAAGGAAACAAACTTAGCAAACAATGATCGAGTTGAGGATTCGTATGAAGAGGACATAAAGACAGTATAATGAGGCTAAATATTTGAGAACAAGAATAGTACGAGTATATAAATAATAGCAATGAGCAGTAGTTCCATCCTCTCCATCTCGGAATAATAATGGAAGAGACAATTTATAATATTATTGGGGCTTTTCAAGCCTAGTTGTCATCCTGCTTAGGTGCTGCCTCTTTGATGTCATCAGCTCCATCATCCTAGACAAAGGTGAGCAGGTTGAGCTTATATTAAAATAAGGTTCGTCTAGCAAGAATGGGGAAATTAAACGTGTCTTTGGAGAAGATCTATAGGCTGATATACTGGAGAGTTGGAACATACCTGCATATCTGAGGTCCATAGAGTCAGATTGTCACGGAGGAGTTGCATGATGAGAGTGCTGTCCTTGTATGACTCCTCTCCTAAAGTATCCAGCTCAGCAATGGCATCATCAAAAGCCTAGAGAAAACAACCAAGCATTGTTCAACACAGAAATGAAGACAGCATGTGGAGGACACCTAACTATCACACCACAAAGTGAAGCTCATATTAAATCCACAATTCCATACAATTTGTTTCTCATGCTTGACAACATTGTATTACTTTACTTAGCTTTAGTGAAAAGTTACTTCCTGAATTCCATTTCAAAGTCAAGCAGAGCCAATTGGATGAAAAACATATGTTACACAAACCTCTTTAGCAAGAGCGCAAGCACGGTCTGGTGAATTTAGGATTTCATAGTAGAATACAGAGAAATTAAGAGCCAGCCCCAAACGAATGGGATGTGTAGGAGCCAAATCAGCATTAGCAATATCCTGCAACAACATAAACCCTCATTAGATCTACCTGATCATCTAGGCTCAAACTACCTCATAGTTAAACAGTCAACCTATACACATACATTTAAACTCGGATTTTTAAGGTACGTCTGTATTCATTTACCACCAACAACACCAAATGTCACTATCAAAGCTAAAGCCACATTTATGCATCAGTTACTTTAATCCAAAATTCAAAAAAGATAGTGTAACAAATTAATACAACAAAAAAAATCAAAATTTTCATATGTTTACACAAACTGACAAGCTGCATAAAAACTTCTGATATCCTGAGAGTTCACACAGCAGAAAAATAGCCAAAATCCCAGCTACATTAACAAAATTTATCAAAAAAATAGCCAAAATCCCAGCTAAATTAACAAAATTTATCGAAAAAATAGCCAAAATCCCAAGATCTACACTAACAAAATCAATCAAAAACTGATAACAATAACTAAAAGCAATCTTTACCTGAGCAGCTTTGTAAGCATTCAGAGTACTCTCCGCAGCCTCCTTCCTTTCAGCACCAGTCTTAAACTCAGCCAAATACCTATGATAATCTCCCTTCATCTTCAAATAAAACACCTTCGAATCACCAGAAGCCGCGGAAGGAATCAACTTGGCATCAAGCAGCTTCAAAATCCCACCGCAAATCTCAGACAACTCATTCTCAATCTTAGATCGATAATTCTTAATACTTGCAACATGGTCCTCGTTTCCTCTACTCTCCTCTCTCAGCTCGATCGATGATATGATTCTCCACGAAGCACGACGAGCGCCGATGACGTTTTTGTATGCGACGGAGAGGAGATTGCGCTCTTCGACGGTGAGTTCATCGGAGTCGATTGAGTTGGAGACGCGTTCCATGAATGTGACCATTTCTTCATAGCGCTCGGCCTGTTCGGCGAGCTTGGCTAAGTAGACGAATTCGTCGCGAGTGTTGGCCATTTGCAGATCTGGAAATTGAGGAGAGAGAAATTTGGGGATTAGGGTTTGGGTTTTTTGAATTGGGGATTTTTGATCGAGGAGAGAATTGTGGAGAGGTTGAAGGGTTTTTTAAGGTGGTTTTTGGAATTTTCTGGAATTGTGATTTAGTCCCTTAAGTATATATTTTTACATGACAGATATAATTAATTTTGTAATTGCCTCTTAATCTCGTCACTAAAGGCCAAGTACCTCGAACTTTTAGATCATTTTGTCTAAGTTATCAAATTATCTCTAATTGTCGTTACTTGTTTTATTTAAAATTAAGGATATTTTGGTCATTTGGGTTTTGGTATGTATCGCGTCTCCGTGTTTGTAGCCCCGATGTATGCAGCAACATTCATTAATTTTTATAAACTGAAGAAATGAGATTCGGATATAGTATTATACTTTTATTTGAAGCGATATTTTTTACTATAATCTTACGTAATTTTGGCTGTTGTTTTTCATTGCTTTGTGAGGGATGAATAATCCTGATGGTTAATTAATGGTAGAAGGGAAGGTGATCCGTTCGGTTGACTTGGAACAGCTGGTGACAGGTATGAAAGATGAATGTGTTAGAAATGGCTTTCAAATAAATACAAAGTTTTTAATGAGGAAAACGCGTGAAACTTTGTTGACATTTGAAAGGTGCAAAAGGCCAATGGCAGCTATGTTTGTCCCAAGTCCTAACTGGTGGTGGATTAGGAGAAATGGGATTTGGATTTATGAAACCTACGTGATGAGATGATTGATAATTCTCACTCAATATCTATGTGTCAATGAACCTTAAAATCTGTCGGGATCGGATCGGATTTAATAACACTATTCTTTGTATAGCTTTATTGGGGGGTCATGAATGCAAATATAAAGTCAATGTCACGAATGATCACACGTCTCGTAATTTGAAACTGTAACTTTTTGTTGTTGTGAGACATGTCTAAACCTTCGTACTGATGATGCAACATGGATCAAACATTACACAAGTTAGTGGCAGGCCGGTTTGCAAAAAATCATTGAATCATTCAATTTCATATCTATTCTTAATCTCCAAAGTGCAGCAATTCGCTAGTACTTAAGTATTTGAAGCCTTTAAGGTTGTAAGTTTTAACATAATTTTAATATGTTTGCCAGCATTCCCTTCTTTATCATATAGTCATGGAGTGCAACCTTCAATGCCTGCTTCTTGTAAGTATCCAATGGAAGAGATTAAAGTAACAACTGATTGACCTTTTCAGCACCAATAAATATACATAGATACCAATTATAATAGAATATGCCAACAATGTACTTATGAATTTGATCCAAAAAAACAAGACTTATGAAGTATGCTGATACAAACAAGACTTATGAAGTATGCTGATACAAACTATAGGCTTGTTAAATACTGCCTCCGTCCTATAAAGATTGTCCATCTTTTTGATTATTTGTGAGGTATAAAATAATCAAAGTGGACAAACATAATAAGACGGAGAGAGTACAATGTTATCGGTGTGTTAGATGCACATGTTGATAACATATTAATTAATTAGATTTTTGCAAGTGCATTGATATGGCGAAGTGTGTGTGATCAATCAAATGAAGCAAACCGATGCAATAGAGCGAGTAAACTGATCAGGCATATTTATACAGGTAAGGAATTGTTTATTGACAATGAATAAAAATAAAATTTAACAAATAATGAATGGGTAATTTGTTTGAATGTTATAACTTTTTTAGTAACAAAAATAAAGAAGTCAAATGATAGATCAATGGTTTATGTTACAACTGAATGAATGATACTTCAGGGTTGAATCTTTGTGCTGGCAGACATTTTCAACCAGTTAATCTGAATGAGGAGGATCAGAAGGAGCAACTTTAGCTTCTGTTTCCGGGGATGTAACTTCTGATGATCCGAGCGAATCTGAAATTATATGCAACCAAAAAACTCAATAAGAAGAATGAGTGCATACGTAATTAAAAAACCTTAAACCCTAAATGTTTGAATAGTGATCTGGTCAAGGGCCAACAAAGAAAGGTATCAATGGTTCATTGAAGTTGTGACTGGAGAATAATGTAACATGAAATCACAAAAAGGGTTGTATTGCAATGTAGAGAGAGAATGATGCTAACTGAGGACTAGTGTGCTTATATAATACTGATAAGATATCAAGATTGAAGAATCATGAGCTTTTAGGTGGGTGAGTGTGTGCTTACCAATTTGAGAAGGTAAATGTTGAGTCCTGGAAGAATCAGATGCACCAGATAAATCCTGCTGCTGTAATTGAGGATGTAACGAGAAGTCTGATCCCGTCAAGGGAGACTGGTTGATTGGAGAAGTGAAGTAGTAATACTGCCCTTGGCTACGTTGGCCATACTGTTGAAGCATTGGAGGATATGCAAGTCCACCAGCAGCTGACCTAAAAGCTGCTGCTGCAGCAGCAGCAGCCTGCATAGAGTATGGATAGTAATATGGAATATGATGAGGCTGTTTTGTGGTCGGAGAAGTTGATGATCCTGATCTATACATTTGCTGGTAATACTGTGCTTGCTGTTGGTTGTACATAGCTGCAGCTGCTGCCTGCAACGACATTAATTTCTATTACACAAGTTACTAACTAGCGCATGGACTTAAAGATCATTTAGGTCTGTGCTCTGATAGAAATAATTCACACAACATCACAACACTTGCAACACATTGATTCAAAATATACGAAATAAAAGTAACCGTGGCATGCCATATTATGTTATATAAGTCCTACTCAACCCGTCTTGAGTTGATTTACATTTTAAATCACCCTAAAGCCTAATACAATTGTAGAAAAAACAAACACATAATTTGTAAATGGAGAAAAATGTATAGACTTACTTGGTTGTATGTGTAGCCATACTGGGGATTATATCTGCAAATCAAAAATTTATGCAGTACAAGTCAAAAATAAATTTTTACCATCAAGGACGTAAATGAAAGTCATCGCTCTTGTGCGAGAAGAAATACTCAAATGTATATTTCCGAAAACTCAGAGAGCTCTGCCTTGACTGCTTAATATTCCACTGATCAATACCATTATATATAATTTACATCTACAGATTGGATCAAATGTTGCTTGCACTTCAATATATAGCATCACGTTGAGGTCATTGTTAGTATCATTAAAAGGTGTTTTAACATGCCCTATTGTTCTTACCCGTATGGAGGATACATAACCGGAACAGTTTGTGGCACCGTTGGAGGAGCCGCCAAGGGTCCTTGCACGGATGATCCACCCTCTGTTCCTTGGTAATAACTGTGAGCACTCTGAGATTGTCCCCATCCTGCATTTCCATTTCTCTGATTTCAGAAAAGAAGAAAATAACACATTGAGAACTAAGTAATGAAATATACCCTGAGTTGGTGATTTTCTTGGACTACCAGTTGCAGCTATGTTGCAATTCGCTCTCCTTCCATCTATCATCGGATTCGCATTTTCAACAGCTCTTTTTGCGGACTCTGGGTCACGAAATGTTACCTATCGAATAGTTATCAATGTAAAATATTTAACTGAATAGCATAAATATTTCAAATTGTAAAGAAACAGAAAAATGGAAACCATTTTCTCCATAAAAAGAAAATACTCATTCATCAAATAATACTTCAAAGTCCATTTGCTTTTTAAATTCTATGTTTTGCAATCATATGAAAATTATTGAAACTCAAAATTATCAACCCTAAGAAAATAATAAGAAAATAATAATTATAAATATATAAATTAAATTACAGACTTACAAATCCATAGCCTTTTGATTTGCCAGTATGCTTATCACAGATGATCACAGCTTCAAGAATTCTCCAAATTGCTCGAAATATTCACGCATTTTCTCCATCGGAGTCTCCCAAGCCAACCCTCCAACGAACACCTTCGTCAGCGTTGTGTCCCCAAACGGCGATCGGTACTGAAAGTACCCAGAAGGCGATCCCGCCATCCCCTGTTTCTGCTTCTTTTCTGATGATGCTCTGTTTCTGAAGGTCAACGGATGGTCAAAGGTGAAAACTTTGGATCGTGGGTAGGGTTTGGAATGTGGGTTTTGCTTGAGAATGATGGAATTGAGTTGAATCGGAATTGATGATTTTGGTGGTGAAGATGGTGGAAGAGAGAGAAGGTGAGGAACAGAGCAATCCGACAGCTGCAAACGCTTATTTGCTGTCGTTTGTAAAAATGAGATGTTTTTATTTTGAGTTGGAATTTCGTATTTTTGTTAAAAATGGAGGTTAAATTAAATTAAATGGAGTGTATATATTTAGGGAATTATGGTTTTTAGAAATATATAAAAAATGGAAAATGGTGGGGTGTAAAATAGCGAATGACAGCTTGTAACACAGAACACACCACAACGTTATAACGCAGAGCTGAGGATGATGGCTTTGCTGGCAAACTCGGTAGTTACACGGATTTAACATTTAGATGGTTTTGAACCTTTACAATTACGTGTCTGAATTTAGGGCGTGCGACGGACTCCAATCCGGGGATGCACTGTTATTTGCTGCAAGTGTTGAAGTGACATTATTTTTTCGTATTTTACTGTAATTCTTCGTAATTTTAAATGAATTTTATTAAAACTATGTAATTTTAGTTCGTAACAAATAATAACAACAGGAATTCGTAAAATGGGATTGTTCAGCGAAAGTATCGAGATTGCAAGTCTTATGTTTAAGCCTCGTAAATGAACATTGTGTGGGTATTTGCTAAACATCTTCGCATGTAACAAACCTCTAAAATATAAGGAAGTTGTCCTGTGGCACTTACCAGACAAATATTCCACTAAATAATTATAAGTAATTTCGATTATTTTATTATTATAAATTTAGACCGAGTTGGATAATCTTTAAACTATACTTTTAATGCTGTGGGTCTTTTGGAACACCTCTAGATTCGTTTATAGTTGGATATGACAAGACCAACGAGGCAACGACCAATATTTAAAACAAAGTTGTTATAACTATAATGATGAATCGATGATAATGGTTTGCTAATTATTTTTATTTAAAAGGAATTAATATAGTTTTCAAATATTTTAAACAACAGAAATTCACAGGATAATGAAAAAATATAAAGAATTATTTGCTCTTTCAATAATCTTTAAAATTAATTATGTTTAGATTTAAATTTAATTGATATAGTCATATTTAATTGTTTTCATTTAGTTATAAAAATAAATTATTATGATCCAAACAGAGTAGTAACGCAAAATGCACATAAACGACAGCGTTTCATCGGAAGCTTTGAAGCCCGGCCTACAAACAAGGCCCAATTTGTTACGCCCAAAAATATAGGCCCATATTTTTTGGCCCAAACAATTTCGGCCCAATACTCGAGCCCTCTTCCTCACCAAATGCAACCGATTCACAGAATCATTCGAAACTGCTCTTCTCCCAATCCCTTCTTCATCATCACTTCAATAAACAAATCTGAAGAAAACCAAACCAAAATCCGCATAAATACGACGTCGCATTTACCCCAACCCGAAAATGGCGACCTCAACCGCCGTCGCCGCCGACGCGTTACCAGTAATCGACCTCCGTCTCTTCACACAATCAGAGCTCCGCGCTCTAGCTAAATCCACCGCGTTATCGTCCTCCACCTTCGATTTCGGCCCCGATGGCGACGTCCCCGTTCCCAAAATCGACCGCGCAGTGTTCAATGAGAGCGCTGGCAGCCGGAAACAGACATACTCGCGGCTGAGATTGGCGCCGAGGAAGACGGAGGTGAGTGGGAGTAGTCGGATTGAGAGAGTGGAGAAGGTGGATGAGGTGGATGAGTGGGAGAATAGAAAGATTGTGACGATGTTGAAGGAGTTGGTTGGTGAAGTGAGTGGTGAAGAGGAAGTTTTTGAGGGATTGGTTGATGTGGATGTTGTGTGTGATCCGGAGTTGGATGTTGAGGATGTGGAGATGGTGAGGGAGGATGTGATGGTGGAGATTGGGAGTGTTTCGCCAGTTAGAAGGAAGCGTGGAAGGCCGAGGAAGGATGATTCAAATGTGTATGTTAATAGAATTGTGTTAGATAATGATACTGATGATCGAGAGGATGAATTTGGAGGAGAAAGGTTGGGGAAGGGGAAAGGAAAGATAGGGATGAGGATGATATGGAGATGATGAATAAGAATGGCGTTATGGTAGATGTTGTGACATTGGGGAATGCGGATGATCCATTTGGTCCGGAAATTAGGAGGAGGACAGAAGGGATGAACACCAAGGAGCAGCTTTTAGAGTTTTTGAATGGTTTGGAGGGGCAGTGGGTGAGTAGGAGAAGAAAGAGGAAGATTGTAGATGCAAGTGATTTTGGAGATGTTTTACCTAGAGGTTGGAAGCTCGTGTTTTCCATCAAGAAAAAGGCTGGCTATGCTTGGTTGATCTGTCGCCAATACTTAAGGTTCATTATCATCATATGTACTACAGATTTGATGTTGCATTTTTATTTTCCGCTATCGTTAGAAGACTGCTCCATAAGATCAGTTTTAATTTCTGTTTGTAGATCGTTACATCGGTATGTTTTTTGTTTATTTAACTCAGAGCATAAAAGCAACTCTGACTTGATGAAACTATCAGGAATTTAGGATTGTTGCATATATAGAAACCGTACCTAGCTACTATACTGAAACCCATATTCAATACACATGAGATACTTCAAATCTTGTTCAATAATGAATATTAAGTACTCATGAGAGAGATGTAAAAATTACAAATTCCGTTGATTAAACGACGTAGCATTTAGACATCGCAAGCTGTCTTATTTAATTTGATTGTTTCATCACGAGCCCTTCCACATTAAAATGCATTTTATCAATCTTTGTATTGGCTGCTTGTTCTAGTTCAACATTGTTCTCTAGTTGTGAATTTTTTGGGTTCATTGTTCATCAAAGGATGCACATAAATCCCGTTAATTTTGAAATTGTTACACTGCCTTGCTTAACTCGTTATACTCTCTTGCATCATGAAAGTACATACTTTCAGGAAAACCTAGTCGTTTGTCCTAGTTCTAAACATTTTATTCTCGTCATTTTGGTTTCATTGTTCATTATATATGCAATTCACAAATTTCTTCTAAACTTTTCAGCATTTCTAAATTCTGAGAACCTTGAGTTCAATTTAATAGTAGATTTTATCACTTTGAAGTAAATTTACTGTATCTTACTTTAAATGTTCATAATCGTAAAAGTTATGTTTCATATCTTACGCTTGTCAACTTCTCACTTAATTGATTGCATTTGCAGTCCCAGCGGGCGTGAGTTTATTTCCTGCATAGAGGTTTCGTCATATTTACAACACTTATCTGGGATGCAAAGTGAAGAGCATAAAATTTCTATTGGAAATGATAAGAGCATAGTTCCAGTGGACACAATTCCGAAGGAAAATGTGGGTATACTAGTGAACACTTTTTATTTTAGACTTTTGTTGATTTTCATCTTTTCCTGGTTACAGTTTAAGTTATACTGCAGACTGGATATCAAGTTGTCCAAGGTGATACCATATCAGATCAGCACCCCTCCACAATATTAGACCCCAATCTAGCAAACAAGTGCAGTGTGAGGGTGAAATCTCATTGCCTGAGACAGCGAAGGATGATATTGTGCCGCATGTTTTACCATCATCTCCAAAATTAAAAGTAAAAAGGCGCAAGTTAGGTACACTTGTTAGCGAAGGGGTTATTATAACAGATGGTAAGTTCGAATGTCAATTTTGCCATAAAATATTTGAGGAAAGGCGCCGGTACAATGGCCATGTGGGGGTTCATGTTAGGAGTGTCGAGGCACTGCGAGGGAGTGGAAACAAAGCAGCAGTAACTGATCTTGGTTCTGTTGGTGGATTTCATTCAACAGCTTCAGGCTTAGATATAACCGTTAGTTCCACTTCTGGTTCTCAGGCTAACCATAATGATGTGACACTGAATGCCATTGTGGATTTGGGGCTTCCTCAAACCAATTTGGTTGGTGGTGCTGAAGTACGAGATGTCACAGACAAAAGTACTATAGAAATGCCCGCAGTAAATGCCGAGTCAGCAAAAATATAAATGAACAGATGATTGAGTCTGAAAAGGAGTGTAAGATGACTGATGACGTGGCAGGGACAGTAGATAGTTCTAATAATTTTGGTGCTGAAATGAATCAATATATTGCGCCTCAGATTGATTTTGTCAAGAACAAGCTTCACGAATTTGATGAGGGGCGGGGAATTTCAATTTCAGATTTCAATACAGTTGGAGAAGATGGGATTTCCGAAAAATCTACTGTTGTCTTCAACGAAGCTGGAAAATTATCAGGTGGTGATGGGAAAAGTAATGGAGACTCGGCTTGCCTTGGAGAAAAACTAATTACAGACAAAGCCATTCCTCGTGAAAATAATGTTGGTGGTCTACTTAGTAACGGAAATGAGGAACACACTATTGACTTCACTGAGCAGTTTGGCAATGAAAAATCCCCCTTCAATTTAGGAATGGTCAACAATGAACAAGACAATATGTGTGCCTTCTATCAGCAAAGAAGTACTGGCAGTTCTCCGATTGCTTCTTTCTTGAATGAGCAAAGACATATATCTACGACTTCTGATAACGAGGCAGTTGCTTCTCGATTGATGGACTATAAGGGAAAAATATCTGAACAAAATCCTCCAAATTGGTAAGCAATACGCATGCATTAACAGGAAATGACAAGTTTTTGGACGGAATTTCAGGAAACGCCTCTACACCAGCTTATATGCACCCTAGCAACTCTGGAATTCAGCCTGCACTTATTCCTACCGGCAATCATGGAGCACTTGGAGTGAATGATTGGTCTAAAGACACTCCTCAAAAAATATTTGGAGTGACTTATCTCTTTCCATCACTGAATCAGAACGTAGGAACTACAAATGTTGAGGCAACTTCTTCTGACGTTATTAGTAAATCACCTTGGAAAAGCCCCATTTTTAACCCACAACTTGCTGTTGACTGCGTCGTTGGAGCATCCAATTCTATGGCTAGTAAAGAATTTTGGAAGGAAGTAGGTGTTCCATCAAACAATGTTGCAAAAATTGTGAATGAAGTTCCGTTGGACATGGCTGCTGTGTCCAGTTTAGAACCTGGAAAAGGCTCTGGTGGTTATCCATTTTCTTCTCACGGGGTGAGCAAGGTTTCAACATTAGAAATGAGATGATTGGAATGGGTAATAGCTCTTTACAAGAAAGTAGGCCAGAGAGGGACTATGTAAGCGATTTTGTCAATCACTTTGAAAATGGACAGACAATCGAGGTAACCCTAACATGTTTCCTTCCAGGCCTCTGGAGCAGAGCAGAGTAGATGAAATTGGATTCCCTTTGAATAGTGAACTAAAAATTTCATTGGGAAATGATCATTCTAGACTTGACGATGTGAATAGAAACATGAAAGGTCAATCTCTTGTTTTATCTGGGAATGAGCATTTTGGTTTACAAAACAACAGCAATTCTTTTTACAATAGGCTAATGGAGGCTAGAGACCAAAGAGCTAGCGGAAGCAGCTTAATGGATCAGTATGGTCAACAGCAGATGTTTGGTCTTCAAAATAATTTAAATCAGGCTTACAATGGTTCGATGTGGGGAGGGCAAAGAACAGGGGCTGTTGGAAACTTTGGGTCCAATCATCTGATGACTGGTTTTGCCAGTGGCCAATCTCTGCGCTCTGAGAATGTATTAACTGGCGGAAATTGGAGTGTGGGAGTGAATGCTCATGGTCTCTCTGATAATTCTTTGTCTAGGGATCAACCATCTGGCTACATGCACAACCTCCAAATGATGTCAAGCAAGGTTTGCGCACCATTTCCTTTCATCTTCAACTTGATCTAATTAGTATATTGAGCTTGTAAGGTTCTTAGCTTAAAGATTATGTATTTGTGCCATTACAGTTGTGTTACTGAGTTGCTGAGTGACATTTGTTAGCAATTAAGGCGTGTATATTGGATGTGTATCTTAAATATGTCACTCTTTAAAAAAATCTTTGGACGAGTAATAAGTTTTTGGAGATATTTGTTTGAGATCGGGTAATGCTTCTCTTACGGCTGATCAATTTAGTGAGTTATGGCCGATCAAGTATTTCTGACACAGTTTTTTTACTTATGTACGATAACAGGGAGACATCAGCTTTTTGATGCTGCTCAGAAATTCAATAATGTTGAAGAATTTCAAGACCAAAGAGGTGGGATTCAACAGAGGGAGTACAACTTTTTAAATGATCAAGCAAAACCGTACGCTCAAGAGCCAAATGTCATGCCTTACGGACTACAGATGCAGCAATCATATGATCCTGCTTCATGGCTAGGAAGGCATACTCTTTTCCTCAAGTGCCTGGAAGTAATCCTCCCCCTGCCTCATGTGTCTGGTGCAGCAACATATTTTACCCTGAATCCCTAAATTCCTTCAGTCAAGCAGACACAATTATTCCTACATGTCCATCCTGCAAAGCAAAGACATCTGAGCAACTCAACTTGTTTTAAATGTAGGACGGTAAGCACAGAAATTTCGAGTCTATTTCAATGAAATTTTTACTTTCATTTATGTCAGCTTGAAAAGAGTCACTTAGGCCTGACTTCTAGCTACTATACCATGTAGGCAAACACCCAGAAGTATTATTATTCTTCAGTGACTAGGACCAAATATACCAGAGTCAGAGGCATTGGATATCAATCAAACAGAGTATGAACAACCATAATCTCATTTTATAAATTAGTGTTATTGGGTTACATTAATCCCTTAAGTTATTGGGTTTGCACAAAGGTTTGTTTGTCTCTAGAATTGACACTGGCTACTGATGTTGTTCCAGATTCTAACAATAAGAGATTAGTATTTAAGCCTATGACTTTCATTGGGCCAATCCCAAATTTCTCATTTTTTGATAAAGTGTACAGCACAACTGCTTCTGATTACTCAGTTCTAGCATTGTTTTCATGAAGTCCAAAACCATGTCTAAAAGTATTAATCTCAAGTTTCGTGTAACAAAAACTTTCTTTTTCTTTCAAATAAAATGTTCATATTTTACTGTTGAGGATTTTTCTTTTAGAAATATTATCCAACTTCAAGCTGAAACTAGGATTAGCAGAGACAAGCAGCGTACGGCATATCTTACTCGACACAAATAACACAAACACGTACAAAACACACGAAAGCAGATGAATTGAAACCAGAAGCTGAAATGTGAACAAATGTGCCGACACAATGGAGAGTAAAGAAGTGAAAAAATCACATCTTTACTACAAATAATTCCATAAATGACGAAAAACATTAATCTTTGCCTCCAGAACATAGCCGACAAGAAATCGATCAACAGATCTCAAATCCTTGGAGCCGAAAGGAGAGGCAACACACTACCAAACCCACAACCCAATATACAAAATACCAAAAAATCCAACACAAGAACTTCACTAATTGTAACAGAAGAAAGCGATGAAGATGAGCAACTATTGAATCAGTTTGTTAATATAGAGAGAGCGTACAAAACCCTACAGAAAGTTTGGGCTTTCCACCTTATTGGGCCGCAAGTGTAGAATTCAGGCCAGTTTTAAATGGGCCGGATTTGATTGTTATACATTGAGGAATGACAGAGGAATCTTCCTCATTGTAAGGATGATAGATCTATTACGGATATAAAGAGCTTTGAAATTGCACTTGTCTACAATATGATTTGATATAGACTTTACAAACAATTGCTATTTCAAACTTCTCAAGTCCGGAAAATATAAGTCAAGAAAACAATCAGCATACTTTTAAAAAATATAATCTGGTATTAAAATGTTCGACGAAAAGATATACTAGAAATACGACATTATGAACGCAACCGGTTGAAAATGTTCATACTAAACGGTAGAGGAGGCACGCAATGACACTGAGCATAGTAGTTTAAAGTTAAAGACATGACTGAGTTAGATTTAGGGAGATATCAGACCAGGGCAATGCTGCTGCTACCACCAGGTGGTTTACGAACACCACCAAAGTAGTCACGAGATTCAATCTTTCCATCAGCAAAGATGTTATTTCCACTTATCTCGCGCAGCTTGGCTCCACTAAGTTGTTTTTCAGCAGATGGAGGTACGTCCCCCTTGAAGATGTCATTTCCACTCAGCTCAGCAAATTTCTGGTTTGGGATCTTTTTCGCTGTTTTGATCACTGGCTCCTCACCAAAGACACCAACTTGAGCTGGACCTCCACCCTGTTGGATAGTTTAAAGATATTCAAATATTTATGTTAAACATTCTACGTGAGCTTTAAAAGGTTATTGAAGCAAATTAGAATATGACTCACATTAGTTTTAACAGGTGTGCGAATATGCTGAGGCACAGGGTCTTCAAAGTCCTTGCTTTCTTTGAATGCAGAACGTGCAGGGAGTGGTCTGACTTTAATCTCGGGAGGTGGGCCAAAGATATCGTGACCTGTAATCTCTTTTTTCTTGGCATCAGATATCTGTTTCTTCAACTTCATATCCTCACTTTCCAGTGTCCCGCTTAATTCACGCTGTTTTGCCACTTCAGCTACAGTTACAGGTTTCTTCGGTGCAACCTGCTCTTCAGGCGCAAAAGAGATCTGACTAATTCCAGCAACCGTTTGCTGTGGATCAAATTGTAAAGAATTGTGTTGTAAGATTGCAGAGAAAAAAATTCAAGTTGATGGAATTAAAAAATCACTTATTTCACTAACATACTTGGTACAATCGTCCTGCTTCCCATTTGGAGTAGCATCTGGACCAGTCTCTGATCCGCCATTCTCTTCATGAGCTGCAAAAATTCCACTCCCAGTAATCTCCTTCAGTTTATAACCAGAGCATGGCTTCCTGCATTTGACATTAAACCACTAATTAAACCCGAGATAACCGCAAATGCTACTCCTCCTATACAGTTTGTAGAACACTCAATTTGAACTCAGAGCTGCGAACCAAGTAAGATCTAACCAAACCATATCAATCATATCAAAAAATAGACACAAATTCACATGAAACTTAAAATGTCCAAAAAGTACTAATTCATAAATCATATAAAAAATCCTCTAAAAACCCAAACCCTAGATTTCCATCAGATCTCACCTCTTGTTCAAACTCTCAACCTCTTCATCAGTCACTTGACCTCCAAACACCACTTTGCTGATCCCATCCGACGGCTACAATTCATCAAAACCCAATTCAATTAAAAAACATTAAAAACAAAAAATAATTCATACCAAAAAATCAAATTATACCTGGTGAGAGCGGACAGCAGATCGAGAAGCAGGAGCAGGGCTGACGTCAGCCACAGGTGTTCCGACCAGAAGAGCAGATCTGCAGTAGACCTGTTGGGCTTCCTCACCGGTGTGTTTCTCTCCATTTCTAAAAAAGGTATCGACTTTCACCAAATTTCTTCAAATTGACCGCTAAATCGGAATCTACAGCTCAAAACCAGTCTCACTGCTTCTCCGTTCAGCTCTTCGTCGCAGATCTTACCGTCAATATTGCTTTATGTGTCTCTCTCTGCAGCTTGAAATTTGAAATAGCAAAATGTGCAGTGAGAATGTAAAGAGATTATAACGAGAGTGTCGTTGAAAACGTTGCGTTTTGTTCGGAGCAACATGTGGGTTTTGGGGAGGCTCACCGACACGTGGAGATATTTGATTAGTTAGACCGGGTTCTGGAGGTTTCGATTTTGATTTTGAATTTACGATAAAGAAAGACGTTGCTTGAAAAATGATGCTGATCCGGTGTGTGTTTCTTAGATTTCCGAATTTGCCCCTCGACAAGGAATTCGAAAGTGAATAAACCAAACGGATTTGGATAATGCATAATATTTTCTTATTAAAAACATTCATTTCTTATTGAAATTGAATATCATGTTAAATTCTTGAATATTGGAAATGTATAATTCTTACTCAACATCGAAAAAAGTAATTGGAGAATAACTTTAGCATTCCAAAGTAAATAAATTCATGTCATAAATTGCAAGTCAAAGTCAAAATTAATATTATTTTAAAACTTATTATTTCAATGAAGAATAATATTAAAGTTGGTTAAGCCAGTTAACAAAATCTCAATATTTTTTTATAAATCTAACTGTTCAATATAATTAGAAATCAAAAAAAATCTCAATCTTTAGATTAATCAAATCAACGCTTCAGATTGTGTCATTCGATCTTACAAATATATCGTATATTTTGATCTTTAACCCTGATTAAAATATGTGAATGAATTAATAAAAAATATTAACTTCTAAATTTCACTAGTCATTGTGTTTATGCCACGTTTTAAAACACATTATGTTATGATTGAGAATCTAAATTTTATCGTAATCTGATTATCAATTTGTTTAGACAATAATTAAGGTTAGTATGATTAGACTAGAATGTACAGTTGCTTGATATGGAGAATGGGAATAGGAGAGCACATGTGGGAGTAGAGATGCCTTTGGTTTGATCACTTTTTATCAACACAAGCAACACCACTTAAAGAAACTGATGATTAAAAATGAAGATGAGCTGCCACTGCTTGTTGCTTGTTGCCGCATGTTCTCCTGGGACACCACTTTAACCCACATTTTCAGCTTTACTTCACGTGCCCATCTGAATCATATTATCACAAGCTTCAAACTTGAAATGTTGCTTGACTCAAATATCATGTTATCTCCAACTCATCAACTTCAACATTGCCTTGATGATGCCGTATGTTGTACTACTTGTTTTAAATAACTCATGTTGTTCCATACTCAACTACTGATTTGGAACTGCCTGTCTTGGTCTTGGTCTTTTCCATTGGCCGACCGTTCTGAAGAGTAGTTTGTAATGTAAGGCACTTGTACAATATTGACTAGGACCGTATGTAAATGTATATCATAGAATTGAGTTTCAGACAAGCGAACAGTCAAGTGCATCAAATAAAAAGCGAAACATTTTGTGGTATTCATGTATGGTAGTTTTAATGACGTGAATGGTCTAGAATGAAAGAATGAGCTAACGGAATTATTTGTACCTTTGTATGGAGAGTGTTCAGTGTAGTATGACGCTGTCTGTAGATAAAGGTATAGTGCAACATTGCCTTGTTCCGCAGTAAAAGGGTGCCTGGTAGTTTCAAGAATCAGCTAAGGAGTCGCTTTCCATCATCTTCATAATTCACATCTGTAACATTTTCGGTGTCTATTTCAGACCAACTCATTCTAGCGAGTTCTTCATTAAGAGTGGAGTTTTCCAATTCTAGATGCTGCATTTCGGAATCGATCTTTATTTGCATTTGGGCTCGTTTTTTGTCTTGTGGGTATGTGCAGTATAGGAAGGAGTAGATGAAGCAGCATAGAGCATTGGGATAGATACAGCTACGAATAAAGCTTTTGATAAAGACCTTGCATTTTTTCTGTCAGTCGCAATCTCCATGGATATTGTAGATCCTTGAGGAAGAGGTTTGTAGCCATATACGTCTTCAGCAAGTGACGCAACAACCCAAGGAGCAAAAGATGATAACACCGATTCAAATGTACTGTCCAAGGCATAGATACTCGTCCTGGATTTTTCCGGAACTATTTCTGCAAAAATCGGACTACAAAAACATGTCAGGAATGTAAGCAAAACACAACCGGATGTACAGAGTTTAATTTTCTCACTTGTTTGTGGCTGCAGCATTCCACGATATGAAAAATCCCATGACGACTAAGACTAGTGCATAAATCAAAGTTGCAGAGGGATCATCAGGCAAACCAAGGAGAAGTACAGCGGCCAAAGGGATAGCTGACCCTGAACTAATTTGTGAAAGTACGATTCTACCCCAATTTGGAAACCACTGAGAAAATAAATCACCCATCTTCCCCCCAAACAGTCCTCCAAGCGACGAGGCAACCACAAATGAACCCAAGAGTAAAGCCGTCGTACTATGTGAAAAGCCAATCAGCTCTAACCACATCGCAGCGAATGACATAGCTGACCACGGAAACGAGCCTGTCACTCCTTGAGCTACTATAATCTGAAATGACGGTATACCAATAACTGACCTGGCTTCCCGACACAAATCCTTCACTTCTTCGCGGAACGACTTCTTCACAAAACATTCTTCAGTCTTCACTTTATCATCCGAATAGCGAGGATCCTTGGCAAACAGTCGAACCAATATGCCTACAATTACACTCAGTATTCCAACAAGGTGGAACGAAAATCTCCATCCCGCGATCCCGAAAAAACTCTTATCAGCAATCAGAATTGAACAAAGGCCACCAACTATAGCCCCAACGTTCCCTGTCAGCTGTAGCCACCCGAAAGCCACACCCCGGTTTCCATTATCAGTCGAATCAGCCACCAGGGACTGAATCGCTGGACCGACTATTGCCAGTCCAACCCCATTCAATGCTCTCGACACTGCCACCTGATCAACAAAAAATCCACTAATGAACCAAACTCACTTTCTCACGCAAAATGCCCCCAACACTCACTTTACTCAGACTTCTGAACTCCACACAATTCAAACAACAATAAAAATCATGAGTGTAATAACATTCTCAACAATATCCAAACACCGACAACAAACGAAAACTTCAAATTAGATTCCATTTAAAAACATCTTCGTATAAATTCATATCAATAAAATCAGCATTTTGTATGCAATCGAAACACCAACAACCATAATAAATCAATTTAAGATTCCATTCGAAATGCATATTTATAATAATAATAATAATAATACAAGTAAAACTGAAACCAGCTCAAACTAGGACAAAAAAACAGAACAACATTTAAGGGTTTAATGAAGCGACGTCGTACGACAACCTGCGTAAACGTAGAAGAGAATCCGACAAGGAAAGTGGCGGCGGCCCAGAGAACAGCACCGAGCGCGATGACATGAGTCCGATTGTGTCTCGACGACAAGTAGACAGCGATCGGGTAGCAAGCCGATTGGACGATGGATCGGTAAAGTGTGAGCTTACTCAACCCTCTAGGGTCGGTATGTAACGCCGCACCGATTTCTTTAAACACGTTCGGTAAGAGTGACTCGTCGGCTCGTTCCATGATGCCGGCGAGGTTGACGAGTACGAGCGTCGTCGTTTCCGGCTTCATTTTTGGGGTCTTGACAATTCGAGTCGAGAGGTTTGATTTTTTTTTTTTTTTTTTTTTTTTTTTTTAAAAAAAAAATTTTTATTCCATTCATCGCTCAAGGACTGGACAGACCCCAGACTCAAGGCGGAGATGCACGCAAGTAGGCCTCTCCAACTTACCCTAACACAATTTTACCCTGAGGGTTACCCTATTGTGACCCGACCCTATACCCTACCCTACCCGAATCTTGACCCGAAGTTTACCCTGCCCGATCACCCAGAGGCAGGGTACGGGTAGTATAATTCATACCCTACCCCCGAACCCTGCCCGTTCATACCCTTTGCTACCCATTCAAAATATATACAAATTTATATAATATATTTAATTGTAGAACACTAATCAAGTATCATATGCACAATAATTTGAGTTTTTAAACTTATTTTGAATTTGCAATAAATAAAATTATTTTATAATAATAATTTTTATTTAAATAAAAATAAAATCAATTCATTTAAATTAGGTTGTACCCTAACTTACCCTTTTATACCCTAGGGTTACCCTGCCCGTCTAGTACCCTAAGGTTTCAAAAAATTACTCTACCCTGCCCGACTCTATCCTAATAATATTCAACGGGCGCCTAAAAAATGGTCATACCCTGCCCGACCCACCCTAAAGAAGGCCGGCCCACTGCCGACCCCTACACGCAAGAGGGCTTGAACCACTGACCTCTGCGAACAGAGACCGAGTGGCTGACCGCTAGGCCGCTACTCCTTGTGCAATAGACCAACTCAGTTCCACTACGCTGTTTTGTACTTGAGTAAAAAAAAAAAAAAAAAAAAAAGATAGAAAGTTGTTGAAAAGTCAGTTTGGAGTAGTTGGGATGGCACGTGGCGGATTTTGGATATGCCACGTGGAGAAAGAGTTGGGCTTTGAAAGGAATGTTTAGTGGTGTGCTGGTGTTGGGCTGGGCCTGAAGGAAGGGAAAGGTATGAGTGGGACCCAGAGTGGAGACAATGTGATTGTTGGATTTGGTTTTGGTTGTTTGTTGATCTTTCAAAGTAGTGTAGGTAGCTATTTGTAGATTGGACTCGCGCAAATCGCTAGCCTTGTCGTCGATGATGTCTTGTGTACGTATAGTTAATGTCATGTTCATTTATTTCCTGTATTTGTTTTGTTCCAAAGTCAGAGATTCGGAATTTCATCTTGTATTTTATTTTTATTTCATATTATTACTACTTCATCGCTCAAGGAATGAACAAACTCCATACTCAAGACGAATATGCACTCAGGAAGCTGACCGCTAGACCGCTACTCCTTGTGCAATTTCACATCGTAAAATTTAGTCTTTAGCATCCATCAGGAATTAAACATCTGAATTGGACAAACACTTTTTTAGAAACAGAGTTTTGAAACTGACATTATTGTAAAGGTGTATAGCTATCGAGTCCGATCCTATTCACGGTGCTTGTGATGCTTCTAAGATCCGTGTCTACTTTGAGTAGTCATTCTTTATGTAGCTTCTTCGTCTCAAGCTTTTGTCGATTGTGTTTGGCTTATCTGCAGATGCTTGAGAGTCTTGTGCCTTAATCCGGCTTTTAGGATCTTGCTCTATAAAGTTTTTGATATTAAAATAGTATTATTATGTTGTTTTGTAGCTATGTTGATCTCATATTATAATGGAATATTTGGTTGCAATATAAATTGATTTTTTTATTTTCAAAATTTTGTAAGTTATCAAAACAAAAATACACTTCTTAAAAGATGTCAATTACCTTTATTCTTCCATAATATAAAAGAAAATTTAAACAACGAGAATAGCATTTAACTTCTTAATGTGCAATTAAATGTTAGTATTAACATATGACCTTGGACACAGTTGCACCCCATGTAAATTTATGGCAACCTGCAATTTGGTTGAAGTAGGTGGGTCTGCCACTGCAAATATCAACTGCTTCATTCCATTAAATCACTCAAAATAGGAAACTTTAAAATGTCTCATATTCAACAAATGTCTTCTAAAGCAACTTCAAAGTTCAAACAAATGGAACATGGCTGCTTAGTCTCTTACATATTCTACCCATGTGACCTTGTCTTCTTAATAGTAGTGGTTGTTTAAGTTTGTCTTGTCTCATTTGAATGACGGTAATTGCTTTTAATATTCAAAAACTACAGAAAAGTTTGTCATGAGAATGTTTATGCATAAATTTAATAAGAAATTATTCACAGATTTTTTGGAAAAAAGGGTTGTTTATTAATATGACATATATCTAAGCATGCATCTATTCTATTCTAGTCTCATCAGAAACCAAATGTGAATCGTACGTGTTGACTGTTGATGGTCCACAGATTTTTTGTACATGATCCTCTAATGAGTTAAAACTATGAATTTAGATGATTTGCATGACAACAAGTTACATGGCAAAACTACTACTAATAATAAAATACGGTATTTGATCGTAGTGGAATCCATTTATTCATTATGTCTTCAGTGTAAACAGGCGGCAAATGAAGGAATAAAAAACACTGCAAATCTCTTGAAACCAGCAACACGAAATCAAAATGCAGCACAGTTCCAAATATTCTAAAGCATCATATTTCAATGATCTATACTTCTATCCAATTATGGAGACGAGGAAAAACTCGCACAATGTCATTTTCATAAAACTCATCTAGTGATCGTACACACAAGTAGTGTAAATTGAACGCCATCATTACAACTTCCACAACCTACAACCATGTATGTTCGATATATCTCAACTTGTCCTTGAAATGTTGTCACTTTCTCCACGTTCAACGTTTGAGAATGCACCTAGCTGATCAACCCTCGTTCCCTGATTTAGAATATTTGGATGGAAATGGGGGACGTTGAGGTTTAGTAAACATGTGATGCAATGACATATTAGGGTTGTTGATCTGATCACCTTGAGGTAGGTTACTATATGCTGAGTTTGAACCTTGTGGCAAGTTCATCTGTTGTTGTTGTTGTTGTTGCTGGAAGAGGTTTGGATTGGTGCTTTGATTTCTTTCGGCTGCGAATGGGTTGATCGAAGAGGGGGTCGTTAACAAAGGAGGAACAAATGGGTTAGGGCTATTGTTGGTAGATTTGTTGAGAGAAAATAATAAGGATCCCAAGGATGGATGATCCAACCCATTATTTGTACCGAATAGATCGAACTTTTTGGCGGGAAACAATGAAGAAGGGCCAAATGGAGGCGTAGGTATGCCGGTGAATTCTTGTACCATGGCCCGGAAGTTGGTGGTGTCTGTGGTGAGCACGGTTGTAGGGGTTTTTCTGGAAGCCCTAGTTCGTTTCTTGATTGTTCGACCCGATGAAGACCCGTTTTCTTTACCTTGTTGAGTTCCTAAAGATGGTATTTTCCCTTGCTGTTTTGGTTGAGCGTCTTGTGTGGTCTGAGGATTAGGGTTTATAGCTGATGATGAAGGTGCGAGTGAAGAAGTGGATGCGTAAAACATTTGTTGCTGATGGTGATGTTGAGCTTGTGGATTGATGTTATTCATGCTCATGGACCAGATCTGATCAAGGTCTAATTGAGGAAAGCTTTCTAGGAATGAGTTGGTGGAAGACAGATGAGGACTAGGGTTGTAGCCAGTCATGTTGTTGTCATCTGATCTGGTGCTGGTGAGAGGAGGATAGTGAAGATGTTGAGAGGTGAAATTTGGTTGGTGGAGATGAGTTTGAGGAAGTTGTTGAAGTCTTGGAATCGAAGCTACTGCAGCTGAGAAGCTGCTGGTATCATTCTGATCATCTTCTCCACTTGAACCTGACTGCATGCTTCCCCCACTTGTTCCTGAATCCATAAACACCACCACCTACACAAGACTCCCCTGTCAACAGTTGCTGATGATCAAACAGTGAAACCCTTGAATTTAAAGGCTCTTGAAGGTCGTCAAAATCACAACCATGGAAGATGAAACAAACTACTTACAAAACAAGGAGAGAAAGGTACGTAACAAGATGGAGATCTGCAAGAATGATGATCAGCTTCTGCAGATTAAGATGGACAAGATTATTTCTAGCTAGGGTTCTTAGGTAAAGAGAGAGAAAGATGTGGAAAAATCCTTGACAGATGATAATGGAGACTTTTTTTAGAGCTGATCAAAAAGACATAAGAGTCCTCCACAACCACATAGTTGGCATTTTCAATGAGATACTATTTAATTGAATCTTCAAACAAGTTAAGTCTTCAACACACCTTTTAGGTGGTCTAATTGTATTACACATGATATTTGTCATAAAAAATGTAAGCCTAGACACACATGTTTGTTCATGTACTCATTACTTAAATTGTAAATATGTGATGTACAACAAATCATTAATATTTTTAAAGGGACTTATGATAGTTAACAAGTACATGTATTACAGCTGAAATTAAAGAATCAATTTTAAATAGAAGAAAGATGGTAGAGTAGATATGGGGGCAATGGTGAGATGTTGAAATGTGATGAAACTGATGTTGGATGAGTTGGTAGGGTCGACATTGGTGGGGGAGCCAACAAAGAATCAGAGATTAGTCCATGAATGATGGCTTCCAGCCTCGTTGGTCAAACTCACAATGAGAGCCAGAGACAAGAGAGATATATGGTTGGCTGCCTGCCTCATCTTTTATTCTACATTTGATTAGCAAACAATCACACGGCATATTATAATACTTCAGGACTCCCACAAAGTTTATCTATTTTTTTAATTATTTGTGAGATATAAAATAATTATTTGGGACGGAGAGGGAGAGTACGTACGAGTGACGATAGACTTTATCTGAATAAAATTCCTTCTGTTTTTCTAAAGATATAATTACTGCACTCGTTAAGAGTATTTTCGTGGACGGAACGGAATGATCAAAATATTTTTAATTTTATACATATAAAATTTAATAATTATGGATACTTTTTTAATAATTTTGATAAAATTATCAATATATTGCATGTGTCGTCTGAACATAAAGAACAAATTAATGAGCATTTTTCATTCTGACAATTTCTTTAGAATATTATACATGTATTGTAAGTTGTAAAAAGATTCCATCCTGAAGCTGTCGCCTGTTAAAATCAGTCATTCAAGAATCATATCATTTCTAAAATACCAGAATAATTAAAGCGAAGGGTTCAGCTTTATTCCAAATGGTTTGTAAATGAATCTTTCGAACTTTTCAATTTAAAAAATTAGTGAATAATTTAATTATAATTCACTTTTAATTTATAATTGACAATCAAATGCTTAATCAATAATCATTTTATTTTCCTAATTATACCTAATTTTGTAATTAACCCTTTTAAAATTACTGGTTGTATTGGTTCAGATGCTGTACGTAGCATGTAAAGCGTCAGTCTCAGGCCCAACATGCAGCCCATTTTCTAAGTCCAAAAGAAAACACTCGTTGATCGCCAGTGCCACGTCATTTACCTCCGATTCCGATCTCGCCACCGTCGCCGGCGAAGGTACTTTCTAAACTCACAGTCACCATACTTTGCCGATTAATATATTCCTTTTTTCAAAAATGTCAATGGAGATGTGTATTTTCCGAAGTTTTGTATTCGGTACTAAATCGAGTGCGATGAAGATTTGTAGCTTACAGTGGATCTGTATTTTCATCAACTGTCTCTATGTAAAAGTTTGAGAGGCGATTTAGCATTTTGATTATGAGATGGAATTTTGATTGATAGATCATAGAAGTGAAACTTTGAGTTGGTGTTTATGAGAAGATTTTTCTGATGTTTTGCTATTTTCTGAACTTGGTGGTAGATATGGGAGAGCTTTCAGCATATCAGCATGTGAAATGCATTTTGTTTGTTGAAAAGGTTGGATGCGTTTCTTCGACTTTTTCTCGCAAATTTGGTTTGATTTTGGATTTTTTTTATTTTTGAGTTTCGTGACTATTTGTTTAGAAGAAAGTAATTTTGAATTCTGTAGTAAAGGACATTTGATGTGACAAATTTGAATCTGCTGGGAAAGCTTGATGTGGTGTATGTGGATGAAGTTGTTTCGTGGATCATGGGAAGTCAACATGAATGCTGTATGTGATAGTTGTTGTGAATGGAAATGGCTGTGTTGGTTGGATAATCAATTGTATAGATGCCGAATTTGTTTGGTTTTAATATAGGTAGGTGCATGTGCTGAAAGATCCAAGTGAGTTATGGGAACTAAAGCAATAAAACTTATTCAGGAGACTTTGGTTGTAACGTTGGGATGATGCCCATACGATTTAGAGCATATGCACCGGGGATAGGAAATAGGACGTTTCGACCTAATTGTAGAACGTTTTGATCGAGGAAGTGAGCAGCGCAGCTTGCTCTTCGAGAACGAGCAGCGCACGTCCGCTGCGGCGTTCTATCGGAGCAATTGGAATAGAACGTTCTCTCTTCTAATTTTGGGAGTCACGTGCTAACACGTGACTCAATTAACCCTAATTTTTGGTTAATGGGTCATGATATTTCAGCCCAATAGATACATTTAAATGACTCTCTAATCTCAGTCATTGAATTTTGATCTTCTAGCTCATAATAAAGATTTGTTGGAAAATAAAAAAATTCAAAAAAAAATAAAAAAATCAGATATTTTTGAAGAAACATTATATGATTGTTGTGCCATATCCATGTATCATACGAAGCGACTGCCTCTAAAATGATTGTTGGCCGACGACTTCGACCAGAGTATGCTCCTTGCCAAGCCGTTGGACAATTTTTCCACTCCCAATGCATACAATCGATACTTCCAATCATACCAGGAAATCCTCTTTGTTCAGCCCTTGATAAAAGTCGATTTAAATCTGTTGAATTTGGAGATCGCAAATATTCAACTTTGTAATGATGAACTACCTGAGCACAAAATTTCTTCATGCACTCAAGGGTAGTTGATTCGCCCATTCTTGTGATCTCAGCACATTGATCAGCACAAGAACCGTATGCAAGCATTCGTATAGCAGCTGTTATTTTTTGTTCAGGAAGGAGACCAAGCTCACCAACGGCATCAGCCCGTTGATGCCAATAGTTGTCATGATTGCAAAGTTTATTCTTAATACGATTGAATAAATTACTACTCATTCGATACCTTCGACGAAAGTCTTCTTCAGGGAAAATTGGGCGCTCCACAAAATAATCTTCTAACAAATTTTCTCCTCTAGGTCCTCTTTGCCTTTGTAGGTTTCGACTACGAGAAGAGGGCGCACCACCAGCAGTTGCAACGATAATGGCACTCGTAACAAACGAGTTAGCCCTCTCATTTGCTGCTCTCCTTCTTTGTTGAGATTGTCGACTAAATTCAAATGGATCCATTACAATGAAAGTAGAAAGTGTGTATGTGTGAAAATAACTGAACTAATCATGTTATTTTATAGAATCCAAACCCTATCTTTTGCAACACCCAAAAGATAAAATTTTATCATTCTGTACACGTGGCTAGTTGTAAATGGAACAAAAATTTCATGAAATCTTGATCAATTATTGATCAATAATGCATATACAATCCAAAAGAGTGACAATTTTTTTATAAAATTTTACTTTATCATGAATAGTAATAGAAAGTTCTCTCAGAGGATGTGTGGCTGCGCAAATTGTGAGAAAATACTGTGAACAGTAAATAGAAAGTTCTATCATAGGATGTTCTATGAGAGCATATAGCATTTATGGGGTGCGAATGCTCTTACACCCTTAGTGGTCTACAAGTCATGGCTCTCTTTGAATAACTTGATGTTATTGACATTGATCTGGCCTCACTTGTCCGATTGCAATCAATTTGCTTTTGCTTATGCTATCTCGGTATGTAACTTTGTATCAACTATTTTATTTGACATTGATCGTCATGACATGGTAGTTTATGTTACTCCCTATAACATTTACATCGATGTATGTTTCAACTTATTGATAAAAGTTTTTTTATGATCATGCTCTTGACTGAGATCAGTTTAGCCTAACACCTGCTCGGAGTGGCTTACAAAATGAAGATGGATCTTTTTCTGGATATATGTGGGGTGAAATTGATACAAAGGTAGCATATTTATCTTACTCTCCCCGTTCCATTATGAGTGTCTCATTTCCTTTTTGGTTGTACCAAAATGATCTTCTCAATTCCTAAAATAAAAACTTTTTTACCTCTACATTTACACTCTCTTTCATACTTTTTATCTCACTCATTCTCTTTCTTACTTTTTATCTCACATTTTTCAATTTCCTTAAAAATCGTGAAAGTTCTCAAATGAGACACTCAAAATGGGACGGAGGGAGTACTTAAAAGTGCTTATTTTAGATCCATTTGTCTGGAATAACTTATTCTTAAGTCGTAAAATCTTGACTGTGCTTTTGGATGTCCACCTGGTGAGGAGTCTCATGCTGGACAATTGAACTTTTATACCTTGAAGGCTTGAACCTTTGTTTGTTAATTATGTATTCCTGTTACACTTTCTACATTATGGATTAGTAATGCTTGCTCATTTTCATTTTGAGTAAGGTTTTCTGCTGCGTGGGTGCTCTAGCTACTGCGGGTTCGCTTCATCATGTTATACGGCGAGGAATGTACATTGTACTTTTTTCCTCCCTCCAGGTTTTCGTGAAGGAGAACAGGGTAAACTCAATGCCCTGGATATTAAACCAGGGATATGGTACTACCCTCTATCTCGGCCTTGGTCAATATTTTAAACCTCCAATATATTATTAACCAAAAATTGTGTGGTGGTGGCCGTGGTACGGTTAAACTGCATGGAGGTTCAGATCTTAAAAAGATCTAGACACAGGCAGTTAGGAAAAGGAAGGCTACCGAGTTAACTACCTTCTATGCCACAATCTGCTGCAAAATTCATTTCATGTCTGCAAAGATTTGTCCTATCTTGATGAATAGGATCAGTTTAGGTCACTAGTTTACTACGTACATCAAACTATAGATTCCATTTGGTCTGACAATCACAATATTCTGTTACGAATATAATATATTTAGTAGTAGAAAATATCAGCATTATGTTTAGTATAAATAGTCACTGTGTAATTCTTTTTGGGATTAAGAAATGAATTAATCTGTTTCCTTTCTTCATCTTCCTCTCCTGTAAACCCTAAATCTTCATCTCCAAACTCTAATCTCATCTTCCTCAATTCTCATCTCAAGTTCTTCTACCTCATCCTCTTTGTCTATTCATTTATCCGATGCGATCATCACAGTTCGTATCATATTCTCACATGTTTTTGTATTTTTGTGAAGGTTTTTTTTTAAAAAAAAAACCCACCCGCTAAAGCCCCACTGCTTCAGCACCCACCAGGAATCGAACCCATGACGTGTGGCTTATAATACAACCTTCACTGCCACTAGGCTAGCCCTTGGCGGGCTTTGCGAAGGTTTTGCTTTCACATTTTAACAAACTTTTAAATGGGTAATTGAGATGTGAGATGGTGGTCTCATTTACCTCCTCTTGTTCCCTTTGTAGCAAATCAATCAAACTTTGTTTCATGTGTGGGACACTAAAAGAAGTGACAATAATACCTTAAGATAAAAAACAAAAAGATGAAACTAAAGATTGATTCTTAATTTCTTATTCTTGAAAATGAAGTCTGAAAGAAATCAAATAATATCCTCAAATTGCCACTTTGATTGGAATCATTCATTTTAAGAACAAAAAGAAGAAAAGCATATCTCAAAAGCAATGACTATATGTTGAGAATATTACAATGAGATGAATGCTTGATTACATTAATTGAATTCAAAGCACATTGATTGACACTTGACAGTGCATATTGAGTATTGATTTTTTTACAACAGAACGTATTCTTTATTATAGTGATATGGAGACTGCATTCTGAATCTAAGTCACAACTGAAAATAGAAGTATTATAGAATAACATTAACAAATCCAAACAAGTAGTAGTAATAACAACATAAACCTATGATGATCCAGCATGACAAAAACCAGCTGAAGATCACCTGTAACTGCCACTGCAACTTCTCAAAAACTCCATTGCAGTCAGCCACTACCTTAAACCCTAAAAATAACACCCTTATTAACACTATTTACACCGACTACTTAACTGCTACTATTTCATAACTGAATCTTTAAGCAAGGATTGACGCCCAATCGATCTCATAAGACGGATGTTTCTCCAACATGAAGTTCTCTGACATGGGATTCCATCCCGATAGCCCATCATCAAAGTCCGCAAACGTCAGTTCTGAAACAGGCGATGAGCCACCGGACGAGTTGTTGCTGCTCTCCACTTTGGAATCAAACATCTGATAAGTTGTTGTTGCTGAGCTTTCCTCCGCTGTATGAGGCGGAGAATCACTTATAGCTTCAACCTTTGACTTTGTTGACTTCCGTTTTCCACTCTTCCCAACTTTCCCTTCCTCATTCATCTCTTTAACAATAGCTTGAAGCTTAGCATCAACTGTGGAATGCAATGGCTTAAACTCCCCAAACTCCCCTCCAACAACAACCGATCCACAATGCTTCAAATGAGGAAAGTTCAATCTCGCAAATTCTCCACGCAACATGTAAGCCGCTTTATCATAAGCCAACGCAGCTTCCTCAGCCGTATCGAATGTTCCAAGCCAAAGTCTTGTTCTGTTCTTCGGTAGTCTAATTTCCGCGACCCATTTTCCCCAATGCCTCTGCCTCACACCTCTGTATAGCTTCGTTGCTTTCACTTGAGGTGCAGCAACTTGCTTCATCTGCACAGGCTTTGGTCTCAACAATTGACTCATGTAATCGTTATTAACTAACTGCTGACGTGGCATAGACTGTTGCAACTGAAACTGAGAATCAGAGTAAAGTGAGTAAAAGTCAACGTTAGCGTCAAACATGGCGTTGACTGGATTAGGGTTTGAGTAGAATGAGGGATTTGAAGGAGAAGAAGAGATAGGGTTGGAAGCAATTGGCATAAAAGGTCCAAGAGCTTCCATAAGCTCGCCGCCCATAAACGGATCAGATCCGATCAAGTCGCCGGCGTAGAAATCCATAAAAGAAGAAGACATAAAGATTCGATTTTTCTGGAAATAAAATGATTCCAGTGAAAATCAAGATCTGGGTTTCTGAGATACAGAAAGCTACAGATCAGGTAGATACACAGATCGGAGAGATTTCAAATAATCAATCTCTGGATCTGGAGAAGATCGAGCTCGAACAGGGACCAAAAACAAGCCCTTTCCAGCCGATTAAAAAGAAAAAGAAAAATTAAAAATCGAAACTTTGAGGACAGGAAAGTCAGAAACTGGATTTGAGAGAAACCCTTTACTCTACAGAGCTCGAATTGGGATCAAATCGAACCCTAGATTTTGGGGATTTTTCGGAAAGGAGAGAAATTGGGTGTCAGATTTCGTAAAGGAGAAATTTTTGGCACAAGAGACGCTCACAAACTCTCGCTCGGATTGGGAATTTAAGATTTTTGTGGTGTATCACTCAGCCTCACAATCACTCTGAGTTCTTATCGCTTCGTGCTCTTCCTTTTTTATAGCCATTTCCAGAATGGATCATGGCCGTTGATTTAACTTCGATGATTGAGATTTTTTTAATTAAAATATTAATTGCAAGTGGTGGGTGACGTCATTGGTGGGATTGGCGAATGAGAGAGTGACAGACAAGAGGGTGACCGGAAAAGAACGGGCAGGTGGCGGTCAGGATTGCAGTGGTTATTAATTGGAGTGACTATTGTGGTTGTTGACCAATTCAGCTTCAAAGTTTCTTTTTGTACACATTTAATTGTGTTTCTTAATTTTAGTCTTTTGTTTTGTTCTTTGATGACTTTTTATGGTTGTCTGTTCCATTTAATTTTGCGGCAGTTTTTCTATACAAAAAATCAACTTTATTTACAAAAAATAATTATTGCAGAAATTTATTATTTATAGATAATATTATTCTGAATATTTTGAATTTGATAAAGTGAAAATTGGATTTTTCTGATCATTTCAATTTTCTTTAGGTTAGTTGTGATAATAAGATGAGGTGAGCTAATCTTGTTTATTGCATGCTTCATGTTTTCCTCTGCTAAAAACAAATGCAATTTCTGTTTTTATATTGTGAATGGAACAGCTGTAGTGAATTTAGGAATGATGATTTTCTAGGTTTGTCCAATTTTATGTCAACACGAAATCTAGCAAGTCCTACCAACTGCAAATTTGATTGTCCCAAGCTATGACAAAGTTATCAATTAGTTTACTAATTGATTTTAGAATTTCACATTTCGAATATTATTTTAAGCGACAAAAAATTGGTAAGGATTAACTCAGTTAGCAAAAGTTGAAATTATAAACAGTTTTATTGGGAGCAATTCGTGTTTAATTTTTGTCGGGCAGAAAAAGGATTCTACGAATAAAAACAATAAAAAATTACCTTAAAAAATAAATTAGATGTAAAAACGATATTCACGCTCAAGTTCACAAACTGTGTATTGGACCGGTAGGCGGCAGGTTGTTAGGTAGGACTTGCGGCTGGTTCAATTTAAATTAATCTAAGAGGCGCGAGAGTAATAAACGGGTCAATCGATTTTGTTTAAGCCGCGAATTGTCCGGTCCAAGATGTGCATCATGTGATAGTCACGTGAGAATCTTCTTTCGCGGCGCGGCTCATGTTAATCAGCTCAGTAACCATGACGGCAATAGTTCGCAAGGAATATTCCGTTAACACCCAGTTTATTAATTCATTAATTTACTAATGTTACGTGTTATTTATTTTCATTTTAAGGAGGAGCATCCAAGTATACCTATCGTTCGTCCATTCACTATTTTATTAATTAATTGTCACATGACAATCATTAATTCACATATATTTAGTATTATCAAAAAGATAAACACGTGTCACTTAATTAATGAAATAGTTAATAAGATGAACGGTTGAGATTTGTCCTTACAAATATAATTTAAGGATATATATATAGAGATTGTATCATGTGGAACCCCTTTTCATGGATCTATGAATCCCTCTTTGCAGCCGTTGATTGCATTTTTTGTGTGCACCAGATTGCGCCACGTAATTGCACATGACAAATGCACACGTGAGTTGCACATGCTTCATTAATGCGTTGGCCAATCTAGTGCATCCAAAAAATGCAATCAACGGCTGCAAAGAGGGATCCATGGATCCATGAAAAGGGGAGGGTTCCACATGATACTTTCCCAATATATATATTTGAGCACTCAGTTATCAAGGAAATTGATTTCGACTAAATCTTAATTAAAAAAGTAAACTGATTACAATATAATAAACTACTCCGTAATAAAAAATACTTAATCCTAACGTTCCGAAATTACTACTCCCTTCGTCCCATTATGAGTGTCGCATTTCTTTTTTGGATGTCCCAAAATGATCTTCTCATTTCTTAAAATATAAAAAAAATTACCTCTACATTTACACCATCTTTCATACTTTTATCTCATTCATTTTCTTTCTTATTTTTTATCTCACATTTTTCAATTTTCTTAAAAACCGTGAAAGTTCTCAAATAGAACATCCAAAATTGGACACGGGGAGTACAAGAATCCAGTGAGAGTGAAGATACTGCCAGTACCAGAGGCAAACTATACGAAGGGTCCCACACTTGGGCGTTATGTCAATACACGCGGTTAGCCGTTAGCATTCATTTTGTCATATGAAAAACCAATTATCCGTTGACACGTGTCACAGTCATTAAGTCGTCCGTGTGGGCCTGTCGGCAATGGGAGCATGCATTTGTTGTCGCACGAAAAGTTTGAATTCAAAGATTGTAATGTAGCTAGCCCCACTGATAGTTTGAGAATCTGAATTCAAGAAACGCGACACGTTTGGACCTACATATTACATGATTTTGGTATTAATTATTCAATTAAGTGCGTCAATGTAATTTATTGCTATTCAAAATGACACGATTTAGAAAATTGTTATAAATATTATGAATATAATATCAATAAACGTCTAAACGAATTGGATTCAAATCAAGTGCAGTCAAAGTAATTTTCTACGATTTAAAACTAGGTCATTTTGGTAAAGAGTTCAGAAAAAATGATGTAGGAATAAATTAAAACCTTTAACTCGATCTAATTTTAACTTCGCAGCAAATAACTGTGCTTTATGAAATTCGGATCGAAAAAGATTTATGTGTTCGTAGTAATAGAATTCTTAGGAAAATTGGTTTCTAAGTTGGAATTTATAATGCGATGGCCTGTATTTGCCTCAATTATAGGGAGTGTAAGCGACTTGTTGGATCCACTAAGGAACAAATTCTCTTAAAGATGCATCAAAAGTTGATTTTTAACAGCAAAATTTGCTAGAGGGCAATGGACGTTTGTGCATTCAGATTAGTAACAAGGAAGGAATAGCCAGCAGTTATCCAATTGCTCTTATCTATTGGAATCTAATTGGCCACTACTCCACCAATTATGTTTGACATATGATAACACATTGCTTAATAATTAACCAAAGCATTATTGTGACCCTAACCTAAAATTCTCAAGGGCTAATAATGTCTATACTCTATAAACCCTAACCCTAATGGCTCCCAGTGTGAAGAGGATCAAGAATTGGCTAGTAAAGTTAGGTTTTGGAATTATGGAAACCACTAAAAGATGTACAAAGTCATTGACTTTTAATGCATGACTTAGAATAGATGCAACTAATGAGACCCTTTACTATCACCCCAAGCATCATGTTAGACACTTTTGGCAATGCACTCATTCAGGGAGAACATAAGTTTTTGTTACACTTTTCTGTTTCTACTAATTTCAATTCTGAAATTTCAAGGTTGGTTGATCTTGCTTCCAAGGAATCTCCTTCTCTATTTGCCTAACTTTCGATAATTAGTACCATCTAAGGATTAGCTCATTTGACAAGAGCCGTCGCTCTAAGGGCAACTATTTGAGTCGACCTGAGTTCAGCAAACTAAATACTTTATAACCAAGAAAAATGAATCAATATTAAAGACCATAGAAGCTATACTAGTAACATAATGTATAGATAATTCGATAACTTTCATATTCAGGCAATTTTTTTGCATAAACACCAGCTTATACAGTTTGCAATTGGCTAACACAGTTTAAAGTACTGTAAACGATAATACACGCAGAAGACACTATTTTGTGGACTCAAACACTTCTTCGGATTCTTCAGTTGCTCGATATTACGATTGAGTACCTTCTACTGAACATATATTCCAAGATCCTTAAATTGGGCTGCGAAGGATTATTAGATTTAATTAAGCAAATGCTACGACTTCAATGTAGAAGGTGAGGCAAATGCATCTACAATGATTACCTGCTTTTGAAAACTCTAGTTTTTTATTTCATCCAACTTCTGCCGGTATTGGGCCAAAGTCTGCATTAAAGGTGCGCAATGTCAGGAATCATTATCCGGGTTAGATATGTGAATGGTCAAACACAGTGTACAAAGCCCATACCCTTGTGTAAGCGTAAACTCCAGCCTCTGCAGGCCCTGCAGGACTTCCTCGCCGGATGAACTTCCCCTCCTTGAAAATGTAGAGCATGGGAATGCCAGTTGCAAGTTCTAAACTAATAACCTGTTGATAAGATACACAATCGATGTTTAATAACGAGTATAACATATCAAGAAAGTAGAGAACAGGAAAAAGACGAGTGATCACCTCTTGCGAAGTAAGCTTATCAAGATACATGATGATAGACCTCAATGAATTGCCGTGAGCAGCAATCATAATGTTTTTCCCCGACTGCAACTGAGGTTCAATCTGCAAAAATAATTTGCACATCCATTCAGATTCTGGCATTGTGCCTCACTAGGACAAAGAAAGAAGTGTGGCGAATTGCAAGAAATAATTTACATTTTCTCTAAAATATGCAACAGCTCTTTCGGCACACATTTCTAAACTTTCCCCGTTTGGTGGTGGGATATCATAACTGCGGCGCCACTCATGCACTTTTTCTTTACCATACTTCTCGGCAGTCTCCTGCTTATTGAGACCTTGCAATTCTCCATACCTGATAAAGGCGAAAATGTTTCCATCTCATTAAACGTCGAACTTTAGTTAATTAAACAAATATTTGCAATGTAACAAAATCATACATTCTTTCATTCAACTGCCATGCTCGCACAACAGGTATTGTTTGTTTCTTGGTTTCTTCACTGAACACTTGACTCCAGGCTCTAGCCTGTTCATTCTCATCATGCAACACAATTGGCACCTGCAGTAAAACATTAATTTTTGGTAAACTTTATCGCTCCTTTTCATCAACACAACAATTGGCAAAACCCAAATAATATTGTAGTCTCGCTCTCATAAGAGGTTTTCAAAAGGACAAAAACTTTGTAGAATTAATGTACCTTCTTACGACGGTGCTGGGTCATTGCGAGCATAGCAGTCATCTGAGCACGGATCAGAGCAGATGTATAAATCATGTCGACAGGTATGTTGCATATTCTCTTACCAGCTTCGATAGCCTCTTCTACACCCTTTTTTGTTAAAGGTACATCAACACACCCTGTGAACAGATTCTTTTCATTCCATAAGGACTCCCCATGTCGGATTAGGATCAGGGAACCTCACCTAATGTAAAAAAACATCGCAAAAGGTTTTTAAGATGACAAAATTACTATTGAATGATTCTTCTATCATATAATGTAGAAAATACTAGATATCAACTTTCTAAGACAAAAAGTTTACTTGATTTCTTTTTAGACTCATGAGACATGCTTTTAGATGGCGTCGCAACCGATTCAATAACAGATGTCTGCGGCGATGAAGCAGAAGCTTCAACAACAACACCAATACTCCTCTTGCTTGAAGGTCTATTAGCTTCAAACTTCAGATTTCTAGAGCTAAGTTTCAGAAGGACATTTCTGTACTCTTGATGTGATCCAAAACTCCCTGCATATCCACGGTGCTGTAGACCGCTGCCGACAGCTTGGTACGACACCATAGCCATTCTAAAAAAATCGATCAAATTTCACCTTTAGAATGCTGACAAAACGAATCTTAGTTTCTTCAAAACACATCTAATCAACCACAAGTACCAAAAACTCCCTAAACATGCACAATGCCATTTCGACATTCTGATGCCAACAGCTCAATCCGCCAATCGAATCCATCGAGTTAAAGATCAAAACTTTGAAAAAGCTAAAACACTAAAGTCATATTACTGAGAACTTGATAATTGGGTTGATCAATCACAACAAAAACCACATGCAAGATCAATCCTTTTCAATCCCAAGGCCTAATCTTGATCAAACAAAACACACCCACAAATCATATCCAGCAACAAACACCAAAATCAATCAAACCCCACCAACCAATCACCTTCAAAAATCCTAATAAGCCAAAAAGCACATATTTTTACAAGTAAAAACTTTAGGGTTTTAAAAACTCAACTGTATCAAAACTCAAATCAAAGCCCAAGAAACTCAAACAATCAAAGCAAGAAGCTGGCAAGCCGATTAAGCTAGAAAGCTAGATAAAGAATTAAAGATCAAACCTTTATAAACAGAGCAAGATGAAATGGCGTCGGAGAAACCGAGGTAAAGTTGTCCGACAGCAAAGTACGAGGTGATGAATGACGATGCTGTTGTTTGCTTGGTTGGTTTCGGCTGTCAATTACAGACAAATCAGTTGATGGAATCGGAAAATGGGAGACGAATCCAATCGATTTTTGTATAGGAAAAATCGGAGGGTGGATTTTGGTGAAAATTACAAAATGCTAATTTGAGAGGAACAATGTGGTGGGTGACAACAACTAATTGTAATTTATGTATGAAGATTTTTTTAGGAGAATAATCAAGTTTTTATTAGATAGACGGATATCATGTCGTCAATTTTTATTCATTCAAGGATTAATATTGAGAACTATATTCTTAATGATAGGATATTTTACTGATTCAATTATTTATTTTAGTTTAAAATTTTATAATTAAAATTAATTTAATAATAAATATTAAATCTATAAAATCAACATTAAAATGATGTTATAGTGTATTACAAAACTTTAATACTGGAATGATGTTACTTGGTAAAGACCATGAGACAATCGACCCTTCTGATAATCCAAGAAGTGAAATCATTGTACATAATTAAAAAACGTTTCATATAAAAAAGAAACTCTTTTTAATCAATTGTCATGTTATTATTTTGTCTTTATTCTCCGAGTTTCTTGGTTTATTTATTATTTTAAAGCAAACATGGATTTTTTAAGTTTAATTTGTATTATAATATTTCTGAATTTATATGGTCAAAATAGATCACTAGGACACCAGCACACCAAACCCTCCTCTTCAAATCCACCTACTCTAAATTTTCCTTCAAAGTCAAACATGTGCATCGTTGACTAAAGAATATACCGTATGATGCTATTCCATGTTACTTAACTTTGGTTTGGGCATGTGTTTCGGTAGTTGTTGTTTGGTGGCTGTTGGCTTAAGTTGGGTTTCAACATGTTGGCTGCTTTTTCAGATCTTCCACGTATTTTCTGATCTGGGTTTTCATTTGTTGTTACGTTTCAGCAACTGTTTGTGTACATCTAAATTTGTTAGGTGACTCTCGTTTTGCATCAACCTTGCGAAACTTGTATATAAATTCATACCCACCAACACATGAGATTTTGATGAATTGTGTAACGAACATCTATTTATTGTGAGGGATTTAGATTTAACGTAGGAAAAAATTATCTGATGCGAACAAGGAGTTCAGACAAAATTATATAAGATTATATTAAAAACGTAAAAACAAAATATTTCGATAGTCGCGACAAACATAAGTACAATACCAAATCGTGTGAGTCAACGTGACGTTTTTTACGATCACTTTATGTCATTTTGTCTTAATCTTTTACCAGAATACATTATTTTGTTTCGTAACCAATTGTTGTTAGTCAATATCTCAATAAAGAGTAGCTCAATCATCAAAAGTACGCAGATGCGAAGGGCCGTAAATCAAAGAAGACACATGAGAACATTTTGGGCCCTGATGGGCCGAAGCCCAAATACAACATCATGGCCCATTAATCAAAACCCTAAATCTCACCAAGAGTATAAACACCAATCCTCTTTCCATATCCTCGTACTCGCCAATAGAGCCCTAGCCGTCGTCGCAGAGTAAGCGTTCGATACTCATCGTCGAAACCATCTTTCAGTTTCTTAAAATCCCAAATTGACGTAATCGTAACTTTCAGGAAGGTTGAAGACATCAATTTGATCAAAATGGTGACGGCTAAGAAGACGGTAAAAATCTGACTTTGATTTAGGGTTTTGGATTTGATCTGTTGATTTTGAATTAGGGTTTTTGTTGTTGATTTGCAGAAGAAGACACATGAGAACATTAACAGCAGGCTGGCTCTTGTGATGAAGAGCGGGAAGTTTACACTGGGGTACAAGACAGTGTTGCGTCAGTTGAGGAGCTCCAAAGGTAGGTTTTTTAGCATTTTGATAAGGTTTGTTTCGTGTTAGATTTGTTATGAATGTGTGGTATGAAGGTGTTGTGGGGATATGCAGGTAAACTTATCATCATCTCGAACAATTGCCCACCTTTGAGGAAGTCTGAGATTGAGTACTATGCTATGCTCGCTAAGGTTCAAGTTCAGCATTTCAATGGAAGTAAGTGGATGTTAGACATGCTTATGATACTAGCAGTTTATAATTTTTATAATTGAGCTGTTATTGTGCTGCTAATTAGTATTGTTGGATTTTGAGTGTTCGGCAATGACTATAATAACATGGCTTATTAGCTAGTCTTGGCTATTAGAATGTTTGAATTTTAATGGCAACAGCACATCCCCCTATAATGTAAGAGAAGATTGATACCAGTATGTTTTGTGTGATGTTTAAATTGTTAACTGAGTCACTAAGTCATAAGCTTCCTTGTTTAATCCAGTGAGTGTAGCATTTGTTTTTCTTTCTGTTATCCTAGTTAAATTGTCTGTTACAATGATATGGTGTCTGTTTTTTTTTTTGATTTGGATGTAAGCATCTGCCTAAGCAATGTACATGTTTAGTTAATGATTGGGCTCATTGGTTAACATTTTTCAGACAATGTTGACCTTGGAACAGCATGTGGTAAGTACTTCAGAGTGTCCTGCTTGAGCATTTCTGACCCAGGTAAATCCCCAACTTTTCTCAATCAGATACAAGTCATGTATTTGAACCCCTCATTCTTACAGTTCTTCTGTTTCATTTCAGGTGATTCTGATATCATCAAGGCCTTGTCCGGTGAACAGTAACTGGATTTATCTCATAGTTATGTTAGACAACTTCAGATTTTGCTTCAGATCCTTAATATTTTGTATGGATGATTTGCCTGTCAAACAATGCCTTGGAACTTTAATCAATTGTTCTGAATTGTCAAAGTGCTGTTTTGTTCTTGTTAGCTGAATCTTCCCCTCCAAAGTTCTCTTTACTCCTTTACTTTCCTATTTGTCACTTCAAAACAAACAAATTAAAAAACACTTTGCAAACCCAGGTAGTGAAGAGAAATAAAGTGTCTGACCACGTAAAAAAATTCATGTGTCCCTTTTACTGCGGTAATCCTGGATTTCTCCTATAATCTTCATAGTTTTGGCATCCGTTGCATTGTTCTTTCTTAGTTTCATCAGCAGAAGCATGATGCCGTGATTCCTGCATTGTTATTTCCCAGCTACAACCCTCTCCTGGCAATAACAACACTGGATTTCCATGTTTATGAACTAGAGTCGTTGCGTACAGGAGTCTGTTGATACTTTGTTTTTGAACTATTATTTTTACGATGACCTTATGGCTTTGTTTTCTGTTTGCGGATAAATTTAAATTTGAGCTTAACTTGCGAGTTAGTCTTGCCCACTGTGGCTTAAAATGGCCTTTAGTTCAGCAGAAGATGTATGAGCATGGAAGTGTGCAACTGTGCATTATTCATTCAAATCTACACATTCAGAACTAATAGATTGGGATGAGATTTGTTGCCCTACTCCAGAACTAATCTGAAGGCTGGTCTGGTTGGACAAATGTGGTAAAAACGATGTAATGTGAATGATACAGTGTCATAATGGACAAATTGATGGCACACAAGTTACAACTAAAGTTTTATATCTATTTTCTACAGATATCCTGATCTTTCTTTACTTTTCGCTTGGCCGGTGTTCAACTTTTTGCAGCCACAGGAGGATGAAGATGATCAATTTCTCCAGGTTGATTATAAACTTGGGTCTTCTTCATCTTGCCGTGCCGCATGAATGAGAAACAGCCCTGGTCGACTGACTCTGCTCTTTGCACCTCATAACCAGCTTTTCCCTTATCATATTGACTTCCTTGGCTCGCGATCTCATTCATCTTCTCCTTGTACAGCTTCCTCATCACATAAGCCTGAGCAATTCCGCTGTTCATATCCATGACCTTCCCTGATATTTTGTACTCCTCCGGACACAAATCGAGCTTAAATGAGCTGAAATGAGAAATGAGGTTCTTCAAGATTTGTTACAATTGTTGAAAGGCTGTGGTGTTTATAAAGCCTTAAAGTTGCTTGAGAAGCACTCAATAATGACGCAACCGGTTACGTCAACTCTAGTCACAATCAGGAAGCTTTTGTATGAGTTTGAATGTGATTTGGCTATGTGGGGAATTCTTTACCGTTAGAATTATTGTACTAGAAATCATGCCTTGCAACCCACGTCTGACTTTATTTGTAACTGTGGACAGAAATGAAGACTATGAAAACCGTCCAAACTGAACATTAATTCAAATTTGGTCATTGAATTTTCAATCCAAGTCAGATGAGATGTTTAGTTGTACCCTTTAAAGGACAAGAGTTGCTGTTGCTTCAGTTTCAAGCATCTAAAGTTTGGCCACAGACATTGACTTGTGGTCCTAAAGCTTGTCACTAAATAGGCAGTCAAATGAAGCTGACAAGCCAAATATCAACTCTCCAATGCCACAAGAAATTCGTCCGTGTTGGGATGGGATAACAAAATCACAAAACTTTGGTTGCAAAATCTCACGAAACTCGTATGAAGTTACACTAGTATGATATATCAAAAAAAAAAAAAAAGTATGATATATCAAAATCTCAATAGTTCATTCTTAAAGATTGACGATTATTATCAGTCATTTTATCGATATATCAACAATTAATATGATATCTTTAAGTTTCAAAAAATATTAGTTTTAAGTAAGATTTTGCTTGGAGCGTTGGGAGAAGATCCATATCAAACTCTCGAATTGCGACACGTAGCGTCAAGGATAGTGATGGACGACAAATGTGATGATATTTTAATAATTCTATTGAATTTATCAAAATATCCTAAAATGAAACTATTTTTTAATTTCTTAAAAGGAATTCAAATCCAATGATGTAATAACAATTTGCAGCGACCAACTCTGAGTCCCTTAAAAGCCGGTGCAAATATGATTCTCCCTTAAGACCAATCTACTAGTTTTCCCAATCTTTCAACTTCGGTTTAATTGAAAATTGAACCAGTCGAACCGTTGAACCAACAACTGTCGACAGCTGTCAATTTTCCCGCCATCATCATCATCTTCAAAACCTCGCACTTCATCACTAAATCAATCTGCTCTGCAAAACTCAATCGCTCATCTTCAATGTCGGAATCTCCAATCAAATCCGAATCTCACATCGAGATCGTCGCGCCACGTTTCTCCTTCCCATTCCCTTCAATCGCTGCCGACGACAACTCGTTGCCGGACAAGCGCGTTCCTTTCTTCGATTCGAAATCGAAGCACAAGAATAAGAAGGATACGTGGATTGTATCTCTTCTTGTAATCTTTCATCTCGTTGCGTTCTTCTACTATGTTTGTTAACAATTGCGGAAGTAAATCACATGGAGACTGTGCGTTGAGGTCGCTTGGGAGATTCTCGTTCCAGCCGCTCTCGGAAAATCCGTTTCTTGGACCGTCGGCGTCCACGTGAGTCCTCAGTTCATGAGTCGATTTTCGATTTCTTTAACCGATTCGGAATTTAGGGTTTCTGATTTTATTCGTAAAGCTTGTTTCGATTTTTTTGCATTTTTTAGATTTCTTGTTATTTGGTAGAGTTGTGATAATGTGATACTTAGAAAATACACTGTTTTGTTTCTGCAGATTGGATGAGATCGGGGCACTTCGGCGATCATTTTTTGTGAAAAGATATGAAACATGGCGCCTGTTTACTAGTCCATTGCTACATGCTGGTCTGATTCATTTACTGATCAATCTTAGTTGCGTCATTTATGTCGGCATTCACTTGGAAAAAGAGTTTGGACCAGGTAACAAGGCTTTTCCGGGACTTTGATCAATATCGGTACTTTTGAACCGCGTGATCTACAACTGAACTGATCCAGTTGATCCGGATGGTCATAATTGGTTGGAAAATAATTTTGACTGTTTTTCTTATTTTTGAACTGGATTTTGCAGTGAGGATTGGAACAATATACATACTGTCAGCTTTATGTGGAAGTTTAACTGCAGTAGTCTTTCTCAGCGATAGACCGACTGTCGGATCATCTGGTGCTTTGTTTGGGTTACTTGGCACTATGCTTGCAGCACTATTAAGAAACTGGAATTTGTACACCAAGAAGGTCCTTGTAACTGTTCTTAAAATTGTTCATTTACACTACTCTGATGTATTTTATTGTGGATATCTATTGAATCATCTTCCTTTTTATTGCAGTTTTCTGCTGTTGCGTCGCTGCTCTTCATGCTCATAGTCAACCTTATTCTTGGTCTGCTACCCTTGGTAAACAATTTCGCTAATATGGGAGGATTCATCTCTGGGCTTCTTCTTGGATTTGCACTTCTCTTTGATCCCCAAATTAATAAAGTACCTCATCACAAGACGGGTCTATACGAGTATGGAGGCAAGAAGTCCATTAATCTCAAGGAGAAGGTTGACAAGCCAGTTCCAAGAGTAACATGCCTAGTAATCTTTGGCCTCATGTAAGTTATATTTTCCTTGATTCAGTCTTAGTTGTCTTTTTCTTTTCATTTTAAATTTTCAATCTTACTGGAAATGGCTTGCTAATGCAGTCTTGCTGGAGGTATTGTAGCATCAATTCATCGGATTAATCTCAGTAAGCATTGCAACTGGTGCCAGTACATGGACTGTGTCCCTTTGATGACATGGAGCTGCAGTGACAAGACTAACTTTTGCCGGGTAGAATTTTTTATTCGATTCTCAAATGCTAAAGGAGAATATAAAGAAAATGCCAGACTTGCTTATGTCAGTTTATGTGCATTTTATGTTGCAGGCTATGATAGGTGGTGAAAGATTGACTCTAACCTGCATTGCAAATGATAATTTCAAGGTGTTGCCTTACACAAATATTACTCAAGGAAGAATGAACGACTTGTGTGACATGATATGCTCCTAAGTGTACTGTACGCAATGTAACTGGCAGATGTAGTGAGTTTATAAAAGCTGTTACAGTGCTCAATTGCTTGCCTGAATGTGCATGAACGAAAGCTGTCAATTAGCACTGATGCTGCTTTTCTGTAACTGCAAGTCTGCAATGACGAACTAGCAAACAGGTAAGTCATATCTGTACCCTGCAACATCCACAAGTGTAGCTAAGAATATATCATGTACTACTCTTCATGAAAATCATCATACATTAAATGTGTTCACTAGACAGTTATTTTCTGCCTGATGGGGCCATTCAGCCTAAATCGGTCACCGTTACTAGTTCTCTTGCTGCATGTGCTAATCTCATTTTGCATCAGAAAGGTAAGGAAATCACATTTACCTTCTGAAAAATCCCTTATGCCCAAATGTCTTTCTAAAGCTGAGTATATAATAAATATTGAATCCAGCCTTCTATAGAACCAGATAACACCTTAACGTACATTTTTATCAGATGATATCAATTCTATAATGTAAACAGGATTATTCCACAGTTTTCCAATGTCAAGAATTGGGTCTGCTATCATTTTTACCCTTCCAAATGCTACATGAATGAAAAAACATTTGAAATTTTGTAATCAGGTTGAAAGGAAAAACTATACCAAAGACCACAGGTCTATGGAATCTTCTAGAGAAGGCGAGATATATCGATGTTTGGTGTGATTTCCTTCGACTTGAAGCTTGGCTCAAAAAGTGTAGTTGTGATTTATTTTAAAACTTTGAATGCTATTCATCAGCTGCAGTAACTGCTGATGGAGCATCAGACGATTCAGATGTTTTCTTGCGTCCTGGCCCTGCAGAGACCTTAACCATTGCTGGTCTTAAGAGTCTGTCACCAAGGAGAAATCCACGACGGAATTCCTGTATAATAATTCCTTCTTTGTATTCCTCAGATTCCTCTCTAGCAATAGCCTCATGCAACTGCAAAATATATCGCAAATAAATAACAATTAGAGATTAGATCAAACATGAATCTGAAGTCAAAAAGGGTCAAATGAAATGCTTGATTTAGAAAACTCACTTTTGGATCAAAAGGCTTTCCGACTGTTGCCACCACTGACACACGCAAACTCCTCATAATCTCTACAAACTGCTTGTAAATACCTTGATAGCTAACATCAATTTTCTTTTCCATGTCAGTTTCTGGCTTCAGTTGCTGCTTAGCTCTCTCAAAGTTATCCACCATAGGCAACAGACTCTCGATAACTTCCCCATACGCATCACTTCTTATCGTAAGCCTCTCCTTCTCTGATCGTTTCCTAAAATTATCAAAATCCGCTTGCAACCGGATTAATTTCTCTTTCCCAGAACTTATCTCACCGGATAAAGTCAAAACTTTCTGGTCCAGTTTATCCCTCTCCTTTTCAATAACGTAAACCATAGACTCAATTTGAGCCAATGTCTCGACATCTCCAACTAATACGGCTTCTCTGTACGCCTTGAACAGCCTCTTTAAGTTCACAGGTAGTTTTGCATTAGCTGTTGATGACGCTTTTGCTGCATTACGAGGAATAACATCTCCAGTAGTCTACAATAAATAGAAGCAAAAAAACCGATCAATAAAGAACGAGCACAATCTACTCTTATACATGTTTGAACGTGCAACAATAAAACGCTAATAGAATCAAATTTCCTAAAACATGATCTTCTCGGATAAAGCAGAGATTTTTATTGTTTTATAAATGTAAGGTGATTAGGGTTTCAATACGAAGTAACAGCAGCAAAAACGAAGCAAACGAATTAAAGGGTAGTTGGATAAAACGTACATCGAATTGGTGGGAATCGTCGATTGAGACGGAGGGAGGTTTAACGCGGGCAAGATGGGGAGAGGTTGATGAATGACGGAGAGTGGGAATTGGGTTGCGGAGGCGAAGAGAGAGGGATGATGTTGAGGAGGGTGTGATGGAGGTTGGTGGTGCGTAGAGGATGGGTCGTGTGGTGGTGGCGGCGGAGGAGAGAGAAAGCGCCATTGGACTGGAGAGCTCGGCGGCTTTCTCTTTGAGATTAGATTGTGTTGAATGTGAAAGACGGGGGACTACTTGGGGGATTGGTGTTTGTTCAAGAAGCCACCAGACACTGCGGGTCGGGTCGGACAAAATTTATAAATATTGTAATATAAAAATTGCTTCTTTAAGACAATCGAATTTTGTTATTTATCAGAAATTGTAAATAGATTATTCAGGATGTCTGTAATTCCAAACACAGTACAAAAACTGATTGAAAAACAGTTCAAAACAAAAGGGAGATGAGTCTCTGAATGAAAGTAATGAGATGCAAAACACACGAACAACTAGGAGGTTAGTCTTTTATTATTCTTCCTCAGACTCGGACTCGGCACTCTGAAGCCACTCAATGAATGGTTTAGTAGCTTTCCAGATAGGGGATGCCTTGGCAGACCCAGATGTGCCTTGCTGATACCAGTTAAGTATGTGCTCTTCCTCCAGGATGTCCGCATCATAGAAGTGCTTTAGAAGCAGAGGGACCTCCTTAACAGCTTCTAGGCTAGCTTTCTCACTGAAGAATTCTATGGCTCGGAGAAGAACCATCTGAGACTCTATGTTGTCATTCTGACCAACTGCAGCGGCAACAATGAAGCTTTTCTTCCCCATCACCTTTTTATCGAAACCTTTGCCCACACCATCAAACAGTGCAACAAATAGAGCATTCATTTTCTCTTGAAAGGTGTTTGAGATCGAGGCCATGAAAGTTTTCAGCTGGGCCGCAGAAGCACCATTATCAATTTGTTGCTTGATATCAGCGACTAGCTTCATATGTGGATTGCATGATCCATTCCCATTCTCATCTGGTGCCACCTTAGACTTCTCTTCAGGCTCAGAGGATTTCTTTGGCGCTTTTGCTTTCTCTTCAATTGTTGAGAGCATCACCATCTCAGCTGTGGCAGAACTCAACTGTTCTGCCATCCTCTTCTTAGCTGCCTCAGCAGATGTGTCAGTCTGCCACTGGATATCATCCTCATCCTCATCATCATCCGCAACTGCAGGAACAAGGATCGGCTCATTGTCATCACCCTGACTACCACCTCCAGATGAGTGGTCATCATCAGATGCATTAACAGCTTTCTTAGATGATGAGCTTTTACTTGAGGTAGTCTTCTTTTTGATAGCATCTTTCTTAAGCTTCTTTTGCTCCTCATCAGCTGCCTCACCTTCCTTGAGGCGCTCCTTTTCCGCTCTCCTCAAGGCTTTCTTATCCTTCGACCCCTTCTTTTGGACAGGAGGATGCTTGATAATGAAAGTCGTCAGTTTGTCCCTCATATCCACATCAGATACAAAACCACATGCAGCACACTTGAGGGTAACCATCTGAGTTTTAGTAATGACAATCTCAGTCTCAGGATTGCCACAGCCATAACACTGGACATACTTCTTAATAAAATTCTCCAGCAAGCCAGCAAGCTTAGCAGTGTCATGGGAGCCATTCACATGAGAAGTTCCAGTCTTTTCATCAAATTTGGATTGGGCCCCAAGCTCATTGCCAAAATACTTAGTAGGATAAGAAGCAGGCCTAGCCAGTGCTTTAGCAATGTCCACCATGTTCACAACATTGGTCTTAATACCATTTCCTCTGCCTTCAATCTTTGTAGTCATCCTAGGCATCTTGTACCTATAGAAGGCATCATCTCGGTTGCCAGCACCAATGTTTTGAAGCGCCATCTTGTATTAAAGAGAACAGGACAATACTCCCCAAGAAAACCAAGATGCGTTGAAAAGAGCGAGGCTCTTTCAGACATAAAAATAACTTCACACTTGAGACTCTCCACTGTGAGCACAGATGTAGCAGAGTCAACTGCCAAATTCCTGAATCAGAGACAGTATTAGTTTTGCACGGTTAATAATGATCCACAACCAGTCAAAATTAAAGTGAAATTAGCATGATTCATGATTCATGATACAGGAGATAATGCCAGACATAAATTCAACACAGTCAAACACAAATCGATAATCAGAAAAAAGAAAGTGAATGCCAAAACCAGCATATTTAGATCATAACGGCCGATTAATTATGCAATAGCAATGCGGAAAACTTACCAGCAAAACAACATTACCGAAAAATCCAATTGAATAACTATCAAAACACTTAACCTACAATGTTCACTAGCAATCACAATCTTTTACAAATCCAACAGCACAAATCTAATAAATTGAACATAAATACAATCAAACCACCAGCTAAAATCTCAACTATCATATAACACAACAATAAACAATTCCAGATCTTCACTTCATCAAAAGCAAACAAGCCAATCAAATTCATCAACCGATCTATCAAACAGTCGAAGACCTAATACAACAACCGATCAATTCAAATCCATACGAATTCAACACAATAGACGTTCAATTGAATAATTGAAATCAACGCAAGTATTAATCGGCGGCAATACCTTATTCGAATATTGATATGCGATGCGACGAAACCCTAGCGACTCTCTGGTTTGCGAAAAATCGATTTCGGTGCAGAAGCGTGTAGAAGCTTTGATTTTTATAGGCGACTCCGAATTAGGGCAAACTCCGAGTCTAGATTTTTCGGACCGTGGTTGGACCGGTCGATAATCTGGAAAGAGTGGTAATACCGGTTGAACCGATGTTCAATTTGTATTGATACAAATTAGACCGTGTATAATTTTTGAATATTAATTTAGTAATTCATGGTATCAATTTATTTTGTGATGTCTAAAGATGTTCTTTATATATAGATTGACATTAATGACATTAAATGTTAATTGAAGAAACTTGGAAATTAGCAAATTGATGATAATGGCAACATTTAATGGTTTAAACGTTCTTTAAAATCGTGCATGAGTGATAAATGAGCAAATTGGGAATCAGTTTCAAAGTTTCATCTGATTGGAAATTAAATAATAAAATGCAACTTTTTCTCAGAAAAGAAGCTTCTCTTTGTGAGTTTTGATACCTTTAGGCAGTCGTAAGTAAAGAGGTTGAACGTACTTCTGTAAACTTATAAAATTTATCAAAATATCCTTGAACTGACAAGACTTGCAAATAAATTGGACATGAGAGTATTTTTGTCCAGAAATTTCAAGGTAAAGCAAAGGTCAGTACTTCCGGAAATTCTCTGCGCTTATGTCATAATCTCTTTATTTTTTTTAAGAAATACCATTTTATTACATATTAAAAAGTTCTAAAATTAAATGCCTAATATTCACTTTAGAAATTACACATGTCAAGTTAGAACTTCAATCCAATTCCCTTACTCTTGATTGTAGTAAATTCACATAAATTCAATCAATGAAAACTCAATTAGAAATGTTTTGTTAACAAAATAACTGTGAAGTGTTGACTTAGTAACATTCTTGTTACTAGTCATTCAAATAATACAATAACTACTCGTTTCGATATATTAAGAAAATTATTAACTTGTTGAAGCTATTCCAACTGAAAGCATAGGATAAGGGTTACTGACTAAAGTTCATTTACGACCCTTCAGATACTGTGCGATCCTTGCGACTCCCTGTTATTATTGTTCGATTTGTTTTCATTGGTTCCATCTCCTTCAAATATTTATCATTTTTTACGTTTGTATTATTGTAAAAATGCATATTCACTGTTAAATGTTAATGCCACATGACAACTTTATATGTGCACCTTTAGTTGATTTCGACCGTCCGATTGCCTTGGATCGCTGGGGATCGAAACTCAAGGATTACTTGTCAAACTCATTTATGTTTAATCATTTGATTTTTTTGTAGTTAGAATGTCATAATTAGTTATTTGTTCATTCTTAGATTTTGCATCCTCATTTGTTAAACATCTTCTTAACATTTTAAATTCGATGATGAGCACAATTCAACTCATTGCAATCATGTTCTTAACACAAAAATTGGTACAATCATTATAACTGTAATAAGTTGATTGTAACATGGTCCTCATTTTTATGCAAATATGGAGCATTGTTTTACTCACATTCAATTTTAAAATGTCTACCTAAATCCTTGAATCATTATCATTGCATTGGTTTTACAATTCAATTCGTAAATATTATTGCTGATGGAATTCTATGAAAAATTCACTCCAAGTTTTATTTCATAAACATTATAATGATTTTTTATTTTCTATTAATAATTTTGACAGAATCATCTTTTAATTTAATTTTTTATGTTTTAATAATTTTAAGAGTAACATTAAATATTTGTGAGTCGGAAGGACTTGATTTCAATTGTTACTTTTGATATTCTAACGATAGAGATTAAAGGTTGTTTTTATTAAATGGACGTTTTTATTTACAAAAAATTTAGCAGTTTAGTTAGACGGTTTGTTGAGAATTAAATCTCATCAGTTCGATTATTAATAATCAATGATTAAAATTGTGTATCAGAGTCTCACGTATACTTAAATGTCCTTCTTGAACTATAGTATCCAAATCTTAATCTCACTTAAAAATTATATTTAAAAAATAAACTCACGTCATTTTAACATGAATGTATATAAATTACAAGGGCAAAAAGGTAAAATGCGCAAGCACAACAGTCCGGGTCAAGCCGAACCGACCCGGCAACAGGGACAGCGTCAACGTGCGTCGCACTTCACACCTACTAACGCAATTCCAGCGACTATGATTCCACATTGACTAATCAAAACCAGATTGGTCGACGTCGATCTCTGAATCGAATAATTGCAATTCTGTTCATTTATATAAATTCAATTTTCAATTTTTCTGCTTATAAATACGTCCCAATTTCTTCGCTCAAAAAATCCAACCTTTATTGAAAACTGAGGCGTACGAGAATGTCCAAAGCTCGGGCGACTACTCCCAAGTTCATCCTTGTTAAATGGGTCCCTTTCGTTTGCATCTTCTGCTTCATCGCCGGCGTCCTCTTCACCACCCGGTAAAGCAAGTTACATTTTTATGTGTATATTTTATACCCACTTCTTGCTCGTCATCATATGTTAATCTTCATGTTTGTTTTTATGGTTTGATTGAGTTTGGGGTGTGTGTTTGATTGAAATTAGGGTTTTTTTATCTGGGGTTTTGAGGATTTGGGATTTTGCATGGTAAAGTTTGGGTTTTTAATTTGTGTAGAGAGTATTTGGGGATGACTTTGTTCAGTTCGACTTCTGAATTTTTGACTTGTGATTTTGATCTGATGAGTGGGGGTGCAGATCATGGCCGGAAGCTGGAGAGTTGGGTGTTGCGCGGCACAGACGCGATCAGGAGTTGAAGAATGACTGCCAGACCAAAAAGGTGTGCAGTCTGCGGTTTTGGTGTTGGATTTTGTTCCTTTTTTAGTTGATTTTGTTTATGAGTCAGTAGTTTTGATTTTTGGATGTATTGAAGGTTGGAAAGGAGACAAATGTGATGGATGAGGTCCATAAAACACACGAGGCTATTCGGTGAGTATGCTGACATGTTGTCGTAGGACTTGTATATAAGATTAGATGACAAAGTACTCAGAATATTTCAATGTTTGTCAGGGCCTTGGACAAGACAGTTGAACTGCTTCAGATGGAACTAGCAGCCTCGCGCAGTGCTCGGGATCGGTTAAGTGGTGGAGACAATACTACTGTTGTTGCAGATGGGAAACCAAAGAAGAAGGCTTTTATTGTCATTGGGATTAATACTGCATTCAGTAGTAGAAAGAGGCGTGATTCTATCAGGGAGACTTGGATGCCGCAAGGTATGAGTTTTAGTTTTGTGATCTTCTTCTACCCAAGACTGAGGTAGGGAGTTGGATTTTGTGATGAAGTCTAAATCCGTGCCTTTTTGTACAGGGGAGAAGCTTGTTCAGCTGGAGCGCGAGAAAGGGATCGTGATTCGGTTCACGATTGGTCACAGGTAAAAACCTTGACACAGTATAAATAAATTTTTATGAACATATTCAACTGAAATTGACAAATCATTTGTCCATTCTTAATTATTTCAGTGCAACCAAGAATAGTATTTTAGATCGGGCAATTGATTCTGAAGATGCTCAACATAACGATTTCCTCAGACTAGTAAGGAAGAAGTAGTACTGTGTCCGCATTTACATGGCGGTTTACTTATCAACCCATGCGGTGTTTGTTTTTCTCAAGCTATGCATGGACTAACTGAAAGTTCTTATAGGAACATGTCGAGGGTTACCATGAACTTTCTGCTAAAACAAAGATCTACTTTTCCACTGCTGTTGCTCTGTGGGATGCCGATTTCTACATCAAGGTGGATGACGATGTCCATGTAAATCTAGGTATCCCCATTTTTCTTAACTATACAATTTATACTATATTTATTTTTATCATTCTTTAACTCCAATGACTTGAATTATTTTGCGCAAACTGAATAAGAGATGATATTTTTATGTAGGTATGTTAGCAGCAACTCTTGGTCGTCATCGCACAAAACCGAGAGTCTACATTGGATGCATGAAGTCTGGACCAGTTCTGTCACAAAAGTAGTAAACGCAGACTTGTCCAATTCATTATTGCTTTTGACTTTTCAATGAATCTAATTTCTCAATATACAATCTTTCTTAGGAATGTCAAGTACCACGAACCTGAGTTCTGGAAATTTGGTGAGGAAGGAAGCAAGTACTTTCGCCATGCCACCGGACAGATTTACGCAATCTCAAAGGACTTAGCCACCTACATCTCAGTTAACCAGTACGTTTTTGGTTTACACATATTTTTGAATGCTTTTCTGAAAAAGCCTGAGATCGTTGCATACCATTATTTCCTGCTAACCAACTTAAATTAGATGCTAAGTTTGTTGTTCTGGCTATTGAGTAGTTACATGTTAGTTAAAAATTAAGGGGTCATTAGATTGCATATACTTCATATAAGTGATTCATGTAGGGTTGTTAGCTGTAGTTTTTAAGAAGTCCATTTTGGTCGAATTGGATTAAAGATCCATTCTTTCAATTTCAGCATATCTATAAATGCTCGAAACTAGTTAATTGTCAGCTTTTAGAGTTCACATCAGGAAGCTATAAATATACAGAATAATCACATAGGAGAAGCTTGAATTAGTCATATATTCCCATAGGATGTGAGTTTAACTCTCTACCTAAAAACAACAGCTACAATATTTATGGGATTTGTCATACATCTAGATGTTACAGGTCTGACGTGCGTTATCGATTCGTCACTACAGGCCCATATTACACAAGTACGCTAACGAAGACGTATCTCTTGGTTCATGGTTCATTGGCCTAGATGTGGAGCACATTGATGACCGCAATATGTGCTGTGGGACTCCACCAGGTATACATGTTAAAGCTTTTCATCTAATGTATATTTCTTCCAAACATCATTTATGCTGAAACTTTCCCAACTGTTTCGCCATAGATTGCGAGTGGAAGGCACAAGCGGGTAATGTCTGCATCGCGTCCTTTGACTGGAGCTGTAGTGGAATATGTAAATCAGTGGAAAGGATGAAGTTTGTTCACGAAAGTTGCGGTGAAGGCGAGTCAGCTGTCTGGGGAGCTTTGAGATAGTATTTGTGACTAGCAAATAACAAAGTATTTCACTACAGGAATGAAAAGTATAGATCTAAATATACAAAGTATACAACAGATCGACGAGATACTAAATCTACAGATATGGAGGCTTTTTGCAGAATGTAGATGGGGTGTCTGTAGTTGCTTTGATTGAATCTAAATCTTTGGCTGTTGTTGGATGTCGTGTAAACTAGAACATTGGATGTATGTATAAGACAGCTGCTGGAATCTTGTATTGGAAGTAGTTCATTATTCCAATTTGGTTATATAATAAATATGATCTCAAAACATCCCTTAGCAGGTTATTTGCATTCAGTGTAGTGCCTCGGGGCAGGGGTCCCTGCTTCCTCTGCTCGTGCCGAGCTGCCTGGTGTTGGCATTTGAACTTGCAAGTCTTTATATCATTTTGTGTCATTGATGTTGATGTGGTTTGATGTGGTATGATGTGGTTTGATGTGGTGCACGTCCATTCAATCCAGTCCGGCCATCACGGAGGAGTTGCGCAACAGTCCAGTAGGCTCGATCTAGAAACAAGCGGTTGGTCTATGGAGGGATAATGTTTTGAACTGACAAAACTACAAAAATACACTGTAACATAAGCAGTAAATAAAATTTTAAAGCTTTTAGAAGAAACTGAAAAATCAAATCAACCATAAGACGTGAAATTCAGAAATTCATTCATAAATGATAAATCCTGCTATATTGCTCTCATCACTTTTTACCTACAGGCAAAAGTTATGCAAAACCATGAAGCATGTACTGGGAATAAAGGATTAAAATGCTGCCAACAAACATTGAAATCACTCCATTCCGGGAATGCACCAATAGAGGTAGATGATTAGTTCGACTTGAGAGCCGCAGCATCTGATGAGCTCACTCTAGGGGAGGCAACACCGACTTTTCTTGCATTGGATTCCATCAATAGTGAAAGGGCTGGCTGCCCTTCTTCTGATAAATTCAGAGACGGCATTAATTTCATGACCTGCAAATGGTAAAAACAAGCTATGCTTAGTTAGTCTGCATAACAATGATAGCCATACACTGATAAGTGATAACAGCCTAATCTTTGCAATGATTCCATTATACTATTTCGTATAGCTTACCCATTTTTTCAAAGTTGGTATAATTTTTTATGTAACTAGCTGGCATCATTTTCAAAGATGTATGATTTTCTAATACAATTATTTCAACCCAAAGCAATGCATGCAACACAAAACAGAGACTCAAAAACCTAGGACACCTAAACAAGAAGCAAAACAAAACACTTTACCCCTTGATAAAAAGCATTGATCTCTTCACTAGTCAGTCCTTCCTCATCACAATCTTCTTTCCAACCAAGAGAGCGAAGGAATGCCACCTCTTCTTCGTCAGGAATCACTTCTGGACAAGAAATTAAGTTGTTTTCTCCAGTTAAGAGCTTGCGATCTTCATCACTCAAATCATTATTGAGAATCAAACCACCATTTTCAGTTCCACTATGACTTTCAGAGGCAATCTCAGACTTATCTTCGGATGCAACTGTAGTTGTGATTGAAGTTTTCTTTCTAACAGCGTTGAAAAAGTCACTCCGACTTTTGGCAAAAGAAGATAAAGGTCGTTTTTCAATAGAAGATGCCATGGTCAAAGAAGAAGAACCTGTTCTGCGCTCCATGACTGCTGCTTTAGAGCTGTTTGGGCTTTTAGCAATACTAGATGAAGCTGCGGGACCGGGAACAATGCTATTTATTTTTCTCCCACCAGCAGTCTTCTCCGGACTGGATCCATCTTTTGAAATAACAGATGCATCATTCTCCCATTGCGGCTTCAGTACATATAATTTAGTTCCAGGAAACTGCTTGGAAGCATCAGAGATGACAGCCCCACCACGAGATAAATGACCGACATCACTTACCGTGGATGGGGATTGGTGCATTCCAACCTTGTTAGCACCGCTTATCTCGCCAAATCTAGCATTTGACTTCGATTTTAGCTTATCAGAAGAATTCAAAGCCTGCATTAAGTTCGAGCAATTCATTAAAAGCATATATAATTGATGAACATCTTATGTTGGTGAAACCAACCAATTGCGTGGTGATAGAGATCCTAAAATATGGTTTAAAAAACACATCATGAAAGAAAGGGTTCTCACTCAGAGTGTGTACTCTTGTTTTATTCTATCATATAGTACTCATAAAGTTTGAGTGAACTCATCCTACTCACTCATATAATTCAAACAGTGTACTGTGTACAAAAAAATAAAATGATGGATATGATGGTCCAAAATCCAAGTCATAATCCTACACAGCATTCAACAATTCTTAAACAATCATCTTCGATTTATGCAAGGGGTCGAAGGACCAGTGGAGCCCAAGCGCATGCAAGCATGCTTGCCTATCGGAAGTCCATTACTTCTGCTTTTATTAAATTATGAGTAATGAATTCCATTTTTTGAATACTAATAGTACTTTTTAAGTTTAAAATCTAACATGAGCAAATGTATTAAACTTATTGTTCATCACAAGGTTAAATTGAACATCAACAAACAGAATGACAGAGAATTAAACAATCAAATGTTGAAAAGTGATAAAAATAACATCTGACAAAAAAGAATTGAAAGAACAGCAGTATCCAGGTGCTGGTGCTTCAACTAAATTGACTACGGCATAAACAAGCTTCAATCTGGAATAAGATTGTGTTTTAAAATAAGGATAGTAGGAAAGAAACTATTAACACGTTTAATAGTCATATTAAGTTTAATTCCCTCAAACTAGAAGTTAGGTGAAATGTGAAATTAATCTAAAAATTGTAGTTTTCAAGCATAAAGCAATCACTTCTACAACAGATGTGCCTTGGGCGAAATGAGGGGAATACCCCTCAACTCGCCTCCCTTAGGTAATTGTCTAGGCCAAGGTGCACCCATAACAACTGAGATTACAGTTCTAACTTCTAAAGGCTATGACTAAGTACAAAACTAATCTTACCTTGGGCGTCGCTGGTGTCATCGGAATCAACTTCTTAACCTTCTTTAGGACCAACTGCTCGAGTCTTTGAGTCTCAACTGATAACTGCAAAGAAAGAACAGTAAATATAATAGCTCAATAAAAAATAACAAATTCAATATAATAGACAAGCATTGGGTTACCTGCGGATCGGTGCATGTGGCTGGTGGCGGCTGAATAAGAGCTTCAGCCATATTCAACCCAGAAAATGGACCAGAAGCAGCAGGAGCCCCGCCAGCAGGATTTGAATCACAAGCGATATCCAAAGACTCAGACATAACATTTAGTGCCCCTGAGGTGGTACTGGACGCAAGAGAAGCGACAGATATACCGAGCGACTGATTAATAGAATGTGTTTTAACAACCGGAACCTCCGCCAAAGCTGACCATCCTTCACCAATCAAAGCTGAATTACCAATGGGCAAACCATGAGGAGCGATAGTCGAACCTGGGGATGCAACTCTTACAATATTTGGCACTTGTTTTTCATCTGCTCCCAGAGATGGAAAATCCTTATCAAATGACGACGACGTCACACTACTAGAAGGCTTGTCGTCACCGATTGCCATGCCATTTTTCTGAAAGTCCTTATTATCAAATTTTCTGGAATTTTTTGCATCTGAATGTGGGAACGAGTCACCCTGTTTCCTTGACATCATTAAACGTATGCGCCTCAACGGATCTTTTCCTAAAGGTTCAAAACTGTCACGTTTCCAAAAATCCTCAACAGCTGATCTCTCCGGCTCTTTTTCACGCTCCTTATCTCTATGACTTCTACTAAAATTGCTGTACGGATTCTTTGAAGAGCCATTATTGATACAATTTCTCTTTGAGTTAGTATAAGAGGATCGGTCTAATGCTGCACGAGGGCTTTTTGTATCAGTATTTGTCTTAGAAGATTTGCTTCTGGCCAAATTTGCTAGCAATGGAGCATCTAGCAGATCATAAATGACAAGTAAGATATTATAGACGGGAAATAAGCTACCTTAAGCAATAAAAACTATTAACGGCAAACAGTCACTAAAGAAACCAACCTGAATGAGAATTAGCTGAAGCATAATGATGGGCCACGCTACTTCCACCACTACCATGTCCATTACATCTTAGCAGCCATTCTGGAACTAAAGTGGGCTCACTACTTGCCATAATGTACTCCGCACATAATCAACATACCAAAAAGGAAAAACCCAACATTTCTTCTATTTTCTCCAAGCCTCCTCTTATAGTCCTTCCCTTAAACTATAACTAAGATACAGCACACAATCAACTGCCATTCAATACTGGTAGTGACCAACCCTAGCCAAAACAGCTAACAACCCTATCTTTTTTCGCAAAATGAGTTGCTCACATCCACCACCACTGTATTCCCTTCAAACCAAGACACTAACTCAAAGACTAATACCAATAGACAAACATCCAACACTTCAATCAAGAAAACCCTGTGGAAACACAACCTAATCACACTCACACATCAAAAACACACCAGACCTTCTCAGCATATAGTTCCTTTTAACAACCTAAAACTCAATTTTCCAACCAACAGACCATCACCAAATGACAACCAAACCTAATCAACTACCACTAAACCAAACCCTAGCAACACAATTACAAAATCAATCGTAATTACCAATCCGTAACCGCTTCAAAACGTAACCGTCCGACTAGCGACTAGGGTTCGTCACGTGGAGTGAGCGAAAGCGGCGAGTGATTACGGTGGGGCGAAATAGGCGAAGGAGGGAGTGTTTGAATTGATGATTTGGTTAGCGAGGGATTGGAATCGGAGGAAGGAGAGAGAGATTGTTGTTGTTTTTGTTGCGTTTTTAGGGTTTTTGAGGAATGCGAAGAGCGACCGAGCGAGACGAGTTGCGTCGAGGTGTTGAGTTTTTCAATGAAAATGTATGATGAGAAAATAAGGCAAATGAACAGAAAATGTATCAATCCATACCGTCAAATCTATTTCATATTAAATAAATTAAATATTTTTAAAAAATTATATTTTTTTTCGCAAGTTTTTGCTTTTCTAAATTCAATATTGAAATTAATAAATATGAAATAAGGGTTAAGTTAAATAGAGACAACAATTATTGTAAGAAAAAGGAACATAATCTTCGCGATTTAAGATTATAATTGATTTTTAATTAAAATGGACAGTTAAAATTGTCAATTATTTTTTATTTAAATTTCGTTCGTTGGATTAGTAGAAATAAAGGTATAGGATGATAATTGATTCTTATAAATTAATGAAAATAATTACATATGAGAACATGAATCAAAAGGTTAGAGTGACAAATCAGATAATCTAGTTATATTCATTTCATAGTAAAAATCCATCGCCAAATCTTTATAGAATGAGTTAAGACGGTAAGTTTTTGTAAGACAAAAGAATCGATGGTTAATTGAAATTAAAGTTTTATTTAAATATGATATTTAGAAAAAATAAGGACATATCAATATCAACGGTTCGATAAATAAAAATAAAGAATTGAATTGAGATGATGTCATGTCACCATACAAAAATATTTGTATTCTTCGTACTCCATTTCCATCTTAAATCTCTCTTATAATAAAGCGCAAGACCCACTATTAACGGTTATTTTGAAGCCACATTTCGGATGCCAAAATTACCCTACATCTTCTTATAATTACAATATCATAATAATCTATCATACTCTTAATAAATTTGAATATTTATATATTTCTTTATTTAATTACATAAAATACATATTATGCGCAAATTTTTGTGCAATAAATACTAGTAAATTTTAAATCATATAGCTGCACCAAACTATTAGTTGGATTTAATGTATTTTATTTCTCAATATATTTTCTACTTAATTAATTTATTGATTAAAATAGTAACAAAGGAATTGCAGACCGAGTGGAACCGAGTCATCGACTCGTCCCGACTCGCCGAATCTCCCCTCCGAACCAAAATCTGCAAATTCGTCGAAACCCTAACTCATCGCGATTCGTAATTAGTGCCAGGTAGGGTTTTATGATCCTTTTCCGAACTCAAGGTTCATATTTCCATGACTTGAATTGAATTGTGTGTTTTGTTGGATCGCAGTAGATATGGCGGACGGGTACTGGAATCGGCAGCCACAAATTCCGGCTCAGGGTTTCGCCAAGAGATCCAGGACTGTTTACGGTACGTAATTCGGTCATCCCGCGTTTTCAATTCCGTTCCGTTTAGTCAAAGTTGATATTTTTGTAAGCTTTTTAATTGTATGTGCCTTTTTGTTGCTTTAGGTTATGATAGAATGCATGTGTTTGATGTCCTCTTTTATCATTTGAGTAAAAAATATGGCGGTAAATTTACGATAAATGGATATACTTTAAATTAAGTCTCATCGAAATATTCGTGATGTCGTCATACACAGAGATGCCGCCAAATGGCATACCTTCAGGACTCGAAAAGCACAATCACTTAACCAGGGATGACGGTAGAGGTGGCCCTCAATTGATTAAGGATACAAAAACACTCGGATCCGTATATGATCGGTATCTCCAAAATGTGGGTACTTCGCGTCAGATGCTTTGTTTTCGGTTTATAAGACATAATTCAATATGGACACTTTTTGTTTTCTTTAGAAACCTTTGGTGCTTTCCTCTGACAAAGCTGCATTTGGAATATCTGATGTTGGCGGAATAACTAGACATTTAGAGCCAGATCACAGTCTCCTTAGTCGTTATGGTGCTGTTTCCGATCCAGTGGATATAGTCAGTAAACCTTCTCGAGAGACACTTCCCCTACCTCGTGATGCGTCAAACACCATTTACGTTGAGGGTTTGCCGTCTGACTGCACCAAAAGAGAAGTTGCACGTATCCTTGATATTTATTCTCAACATTGCCTATTCCTACTTTTCATGTTTCTATCATCGTCAGAGAGACATCTTCTTTTCTTCTTCTTTGTATTGCTTTAATCATTCTTAGATATCTTCCGCCCTTTCGTTGGATATAAGGAAGTGCGATTAGTAACAAAAGACTTTAAGCGTGTAAGTCTAGTAGTGGCATCATAAGACTTCATCACTCTGCCATTTATCTTTGAGTTTTTAGTAACTGGTATCAATGCTAGCAAAGCGTAGCTTATATTGTTTTTCAATGGTTTCTAATTTGTAGGTATGAATCATATGTCTAGTTGCGAGCATTATTCGAATGACCCCTATTCGCTGATCATCTGAATTATTTAATGTATCGTGTGTTTCTCGATCATCGATCTATGTTTGATCATTCTCCTACTTATGTTCTATGCAGCGTGGTAGTGACCCACTCATCCTTTGCTTTGTGGATTTTGCTGATGCAGCCTGTGCAGCTACTGCAATGAGTGCTTTACAGGGTAAGCATTGTGCCAGTGCCTTCATATGCAGCCCTCTTATTATGACAACGCTAGTTAGATGCCTGTGGAATTCACATTGGTAATATAAGCTTGTCCTCTTTTTAGGATACAAAATGGATGAGGATGATTCTTATTCTCGCTGCCTGAGGCTTGAGTTTTCTCGAAATCCAGGACCTAGATCAGGCTCTCGTGGGCGGTGATATATTTGAAAGCTTCAGTATTTAATGCTTTAATGTTATCACTCCAGGTTTCGCTCTTATGTGAGTTCACTCTCTCCAGTTTAGTATCAAAAGCTGGGTAAATAGCTTGCCATTGTGGTATAATTTTTCAGTATTCATCGCTTAATCCTAAATCAAGTTTTTTTAGCTAATACTGTAGTCAAATCCTTGGCATTTTTGAGAATTTCATTTATATTTCTCTTTCTGTGTAGATCTTACTTTATATCCAAATACTTGAAACAGAAAATTACCAGATGAAAATTAAAGTGGTCTTTTATATGCTGCTACAAAGTTCAAGCTTTAATAGCTTCAAAGAATGGTAATTATCTCTATATAAAATCCAAAAAGGAAACATTTTTAGGGATCAGGAAAGAACAGATCAAGTTTTCTATTTTAAAATTTCCTCGCATATTTAGCTTGCATTATATTTTGATCGGATCAAAATGAAAAGGTTGAAAATCTTCATCTTCTGATCATATTACACAGTAGGAGACATCATTTATATTTCACATTAAGGTTTATAAACATCACTGGAACCTTTAATATACAGGAATTCAATATTTGTGCAGTAAATAAATTCGCTATCAGGTCAAGGCATATGGAAATGATCTACTGACTACATTAGTAGCAACAGGAAAGTCCTCCAGTTAAACATTCAACATATTGATGAGGTAATTTATAAACAGTATCATTGGAAGTTTTGCACCCTGGACGCGAGCAGTTAGGGAACATGCTGCTTTTATGAAAATCTGTTAGTTTCTCTTAGCCATACCTGTTAAGTAATAGAAAAAAGTTATCAGAAGAAATTGTTGAAAATAGTGGAATTACTGCGTTTTAAGCATACAGCAAAAACGGAAGCAAATAGGACGAATATGAGCAGCTGCCTCTTTAGCTTCATAGCGAAGCAGGTTATGAGTTGCAATACTGGTGGTATACTCTTAAGTAAGGTAGTACTCCCTCCGTCCCAATTTGAGTGACCCATTTGAGAACTTTCACGGTTTTTAAGAAAATTAAAAAATGAGAGATAAAAAGTAAGAAAGAGAATGAGTGGGATAAAAAGTATGAAAGAGAGTGTAAATGTATAGGTAAAAAAGTTTCTATTTTAGGAAATGGGAAGATTATTTTGGGACATCCAAAAAGGAAATGAGACACTCATAACAGGACGGAGGGAGTATGCGAAAAGCAACTGAATTTATAGGACTGATACGACGTCTGTCAGAGTGTAGTCTGATGGTCGAGATGACTAAATGAGCGTACGCATTGCAGTAGAATCTTCCTTTCTGGAAGAAATGGACGGAGGAAAGCTAGCTCAGTATTAACTCCTTCCTGATTCGTGTCAAGGATTCCCACAAGTGTAAAATGTAAGATGTAAAATTTAATAAAATTTTGGCAGCATTTCCTTGTTTGATAAATAATTGTGCAGAGACAAGAGCACAGATTGGCTCTTTACACGAGCAATGGAGAAAAGAGAAATTATGATATCCAATACCAATACAACTGACACAACACATTCGTCGAGCCACACATCAGCAATGAATTACGAGACAGTGCAGTGATAATTAGATAAGAAACTTCATGTGGCTGCTAGCTTTAATGGATCCACCAATGGCGCTCGATCCACCAGCGAAAGTTTTATGGGGCTCATACTATGCTTGGAGGATCGCCTACCCAACTGCAGACAGCACGAGGCCAGCGCGTTCGAATGCAGTCCACTAGAGGTGCATGTTGAGAAGGCTCTGGCTTGTCTACTATTATAACGTCAGCCATAAACTCTTCAGGAGTCCATTTTGGTGGAACTGAGACTTTCAACTTAGTGAGCCGAGGTCTTTGTATTTGGCTACCATTTGATACAGATTTTGCGATGCCATTGAAATGGTAGAGATCGAATGTTTTCTTACCCATTGCGCCTGTCGGATCTTTCAAGCCTCCAGAAGTTTTATCTAACTCCAAAAGCACTTGCCATAAATCGTTCCATACTATAAACCCTGCACTGCAAAGGTGATCGAGTTTTTCTGATGGAAGGTTTATCCCAGTCTCCCTTAGGACTAGTTGAAATCCTTCGACACTAATAAACCCGCCGCCTCCACTCTGGTCCTGTGCATCAAATGCCTTTCGAATTTGTGACTCTCTTAATTCCATTTCATTCTCATCTTGTACATTTGTTTCGGTTGCGAAGAGAACAGTGTAGTGAGATTCACTTCCAACAACCCATATTGGCCACTTGGGACGTTTTAGATTCTGACCCACCTTGCAAAAATTGAGCGACTCTAGTAGGGTTAGAAATCCAACTTCTACGCTACTGGACACACCTTTTAGGAACATCCCACCACCAAGGTCCATCCTTCCGTCAAAGACATTAGGAACAGCTTGACCACAAAGTAGTAAGTTCACTATTTCCTGAATCCAGAAATAATGTACGACTCATAAATTTCAATGATCAGGAGTGAATATTGACGGTGCTTCCAATAATAAGATAATCACTCTTAAATTGCACAGAGAGTGAGCGTACCTGTGAGGCATGTCCAAAGGGAGCGGTTACCAAAGGAAGACTCGGATCATCCCTGTCATCCTGAATAGAGTCCTGAAAAGTTTTCAAAAAAAAGTCTAAAGCAAATCATATATATAAAAATGTTTAAAGCAGTCATGCAACCAAGTACAAACCAAACTAATTAGTAAAGTCTTAGCCTTAGGAATAAGATTCTGAGAAAACGCATACCAGTCCTCGAGAGAGTAGAGCAGATATGAGGAACAGTATAGCCCCCATACGACTACGGAAGATGGGAATCATCGACTGAATCCTGTGCAAGGCGCTAGCCCGGGTAACACAAATGGTTGTTCTCAAATGCTTTTTAAAATCAGCTGCTGATTCAAACGTTAGACCTTCAAGTGCGTGGAGGATCACCTGTTAACACACATACAAATGATATTTTACAAAAAAAACTCACAATGTCTACGCAGTCTCCTCCAAACAAGTCTCACGTTACCTCGTCTTTCTGATTGTCATCCATGCTATCATCAATGCTTCCAATAACGCTTAGTGTTGTGATTACTGCTCTTTGCTGACTCCCGCATAAGAAGAGGATTTCACCAATGCTTTTGACCAACGCCCTGAAAAATAAGTATAGATATCAGCAATATATACTTTATTTTGTAAAACCATTATAAGCAACCAGATAATCCGAGTCGGTCTCATTAGATCAGATACTATTTGAATACTCATTCCTATTCCACCTCTGATTCTGAGAATTCACTCAAATTACAATGTCCAATCAGAAACAGCTCCAGTACCAAAAATGAAAACAAAGTCACTGAATTAAATACGTCGTCGTTTTTTATTCCGGGATTTAAAAAAGTTAAACAGCATGTACTTCATTTTAACGACGCCGTTTTCCAAACTACCTGATCCTAATTTAAGTAACCCAAAACCATATTAAGGTAAGAGCACCCAGCATGATCAACATGAAGTATCTCATCCATTACACGCATTTCAATTGACAACTTAGACCAGTGAATTGTAAGTAGTCGGGCAGGCGCTATTTATATTTTAGAAATTAAAAACGCCTTGCTAATATTTGTGTAGTCCCACGTGAAGCTAATACTATCACTATTTATTTGTTATCAAATGTGACACATACAACTATAGATACTGCGTATTGACACATGCCATCAGTTAAACCTTACTAAGAAACATAATAGTCACCTATTTTTATCGACTTCAGTAAGGGAAACAAAATAGTTTGAAGCGATATCTTCATCACTCTGCATCTTTACCGCCGACTTCTGAGATTCTGGATTTTTGGATAGTTCAGGGAAAAAAATCAAGTGCTTGAGAACAAACGCCTGCATGGACAGAGATAAATATATAGATTCAGATTTTGTTCTTTGGGTATGAGTAGGTCATCCAAAACACCGTTCAGAAAAAAATGGCAATTTAAATCAAGTAAGAAATAAAGGTAAGGTATGGATTACTTGTATCGCTGCTAAGACACCGCAAGGTCCGCCTTCATGCTGGACTAAGCCCATCGACGTTTCCTGATCAGTACTAAGCCTACATAAAACAATGATGTTTGATAAATAAGAAAATATAGTAAATAATCTAATCATGCATATTTTATCTGAAATAGCTTTAACAAAATAAACAATAATCAGAGCCAACACACAGTTGTAAACGGCAACAGTTGATAATGATTGCACTAAACTCATCTAGTTCGTATTACAATTAACTAGAACAACTATGTACCGTAGGTGATAACCAACCACCCTACTTATGTCAATAATCTCTTACGGTCTTAGTAATCAAGATATCCTACAGACTATACATGGAAAATACAGAAAATAACTTCTCGTTAAAAGTAGTTTCTGCTGCTCTGCAAGCTAAAAAAATTACGTCGCAACATTTTAACCTCAAAACTGCTTATTTTGCAGGCTCAAATCATTATCTTTCCGACAAATGCTCATGCTAGACGGTATGGTAACAATTCCAAATATGATTTATAGTTGGAAACTAAATTAGTTACAATAGTCAACATATGATTAACAATTTTAGTTCTTTAGTCGCTACATTATTGAAGACACTGATTCTAACCGCGTAAAATTTAAAATGTAACAACTGACATCCAAGGGATTTATCTCCATATTAATACCCAAGAGACCCAATTGCGAAGTCTACTCAAATAAAACTGCAACTAAAATCCATCAAAATCTACTCACATTACAAATCACGCATTCCATAACTTAAAACTAAACAACAAATTTGAATTGTACCTAATTCCTTGATTAGTCCATTGCGCTAAAATTCCACTCGACACGCCTTCACCAAAAATCATATTAAACAACTGATTCGCTTTCTCCACCGAAAGCCCCTCCCCCAAGTCCACATCTTTCCTCTCCTTCACCACAGCCACATCGCTACCCTTCTCAACAATGTTTTCCTTCTCAACAATTTTCTCATCTACACTTTTCACAGGAGCCTCACTTTTCTTACCAGCCAACATCATCATCCGCTTTTCTGCAGCTGCAGCCATCAGCTCACGCTTTACTCTCCTACTCCTCTCCTCCTCAGACTCCTCAAAATCCAAACTTTCACCTCCACTCCCTCCTCCTTCCCACGGCTTACTCCTCTTCGATTCCCGTACCTTCCTCTCCTTCTCTTCCTCCTGCATACTCATCTGAAACGCCATCCTCAACTCTTCCTCGTCGTGATCCGCCATTCAACTCGACGGATCCGATCCCTGTAAAGATTCAAACTTCAAACCACCAACCACAATTCCAACAAACCCTACACCTTCAAAACTCCAACAACCACAAAATTGTGAGCGCAGATCTGTAAACTCGGTTTTGCAATTAAAACCCAATTCGACCGAATTTCGAATTGCTGATACCGAATTGGTAAGAAATTGGGCGCACAATAAAATCGAATTCCGAATCTGAAAAACCCTAAAATTGAAATAGGGAATTAATTGGCTGGAAAGTTTCGATTTTTTTCCTTTTGTAGATGAAGGTCGGAAAGAATGATGATTATCCAGAACACGACCTGCGAGGTCAAACGGCGTCGTATCAGATGTTGCTGCAGTTTGGAAAGTCTTATTTCCTAAGAATCGGTAATTGAAATTTAGTAACAAATAGATTTATATAAGAAAAAAATACAAAAGGGTTATAAAAACTTTCAAAAAATCAATAATTTCTATATAACTTGATTTTTTTTGTTATATCTTTTTTACCAAAACATTTAATAATTATGAAATGTGTTTTGTGATAATCGTATTGGTTGATAACGGATTTTTTTTATTGAAATTTGTATGAAATTTCATTAAGATAAATTCATATTGATATATAAATTCATATTATTACTATTTTAATTCAAATATGTTAAAATATACACTTTAAATAAGGAGTAGTTTGTAAATATAGGAAACATAAAGGACTATAACATAAATTACGACACGACAGATCCGAGTCGGACGGTCCGCCAAAGCTCACCCAAATTCGATTCACAGAACGACAGACTACCAACACGAGTGTGCCGATGTTGATGACTCCTTCCTCCGATCGCAACGAATCACGTTATCATCATTCCCTCTATCCTCACACACTACCACCCGACCTCTCCACTCCCCATTTCCCGCCACGTGTCCAGATAAGATCCCAATCCTCTTAACGCCACTCCTCGAATTCCGTTCCTCGATATTCAATTAATTTAATTGATATTTAGCGTGTCCAACATCGAAAGTATAAAACTTGATCGAAATACTGTAGTGGGTTTTCTCAGGAGGATCAGATTCGATTGGTAATTGTGAAAGATTGAATCTTTTTGAAGAATGGATCATGCGGCGGATGCGTACAGGACGGATTTGATGACGATTACTCGTCATGTGTTGAACGAGCAATCTAAGAATCCTGAATCGCGTGGAGATTTCACCATCTTGCTTAGTCATATTGTTCTTGGATGCAAGTTTGTGTGTACTTGTGTCAACAAGGTCTCTTCTTTTTAATTCATTATGTGTTGATTAGGTTTCATAACATGTTTATGTTTACCTAGAAATGATTGACTTGTGTTGTTTTTGTATTAAAGATTTTGTAAAGTTTGTATCTTTAGATGATTTGGGACTGAGTTGGAATTGTTTACAGGCGGGGCTTGCAAAACTTATTGGACTTGCGGGTGAGACGAATGTTCAGGTATTATGTCATGATGATTTGATAGTGGGATATGAAATTACCAGCGCAATATACTTATGAGGTTGTGTCTATATGTACTGTGTGTAGGGGGAGGAGCAGAAGAAGTTGGATGTTTTGTCGAATGAGGTGTTTATCAAGGCTTTAGTGAGCAGTGGACGAACTGTGAGTTTTTAACATTTAGTTATTGATTTTTTATTAGATTGGGATTTGAGATTTGTATGAGGTGTTGTGGGTTTGATTTGAATCAGTGCATACTTGTGTCGGAAGAGGATGAAGAGGCGACTTTTGTGGCCAAACCTCTCCGCGGAAAGTAAACATAAGTTTTTTCAGATCATCTAGTTGTATTTATTTTCTTCTTGCCAAGTTATTGAATTTGATCTGCCGTACAGGTACTGTGTTGTCTTTGATCCTTTAGACGGTTCTTCTAACATCGATTGTGGTGTCTCCATTGGCACTGTGAGATACCTTTCTTTAAAATCATTTGCCTGATGATTTCCAGTCTTACAAGCTGAAGCTTTTAACTTTTGATGTTTTTGCCGATTTATTGCAGATATTTGGGATTTACATGATGAAAGATGGTACAGAGCCAACAATAGACCATGTATTGCAGCCTGGGAAAAATATGGTTGCAGCTGGCTATTGCATGTACGGAAGCTCTTGTACGGTATGAAGAATACTTATCTTCTCGTAAATGTTAATTTGACAAGCAATTGCTTGATCTACATTTGCAATTCATGAGTTGTTCTGATGATATTATTAATTTTTGTTTCCGTGTTTTGAATGTTGAACGGTCCTGATGTTGCAGCTCGTACTTAGCACTGGAAGTGGTGTGAATGGTTTTACTTTGGATCCATCTCTTGGGGAGTTTATTCTCACCCATCCGGACATAAAGGTGAGCATACTTGTTCCTTGCCACTAAAATCTACGTGTTCTTTTAAATTCATGTTTTGAACCTAACTCAACTTTTTTGATAACTTGTATATAGATTCCTAACAAGGGGAAAATCTACTCGGTGAATGAAGGAAATGCTAAAAACTGGGATGGCCCAACAGCTAAGTATGTTTGAATCATTACTAGTAATGACTCTAGAGCTCATGGTCTATGCTTTGAAGATTGCCTTACACTATTATTTCTAGGTATGTTGAGAAATGCAAATATCCAGAAGACGGTTCAGCACCAAAGTCTCTGAGATACATCGGAAGGTGTGGATGCATGAAAACACATTTTGTACTAATTTTCCGTCTAGTTTGTATTTAGTGTATATAAATTCATCAATATTTTTATTGCAATTCGCAGTATGGTGGCAGACGTCCATCGCACACTGCTCTATGGAGGTATATTTTTATACCCTGCTGATAAAAAGAGCCCCAAAGGGAAGCTACGGTAAGCTATTGGATTTTTCCTTCTTTGTTTTCAAAAAATTGTTTCCACTTGCTTTGATCCGATGTTGATAATTGAACGCAGTGTTCTCTACGAAGTTTTTCCAATGTCATTCCTGATGGAGCAAGCAGGTGGTCAAGCATTTACAGGCAAAGAAAGGGTACTGAAACTAAATTATTCATAATGAAATTCGAAGAAGTGCATCTTAGTCTGATTCTTATGTCAGATATCAATGTTATTGTTTGCTTCTTCCTTTTCTTTCTTGAAGTTTACTTTCACTGGTTGGATTATGATTTGTCTCCCTTTTTCTCATCAGGCACTTGATTTAATTCCTACACACATACATGATCGATCTCCAATATTTCTCGGCAGCTACGATGATGTGGAGGAAATCAAGGCTCTGTATGCCGCAGAAGCAGCGAAATAAATGGACTCGCGTACACGACCATTACTTCCTATTCCTTTTGTCAAATATGCAATTCACCAAGTACTCATTTATATAATAAGTTATATGGCATAAAAGTACTGCAACTGTACCAAAATGCCAGGACAAATGAATGTTCCACTCTCAATTTCAACTGCCAATATCAACGGTGGTTTTTCTCAGTATCCAAAATGTGAAAGAGATAGCTGGTTTGTCATTCTATGAAGTCAACAAAAATACAAGGGATGTTCATAGCTGCAAATCCACATCATGATGGATGCATACAGAATAAAAAAGCTGAACAACTAGCTAGACTCCCAAGTTACCCCTTCCTTGCAAAAAGTCAGTCCTTCAGCAGTTTAATATGCCTCGCAGTATTCGCCACAGATCATGCTGTCCTCAATGGGGGAGACACCAGTATGACACCATCCCCTCTAACAAACAGAAAGGGAACATTTCGCTTTGTGGTCTGAAATGAAATGCAAAATATGCAATTAGTCACGAAAAGTTCAACATTGTGGCTAGTAAGGGACATAATTACCTTGAGTCCAGTGTAAATCATACGTACATGTAAACTTTTCAGATAAAAATCAGAAATATTAAATTCAACTGACCATTTCATCACTTAGTCAATTTAGGAAGGCCACGATTTGAAGTGTTCACTATATCATCAAAAAATTGTCGAAAGAGGTTTCCAATATATGGAGTTGTACACTTGTGCTAGTTACGGAAGTATGGAACCCTCGTTTCAGAAAACTAAAAGATTTGTGTTTACTATGAAACTGTCAATACGTTGAGACTCACAAAATTAAATTTACTTATCAATGCTTAAGCTGCCCTAATTCCTTTTATGATTCCTAGGATATGAATATATTATGCATCGCGTTCAGTTACTAACGTTAACAAAGTAACACAGTAATAGTCAAAGCATGAATCATTGAATCTCACATCAGTAAGCGTGTGACATACACTTACTGACTTACATAAAATGCAACTATGATTCACCAATTAATTCAACGAATATAATTAAAAAAACGTACCCTAACAATCTCTTCGTACGTTTCATCATCAATCTCCACAGTTGTCACCACCTCCTCAACATCTCCAAGAATCATATTCAAATGCTGATCATAAGCCTGCATCACCATAAAACTAAACACATCAGCCTTCAAAATCAAAATAGGATGTTCCAATAAACCCTAGAAATATAAGCGTCTACAATCTTAGCTACGAGATTCTCACAATTCTCAATTAATTGAAATCAATCAATCAAACCCTAATTTAAACCTAAAAAATCAACAAATTTCTTAGTGAATAAGAACTAACGTGTAGTCTGCCGCGGAGCTCGCGGTCAGATCGGAGCTTGACGTAGATGCGCTCATCGAGACTGAGTCTGATTAAGTCGAGTGGCTCCTTAACTGCGCTCTCCTCTTCGCTCGCCATTTGCTTTCGTCTTCTCTCACTGTTGTTGCTGTCGTTCGTCCGTTGACCGAGTGGACCAAGACGGCGAATGTGAGAGACCTGGGCCAACCCCTGGGCTGCGGCGGCCCATTTGATTAACAATCGACCCAGTAAAACTTCCTCGGCCCTTAACAATTAATTTTAATGGGCCTGTCCATTTTAAGAAAATATCGGAAAATAGAACATTAAGAATGCTAATTTTTATCAATTTGACGGTTGATATTGATATCCGTCATTCTCAATCACTGGTATATGTTACTAATTTACTATTTATATAAATTCAAAATTAATTTAATCTCAATCGACAAAACAATCAAAATAAACTGTTGAAATAATGTGCTCATATCTTACAAAACTTTAATATTTCCTAAGATCCGAGCTCTTGTGTTAAAATATGTAAAACAAGACTGATATTGGTTTGATATTGAATTTTGGAGGGCATAATGTTTAAATTATTTATTTTGTAAACAGTTTTACCTAAATTTTTCACTAGTTCTGGCATCAAATAGGCATGCGAATAAATTATGAGTAATAAAATAATGAGACAGGACAGACAAATAAGGGATAAACTGAATAATTTAGTGTTAGAACAATATTTTTATGCATGACATTTTAACATAAATAAGTGACAAAGATAGTGACATACTTGACATGTTTATACAGTTCATTAAACAGACGTGACATGTTGTACGGAGTTCATATCAAAAGTCAACAAATTGAAATCCCACCAGACCACCTGATGTCTGGCTGAACCCATTTAAGTAATCTGAATCTGAATTATGTGAATTCAGGAGTTTATTCTCTAGCAAATTTGAAGGAAAAGGACAACTAAAATATCAAATGTTGATCCAAAATGCGGACAAATTACTATAAAAAATTTAATTTAATTGGGATCTTAAACAGAAAATTTTAACGAAAAATAATCAGGATTTTAATTTAGTACCATAAACAACCAAAATTAATTTATTAGAAAAACTAAACATTATTGTCATTTTTAGTAATTTATCACAAAAACAAACTTTAATTTTCACTTATGATCTTCAGCTGTCTACAGCTTTTATTAGCATTCCAATATTTAAAATATCGATATTTGAATTGGTCCGACTATTAATATTCACAATAAAACACTAACGTATTGAACCGGTCGTAACGAACACTACCAACTGCCCCAACGTGCACCACCGGTCCAACTCATCTTATCGTAATTTCCACCGTCCGATCACAAACCATTAAACATATCAACGGCCACGATTCATATTATACCGTACACCTCTCCACACCCGATCTCTCCCGATTTCAATATCGTATTCGAACAGTCTAAATCCTAAACCATACAATTAAACCGAAATCGATATATCAAACCATCGGTTTGTTATAAATACCAAAATTAAACCGAATCGAACCCCAAACATTCCCTGACACAGTCTCCCAGAAAGCTTCTCTCTCCACCGTAATCCGCCATTGTCGCCGACCTTATCCTTCCCTCCCTCCAAGTTCGATCCTTTTCACTTCCGGAGTCGATTTTTGCATCTGGGTATTCCCTTTTTCGATCATCGATCGCCTTTTTACCGGTTTTTGGTGGATCAAAGTGGTGAGTTTGAGTTCAATCGTCACCATTTCTACTCCGAATCATTTTTCAAAACTCGAATTTGACCTTGATTCGTGAATTTTATCGTCATTCGGCTGCGTGACCGAAATCTGAATTTGGGGATTTTTCTAGGGTTTTGGTGTCCCAGTGTTCTCAACAATGGCTGGGTCTGATCATCAGGGTTTTCCAAAACAATTCAACAGCTTCAGCCGATCGATTTTAAGCATGAGAAGGCGTGAGCAGGTATTTTCAATGGAGGGTTCAGGTCATGAAGAGGTTGAGCTGTTTCAGAAACATGTAACTGAAAGGTTTATGGAGCTGTCATCAGCTGGTTCCGATGAGGTTTTATCTCTTACATGGATCAGGAAAACGCTTGATGTTTTTTTGAATTGTTTAGAGGAGTTTAGGATGTTGTTACATGATGATAAATTTGAGTTGAATATGTGGCCGGCTAATCGAGTTTTGGAAGAGTTTTATGTGAGGATTGTTAAGTCTTTGGATGTTTGCAATGCGATTAGACACGGTGTTGAGAAGATCAAGCAATGGCAGAATTTGGCGGAGATTGTGTTGGTGGCTTTGGATGACGAGAAGAAGAGTGTTGGCGAAGGGCAGTTTAGGAGAGCGAAAAAGGCACTGATGGATTTGGACACAAGGATGTTGGATGGAAAGGAGTGTAGTACTAAGTCTACTGTTGCGAGTAGGAGCCGTTCGTTTGGGGGAAACAGTCATAATGTTGAGAGATTAAATAGTTCGGGAGCATATTTACGTTCGTTGTCATGGAGTGTGTCTAGGGGCTGGTCTGCTGCCAAGCAGTTGCAGGCAATGGGTAGTAACTTGGTTGCTCCACGAGGTGGTGAGATTGCAGCAACGAATGGGCTGGCGGTTGCAGTTTATACAATGAGCTCGGTTTTGTTGTTTGTGATGTGGACTCTCGTGGCTGCGATTCCATGCCAAGACCGTGGATTGCATGTGCATTTTTCCATCCCGCGACATTACAGTTGGGCTAGTCCTATACTTTTCCTACATGAAGTTATTTTAGAAGAGTCTAAAAAACGGGTGAGAAAGAATGTGTGTGGGCTGTTGATGGAGATTCATCAGATTGAGAAATGCAAGTGGCAAATGAGTGAGATGGTTGATTCTGTTCAGTTTCCATTGACTGAGGAAAAAGAATGTGAAGTAAGAAGCGGAGTGGCGGAGTTAGCTCTGGTGTGTAAAGCATTGAACACTGATCTGGGACCTCTGGAGTACCAGTTGAGGGAAGTGTTCCACAAAATTGTCAGAAGTCGAACTGAAGGTCTTGCATCACTGGAGAGATCTCACGGCGAGTGATCGTAAATTCAAAATATTCAAAATGGTGAGCCTAGACTCGGTAATTACATGCTTTTTTGGTATAGTTATATTCAAGGATTATAGTTGAAGAATCATTCTGATATCTGCCTTCAAAATCAAAAAGGTTTGTTCTTTTCGTTTCTCTAACAGCTTCTTGATTGCCAATTCTTATGCCGTTTGTCTCAATTATTTTTAGAAGTGTTTTCTTGCATTCGAATACGGCAATAGTACTTCGATTTTGAAGGGTATCAGGACACTAAGAATGTGTATAGAGGGAATTGAAAGATGGCTGTTTTCAGACTTTCAAAGTAGAGTGTGAGTTATGGAAATCAAAGCTTGTGTGTCATTAAAGTTGAAATCTTTTTGGGTTTTCTTGAACTTCAAGTTACACAATACTTAAATTTGTTTTGAATTTTGGATTAAGGTTTGAGGTTATACTAAAGTGGTTGTCTTAATCATATGAGATTAAAGATGTCTAATCTTTCTTGTTTTTGACACTGATTTGAGGTTTAGGATTCTTGAAACAAGTCAGAAATTTGGAACTAAAAATCCAGTAAAACAAAAGCAGACTCCAACACATGAAGCTCATACTCCAATACCATTTTCACTATCCAAAAGTCCTCTCATTTCTCTCTTCCCATCTCTAGATTTCAAGTCACTAGTAGTCAACTCCAATCCATCACCACCAAGCTTCATAGCCTTCAAAGCCTCAACCTCCCAGTCAGTCCCTCCCAACACTACATACAAAACTGAAGCAACACAGGCCATCTGTGCCGAAAGTAGGCCAAGCCACAGCCCTGAAAACCCCACCTTCATATAGAAAGGAAGTATCACTGCTATAGGAGTACCCACAAAGTAAAATGACAAAAGATTGATCCTTGCACCAACAGCCGGCCTTGCCGTGCCACGGAGGATCCCACAGCCTGTAGTTTGCGGACAGTTACCTAGCTCGCATAATCCTATGATCGGTAGAACGGAGATTACTAGCGCCTTGACCTCATCGTCTTTTATGAATAAGTTTGCCCATTGAGATCGGAATAACACTGTCCAGACCACACCGATTAGGCCTACGAAGAATGCACAGCTCAGCGCTACATTGGACGCTAGCTTCGCTTTTAATGGCTTCCCAACCCCAAGCTCGTTGCCTACCCTTGCGGACACGCAGCCAGCCAATGCCATTGGGACAGTGTACATAAGACTTGTAGTTTGAATAATAATCCCAGTGGCTGCAACGGCTAGTTTTGGATTTGGAAGGTAACCAGCCAAGACTGTAACTATCTCATACCACCACCACTCCAAGCAAATCCCAATGCAGCTCGGCACAGCCACTTTCCACAACGGCCCGACTCCACTCCACACCTCTCCGATCCCGCCATTAGCCCATCTCAAATCACACTTATAAACAGCATACCCTCCCAACAACATCAACATATTCAAATTAGTCACAACAGAGGCAACAGCCACTCCCACCACTCCCATTCCCATAACCTCCACAAGCAAGTAATTCAACGGAACATGAAACACTACGGCCATAAGTGTACTATACATCATCGGCTTAGTAACACGCTGGGACCTTAAAAACACCCTCAATGGCTGCAAGAACGTGTTAGTAACCAAATCAGGCAAGGAGTATAAACAGTACAATGCAGCTGTTGCAGTAATCTCTGCATCCTGTCCCAAACCGGTCATAATCCTTCCCATGTTAATCCATAACATTCCTATAGGGATCACGGCCATTGACATAATAAGAACCATACGTTGTAAGGAGACTGATAGTAAAGGCCAGTTCTTGCATCCATATGCTTGGCTGCAGACTGGCTCTAGACCTGATGCAAGACCGACTAGGACTGAGTAACCGGTTATGTTAGTGAAGCCGATTGAAAGAGCTCCTCCCGCTAACTCCAAGCTACCAAGCCTGCCTAGGAACAGGACTGAGACCACTGCTCGGATATATACTAGGATGTTCATTCCAGTGACTGGTAAGGCCATTCCCCATAAATCATACATTTCCTCCATCACCATTTTCTGCTCATTTCAATTTCAACAAAAATCCATTTAACCCATTTCAATAGCTAGTAGAATCAAAGGAAATGTAGAGTTACTGATTCGAAAAGTGACGAATATATACAATGCTTATGTACACGCATTGGCGGAGCTAGTGAACTTTTTCAACGTGATCAAATAAATTTAGGAAATATTGTTGTTATATTTTTTAAAAATAGTTGCAACTGATTTTATAAAAACCTAAGAATGATCAATTGGTAATAAATGAGCTAATTAAATGAGTTACATTTGATTACAATAGACATCTTTTATAAGGTAACTGCAACCTATTGTCTTAGTGTGAGTCAAAACTATTTGCTTCGAGTCAAAATTAAGTAGTTTTGATAAAGAGTTTATTGAAACTGCGTAGGATTATAGTAAAAACCGTCAATAGAATGTCGTTTTGATATTAACAGCAAATAACAACGCATTACCGGATGAATACGGAATGTATAGACTTCTCAAATATATAACAAGTCAAAAAAGCTACATACACATCATATATGCAAAGATACATGTACGCATGTGTACCTTGGTGGTGAAAGTAGGAGAAGAGAGGTCTTTGTCTGTCATTCTTGGAGCTCACTTATAGCTAATTTTTCTGCAACAAAAATCCACAAAATTGTATTGAGCACACAAACACACAACATATGTAATGTATAGATATCAGCATGTCAATAAAAGACAAGTTCTATCCATATTTGACAATCCCAAGAAGCATGAAAACATAACTAAATGAAAATTTCTGAAGAAGAAAAACAGGTAGAAGAGAATCACTAGTGGGAGAGGAAGTTTGCAAGATGGAGGTGAGGAATCCTTGTCTCTCAATCAATGGAAGCTAAAGTTGATAGAACAAATGCAAAAGAAGGAGATGCTGCAATCCATTAATGCAATAAGAAAGAAGTAATACAAGCATAAAAAGATGAAGCAAGGAGCCTTGGTGGGTTCAAAAGTTGTACTATCAAATCAATAACTAAATGACACTGTAACTGCTGCAGGGTGTTTACTGCAGGTATTCATTAGTATGTTTTACTAATGTTTTACCTTTGATTTACACATATTTTTAATTAAAATGTTTTCTTTTTGATAATCATTGAAAGGATATAACTAAAAAAATAAAGAAGAAGTAAAATAAGTAGTTAAAGGGGATGCATTGAAGAAGGATAAAGGTTGGCAGCAAAAAGAGAAGTCATGAAGTTGAAAAGTGTCTGGATTTTGCAAGTGATTAGCTGAGAAATAGACTTTACAGATGTGATAAAAGATGAATGGATGGTAGTGGGGATTTGATGATTTCCCTAATCTGCCATGTCATGCTTACACTGACCTTCTAACAGTGCTAATTTATCTGTCAATTCATTTGATTTTGTTCATTATTATACTAAGATTCACTCTTTGAAAGCAATTGTTTGCTTTACATAAGGATTTATTTGTTAAATTCTTTTTTGTTTGTTAAATCAAGTATATTAATATTCTTAATTTACATTTACATCTCAACTATTTCATACATTATCTTATCTTATTAATCGGATGACATATATAGGAAATATATCATGTGGATCCTCTCAATTTGTGAACTCGTGAATCCTCTCTTGCACCCGTCGATTGTATTTTTTGGACCCATCAGATTGTGCCAGCGCAAATGAAACATGTGACTTGCACGTGTGCACATACGTGACGCAATCTGATGCGTCCAAAAAATACCAACAACGGATGCAAGAGGGGATCCACGAGTCCACCAAATTAGATGGATCCACAGAATACAACCTCGACATATATATACACTTAAGATTTATGAATAAAACTCAATGCAAGTGAGTTAATGATTGTCATATAATACTAAATTAATAAGTAGTGAATGAGATTGACGGTTGAAATATGACTTAAAGAATGGAAATTAAGATTATGAATTTAGTTGAGCGCTGAAAGTCTGTAAAAATGAATAAGCTCAATAAAGGGTAGCAACGACAGTTTCTTGCCAAGAGGAGATAAGTTTCATTGTTTCATTCACAAGTATCGTCGCTAATTGTTGAATCGTCGTTTCTAATTGTTGTATCGTTGTCGGTAATTGTTGCATCGTTGTCGCTATTGTTATATCGTTGATGCTAATGTGCGTACTTTTTTCAACATCTTGTTGATTTATTGTCATTTAATATATGTGGATTTGACCGAATCGGAAGCGCAGTCATGGAAATCGTTGACCGATCGAAAGCGATGCCGCCGCCTACGGTGGTGATGGAGGAGTGGTCTGGATCATCGTTGACTAAGCTTTCCAAAACAGCGACCGTCACTTCTTCTCCCTCACTCTCAGTCCTTAGGTCAGGATTCCTCATTTCTTGTTTCAGATGTATACTGTCAAATTTGGCACCTTTGATGTGAAATTATCATCCTTTTTGCAGGTCAGATAGTCGGTTTAGTCATGTCTGGAGAAGGGTTTTCGACGCTTTTGTCCCGGAGGTATTCACTCTTTCTTACATTGCATTTTCCAGTAATTAGTCTTTGTGTTTTATTTTGTTTGCTGAATCTGAATGAGATTTTTTTGTATTTGCTTTTGTTTTAGGGGTTTCCAGAGAGTGTTACTTCAGATTATGTTCCATTTCAGTTTTGGGATTCCCTGCAGGTAGTTACATATGGTTGTGTGAGTAAATTAGTGACATGAATTTACCGATTATTTGCGTGATTTGTTGTTTTGGTTATTGTGTAGGGGCTGTCTACATATATAAGGACCATGCTTTCGACGCAGGTGAAAGAAACTATATAACTTGTTTGTCTTTTCATTGTATGAATGGAAATGCTGTGGATGTTTGTTTTTTATATTGGGGCTGGTTATGTTGTTGATGTACTGATATCAGGCTTTGCTTAGTGCTATTGGGGTTGGTGAGAAATCAGCAACTGTTCTCGGGGCGACATTTCAGGTGCAAAGATTGTGACTTGTGTACTCTATTTAAAGTGAGTGAACTTGATGAAGACATGTCTGAAGTTTGCTGAATGCTGAACTATGCAGTGGTTTCTTAGGGATTTGACTGGGATGCTCGGTGGAGTGTTGTTTACTTGTTACCAGGTTAGCTATTCGTTATATTCTGGTGGTTACGATATCATTATTAGTTTCGTTCTTTTAACTAACACTAAATTTTCTTTATGATTATCACACATGGGGATGGATATCACATATTAACTGTCACTATCTCGCTTTTACTCTACATTAGTTCCATATGTGATCATGAGCTGATGCTTTTTTTGATACTTTTTTCCAGGGCTCAGACTTGGATTCTAATGCTAAGATGTGGCGCCTGGTTGCTGATCTCATGAATGATATAGGTAATTTTCTAGTTTCTTACATATAAAGGTCAAAATGGACAGCCTAAATTGACTTCCAAGATGATGAGAAAGTATCTGGCATTCAACCAGGATCGTTAATCCATACAAATCTATTTACTTAACTTTTTTTCGTTAACATATTTCCACTTCCTAAATTCAACATCCATAAAACACAAAATGTTTGAAGCAAACGGTATCTGTCTTAAAATGCTATGTTCTTCTTCGTACAGTTTCTTGTTACAGAAACAAACTAAATCTTCATATAACTTCAAAATTAACTATTTAAATTATTGGTAACATTTACAGGAATGTTGATGGATCTTCTCTCTCCATTGTTTCCTTCTGCATTTCTGTTCCTGGTTTGCTTTGGAAGCCTATCGAGATCATTCAGTAATTTCCTGTCCATGATTTAATTGTGGCATTGCAATTTTCTGATGCAGTACTATTACTTTACTTGTTTCGAAAAAATTCTCTCGGATAGCGCAAGTAAGTTTAATGCATCTGGCCATCTGTCTTAATGATGGAAAATTCATTATTTATGTGTTTTTTCATCTAACATTTCATAATTTACTTCTTTTTATCAAATAGCTGGTGTCGCAAGTGGAGCCACTAGAGCTGCACTCACACAGCATTTTGCTCTTCAAAATAATGCTGCTGATATTGCTGCAAAGGTATCATATTTGAACCAAAATAGTAAACTCTGTGTTTTAGTTTAAGTGATTTTCTCCTTTATACTATCTTGAGTATACATGAACCAGGAAGGAAGTCAGGAGACAATGGCCACCATGATTGGGATGGCAGTGGGCATGCTCCTTGCACGCATCACAATGGGGCATGCATTATTGACGTGGATATCGTTTCTGTCGTTGACGGTTTTCCATATGTATGGTTAGTTATTGCTTACTATGGTGGCGTATGGACTTATACATCCTTCTCTGTTACATCGTTAATATCATGCTAAGATACAAATTATTGAAGTCTTATCTTGCCAATCACACGACTGTTATAAGGTGGTCTGTATGTTTTGCCTTCATTTCCTTTACTTTCGTGACAAGTTTAGAAATTGGTATGAAAGTCACGAAATGCCAGTATAACGTTATACAAAGAGGCTAGTTTATCTGTAGGACGTATTAGGTGTTAGAAGTTCAGGTTCCCCAAGCAGTAACCACAACTAATGACAAGTATGAGGTTGAAAAGTATTTAAAGCTATTATAATATTATACGGCATCACAACTGTTTACAACAGAAAATACCTTGACACTGAATCTCTTAGTGCCCCACGTCCATCGCATCACTCATCACCATATTTTCATTGTATCTGGATGCGTAGACTTGAATCTTTAAACTAGAAGATTTACTATTTTTTGAAAATAAATGGTTGGTATATAATCATAACATCAGCCTGTTTTCTCTTTCCGATTGCAGCAAATTACAGGGCTGTTCGATGTCTCTCGCTGAATTCATTGAATTGTGAGCGGATGTCAATTATTTTGCAACATTTTATGGAAAGCGGTCTAGGTAAATTGTGTTTCCTTAGTATATCACTATGTGCTTCATTAACTGCTAATCAACCTCGACCTACAATGCATTAGGGTTCCAAAACAGAAGCATAATAATATTTTTTACAACATTGAAACGATAGTGCATAAGCTAATTGATTTAAGTGCAGCGTGGTAACATACTTGTTTTCAACTGGGCATTGGCACAGTGTTTTTTGCTTGTAGTCTGATTGAGCTCTTAATTTTTAATTATATTTTATCTGCCTATAGCTCTTCTTCCGCAGCAAGTTTCAGAGATGGAGCATGTTCTGCCAGTATTTACAAATAGTTCAGCACACCCCCGAGTAAACACGGGGATTAGGATTTCCTCGCTCGACAAAGTCACAATGTAAGTACAAATATCATCATTTGTACATTTGTAGTTGTTAAACTTATTTTTATTTCAAACCCGTCAAGTGATTTTGGCTTATGGATCAGGATGGAACTCTTACATATGGCTGAATCTAACTACAGCGAAGGTCCAATTGCAACTTCTTTTGTCATATTTTGAAAATTAGACGTTAATTCACTGATGCGAGGTTTGTGTTGTGGCTCAGCTAGGTATATTCTATTAAAGAGGAAAGATAGCATCGATATAGTCATCCATAAGCACTCCAGCCCTTCAGATATCTTGCAATCTTTTATACATGCACTCGTGATGGCAAATATGGTGGAAGGAGATGATAACCTGCATTCAAAGAGTCGAAAGTGGATGGATCAACACTACCATAAGTTCATTCAAAAGGTATGAAGTCACTTTTCTATTTTGTCCAAGTACCGTTGCAAGTTAGTTTCAAAGGTCCATGTAGGCAGCGCTCTTTTCATAGTTTGCCACAAAATACTATTTAAAATTTCTTGAAATTTCATCCAAAAACCATGCTTAGTATCTATGGAGTTCAGCTGCACGCGTCATTACTATTTGGAACCTTGGGAAAAGTTACTGTCACTGATTTTTCTGCTTAGCTGAAAAATCCATGCCATTAATGAAATTCTGAAAACTTGACGGAATAATATTCAATGTCATCTAATAGATTCTTATACAATTTGCAGTTGCAAGGTTCAGGTTGGAAAACGGAGCGCCTTTTGTCGCCTTCAGTTGTATGGCGAGCAAGTTGGGCATGCCAGTCACCCGATAAGAAACTGGAGTAGCTAGCTGATAATCCATACCTCCAATGCAATTTCATGATGATAGATCTATTGTCCTCCAGAATCACTCAGATTCAGATCAGGATGTACAAATTTTCAGAGAAGTCACTCCAAGCAAGTTAAGATGCTTTTTTCATATATTGTCAGAATTTCTGATTATCAACATCTGAAGTTCATGAAAATGATCAACCATCTCATTTAATGAAATATCCAAGTTGATATTAGTAGCTTGCTGATCGATTTTCATGATTCTGACCTGAAATGCACTGTCTTAAATTTGGAGCATCAAAAGTACAGGCAAATTAGAGCAGCTATAAAAACCTCAGAAGTTGAAGTCTTTGGTGCAAATTCTCCAACTAGAAGTAACAGATCATTCTAACAAATTAATTCCCATCCATAAGGGAATCAGAGCTATTTTCTAACAGAGCAAGAAGAAGAAAAACAGACAAAGCCTACAGCTAAGTTTGCAGCTTCTTGGACCAGAATACACCTCATAAACATGACACACTCACATGTGCCCACTTGCTAAATGTCTTCACTTCACTTCACTGAACAAATGTCAATGCTAGTAGCAACCCACTGGAGATCCAAGCCATTAGAGAGTTGAGGGAGACTTGTACACCAATTGCAGCACTGGTGTCTGTGTAACTATTTGGTCCTAATCCTGTTCCAGTTGGAAAGCCTGGTGGAGATTGGAATCCACTGGTAGTGGAAGTGCCTGGAACTGTAGTTGTTGACCTGAAGCACATGCAAGGATCAATATAAGCATTCGACCACAATCACAATGCCTCTCCAAATTAGATCTACTCTTCAAAACACTAAACCAATTGTCCAAATCAGAACTAAAAATATTGAAAAAATGTAAAATTTGGGTCCTAAATTCAACTCTACTAACCCAGCAGAGGATTGGTATGTACAACCAGAAGGCTGAGCTGCAAATTGGAACCAAATGCATGAGTCAGAAAAGTCAAATAAAGGCATACAAACTGATGACAGTAGATACATACATGGGACAGAAGTGCTTGTGGTTGCAGCTCCATTGAAATCACAGCTTCCGGAAGCTTGGCCCTTCCTCTGGAAATAACTATTGACAGCATAATCACAGTGATTCTTTACAGTGTTAGGGTTATAACAACCTCCAGATTGAAGAATGGCTGAGCAATCAGCTCCTGCCCCACAAGCATAGTCTAAAGTCTTCTGAAGTGCAGATTGACCAACCCCATCTTTACACAAGCAGTACACAACAGCATCTGCACAAGCATTAGAAAGACAGATCAGAAAGCTAAAAGCTTGAACAACCCCAACAACAAAATCTTAGAAAAGCTTGAACACAAAAAGAGCCGTAAAGACATATCAAAAGTTGAAACAGAAGCAACTTTGATTACTATAATGACATATGCAACATGGGTTTTCTTAAAGATCCAAACTTTGTGACAAATGAGGTCTTTAACTTACTTGAGTGGCCAGCCATGGATAGTACAAGTACCAAAGAGGTCAAGAGGGCTACAGCCATGACTAACAAATTGCTTCTTCAACTGAGCTTCAAGTCAAGTACTGTAATAATGGATGAAAGAGTAGAAGAGGCTGGAAAGTGACCTGAGTGAGTATTGGAGTGACAATATACAGTCAGTGTAGAATGTGATTAGGAGTTTAGGACTCGCATACAAAATAGTGGCTCATATGAAGCACCATGCGCTTGCGAGATTTAAAATGATGTGATGTTGTAGGGCTATGTAGACATTAAAATGGATGATGTATGTAGCTATGTATGCCCTTGTATGGTGGGGCCTGGTCTATGTTGGGACATCAGACATTTAACATCGGTCTGAGTGTTCAAAGATTAAATGGTTACAATAAACTAAGGTGCGCAAACTTGGTTTACAACGTGAATTAGGTTTATGGAGTTTGGTGGGTGGAGTGGAGGAAATATTTCATTGGGTCTTGTATTTGTGTTCTTTTGTGTGCCAAAAAAGCGGTGCAGGGACTCATGTCAGTGATATTATTTTCAATCTATGTTGGCAGTTTGAAGAAATGTACAGTACAGTACTAAAGAAAATTACTGACTTGTACTTATTTTACATCTACTCAGCTGATCTGCTTTTAAAAGCCAACTTCAACTCCATTAGATGGAATAAATGTTGAATAGCACAAGGGCAGTGATGGCCATGATCTTACAGTTAAAATAGTAAAATTTTGAAAAAGGAGAGCTACATTTAGGACAAAGGAGAGAAACAAAGCAGCAGTATCTGGTCCACAAAATGGCATCATGTGGAGAGGTTCTTCATGGAAACAGATAACCCAGTGTAAAGGACCTGATCATAGGAAAGCAAATGTTTCCTCTTATGAAAGCAGCAAATTATCTGCTATCCTAGAGGGTAGTAAAAATCCTTCTTAGATGTGAATATAAAGGATTAAAATGCATGAATAATTTGTCCACATAATAGCAAAAACGAAACTAACAATCTATGAACTCTTTCATATGAACTAATAACTAATGTACACTACTTTTACAGAGGGAAAGGTCATACCAATATTCTAAATTAGCACCCAATCATATTGCTAGGTTCACTGGCAAACCATCCATCAACTAGAATGACCCATTGTGGGCTGGTGGTGGATGTGGGTTTACTGCTCTTACACGTCTTCTTCGTTCATTTTCAGCATGTATTGTATCTGCTCGAATCCTATCTGCGTACATGGGAAGACGTAGAATTTCATTTATCTCACTCAGCAAGTCATCTTCTGTAATGTTGTCCTTTATACTTCGCTTCACCTGTTATTGTTTTCATCAATACGAAACACATTGAATACATAACAAATGATCTCCCAGTAAATTTAGAGAACACATGAATGAAAATTTGAGATATTACCTTTCTGTAGGTGTTGATATCATTTGGGGTTGACTTGTCAACTCTTACCCTCATGCAAACCCAAACATCTTTCTCGGAGTTATAGGAACACTCGATAATTTTTCCATCGTATGAAGCAGGGTCAGAGTCCTCTGCAGTTTGACAAGTCAGGTTCGGTTATGCAGCCAAGTCAGAGTAAAGAGTACATAAATGTAGAGCATCAACGCAACTTCAAATATACAATAAGACAATCATAAGAGCAGCTAACCTCCAAATTCAACTCGATATTGTTCCATCAGTTTTTTCTTCCCTCTTTCACTAACATACAGTAGTTGTCGCTCATCAGGTCCAATCTACAAATTCTAACATTGTCACCAGAAGTAGATGAATAGTGCTGAGAAATGTATGACTTGAGCATATCAGACAGAAGCACCTCAAATAAGAAGTCAACAGAGTTCATCTCAGGGTATTTCCATTTCAAAAGCCCTTCATGGGTTCGAGGAACATAAGGATCATCCCAACCCTGACGATCACAATTATTTTAGTATACAACGACGATAAACAATCAGGTGAACAAAAAACTATACCGAAAAAAGCCTTAGAAGTCTGTTATTCTTCAAAGAATAGTTGGATATCCTAATTTTCTATCCGACCTGAAAAATCAGACCATCTGCATCGTGCGATAGCTGTGGTATGAAATTTCTTAAAACCTTTTGCACAGCAGAAAGCAAATAAAAGTCTTTTCGTCTCACCTACAACAATTTAACAAAGGCAGTTGACAACTGATGCAATGCAATTGCAAAACATACATGTCAGCGAGTATTTAGTTTTACCCTGAACGACTCCAGGTCATATCTGTAATTAGGATTTTTACTCTTGAGAATATTACGACGCTCTTGATTTCGTGGTTCGATCACTTCATCTTCAAGCAATTTCCACCTTTCAGAGAATGGTCTCTGCATTGAATGGAACGGTAGTTGGGAGATGACATATGAGAATGATTGTACCACCACAAATACTAATCAAACACAGCCATCCTTTAAAGCCATATTTATCAACATCCTTTTCAGAAAAATCAAGAACACTATACAAATCAAGTAACAGCTAAAAACACATGTAAATGTACTGATCAGAACCGAAAAACATATCCGTCACATGGTAATTCAACATTTTAAGTTACTTAGAGGCCAAGGTCAACTTCCTTTCCTTCACCAAATCCCAACCATAGGTGAGAGAAACTACAAAAGATTCATTTAAGATTTTTGACCACCAAGAGATCAGCTAAATCTTCTTATTTCAGAAGATACGCAGTAGAGTAACGCATCAGTCATTACTAATATGCAATTTGTACATACAACATATGCAAACTTATAGGTCAAAGGGTAATCTACACGTAAGCCTGTTGCATGATTGCACGACCGCAAAAACTTCCACAAATCTATTTCTAATATTTAATTCAAGGTCGAATGTGTTTACTCGTTTTTTGAATGAAGTTCTTCAAATAAGTTCTGATTTACAACCTTGGTTGCTTTAACCGCAAGGAGATGACACCATACGAGAACCAAGGTTTATTTTTATTTTTCCCATTTAATTATTAGACATCTCACAATAGCCACTAAAATATAAATCATCTATAGAGAGTGGACTGTAGCCAAAACCAACCTCCACAAGAGATATTTGGTTGATTGCAATCATGTCATAAATAAGGTATCGTCTCTCTTGTTTCCGTGAATCTGGCACTGTGTCAATTATCATTTCCCCGTCTAGCAAGGTAAAGTGATGAAACTCAGGAGCATAACCCTACAAGAATATTTTAGCCATTCAGCACACTTCAAATCGAAATATAATTTTCACCATAAAAGCTGAAAAAAGTTACATGCTTGCCTACATTTGTGCATTTACATGGAAATCTCATCTGGATTCTCCGAAAGTTAAAGTTCCTATCGATCAAGTAGCAACCATCCACTGTCAATAGCATCATGTATCTTGTTCCATCGGCCTTCCAAGTGGCATAATAATAACGTTGGCGTAACAGCTGCAAGTTGTCTCTGCATTCATGATAATACCCAATTCAATACATTACAACACTGCTTTACAGTAACTAGATTCGTGTTCATCCTTAATAAGAATCACATCATTCCTAATAGAATTAACCATTAAAACAAGAACACAGTAAATATTGGAATGTAGTTCTGCTTATGTCTCAAATATAACAATGACATAGCATAATACACATTTAATTTTTTTAGTAGATTTTGTCTGGCACGAAAGAAGAGTGGAGGTTGTGAATCCAAATCAATGTCCTATGTAATGTGTCAAACAATTCCAAATCATCAAAGGAATAGTAGTTGATAAAATATTAGTACAAATGAATGCACGAGTAAAATTTTCTGTTTGTATAAAGCTGCGGAATCCTACCCCATGTTCTGTTACAGGAAGAGGATGCCGATAAACAATGAATTTGAAGAAAAAGCAGAAACCGGTTTTTTACTGAAAGAGCCAAATTATTAAGAGATTTCCTCTGCTTTTTCAGTTAATGTAATTTTATTTTGCAGAAACAGTGCATCTCAGAAGCAGCCAAGACGCATTGCAAGAAAAGGAAAGTACATGAGCATTCCCTGTTACAGAAAAGGATGCCATTGCATATAGTGTAAGATAGGAGGGCATGTACACGGTAAAACAGACACGATATCTTGATGACAGTATATACCAAGGCTTATGGTACAGACTGTTCCAAATCTGAGTAATAAAATGAAAAGATGATACATATTTGTACCTGCTAAGGGAAACTGGATGTGAACCTGGGAACTGGGAGTTTCCTCTTGGCTGAAATTACAGATTACCAGAACAACGTTCAGTACTAGATTATTGCAAGATACACAAGAATGAGATCAGATTTGACGACGACTCCAGACACATCTGACAATCAAAAGTGTAATTGTAATTGTCTCTAAACTAGCTTAATCAATTGAATCGACTGCCTACCCCTCCGCCGTGTAACTTCAGAGCCTGACAACAAAACTGACGGAATGCTTCTTGTTGATCGAATGGTATACTATCCCCCAAGACATCATCATTAGTCATTGTGGTGTCAGTTTCCGGGATTTCCTAGCAACAAAAAGAATCACGGAGTTACTGAGATTAGATCATATTTAAAATATGAGTTACTACTGAATAATAAGATTATAACCATACCTGCACAGGATCCCCTGGACCTCCATCATCATCCTCATCTGGCACAGCTTCTCCATTAAGATCAAATGCAGAAGACTTCTTCCAATCTGGAGTCGGTGGACAAATAGCCATATCAGGCTTCTTTTCATGATAAAAGGTATATAATGCATCGATATAGTCTGCCTTGTAGATTCCTGGAGGGCGCGCTTTGGCAAATGCTTGTATAGCCTAGAAGGAAAACTCAATAATGAAACATCATAGCAAACTTGGACATGCAAAAAAATTCATACAACACAAAAATAATTAAAAGCATACCTCAGTGACGGATGCAACTTGTATATTTCCCTCAGTGTTTGACATCAACTGTGAGCGCATAAGATAGTGAACGATCATAAATCCTGTTCGATTGTGTCCGTGAGTACAGTGAACTAATATACACTTCTTTGTACTATGTTGTTTTTGGCGCGATAGAAATGATGACACCTGATACATATATAAACCCAATATTTTAAATGATCAAAGCCAAATTCAAAAACTTTTTCTGGCATGCCAGTACATGCGTCAGAGGAAAAGAGAGCAATTAGGATAAGATGTTATAACTTAAAATCCCAGAACCCAAAAAGTGTAGTAAATTTGAAGAACAATTTCAAAAACAATTCAAGAATGCAATTCCAAGTATAATATATTGAGAAAGATGAAGCTGAAGAGCTGAACTGTCAATGCCTTCGTAGATAGAGCAGTGAAATCAAACCTCATGTACAAAAGTATTAACAGACTCGTTATCAGGCACTGCATCCCGCCCCCTACATTGAATCTATGCAAAAAGAAGTAAAACAATTCAGACGCTCACAAGAGAAATAATAAATGACAAACAAATACACAAAATACCCTACCTTAACATATTTTATGCCTGCACTTTTCCATTCGGAAGAATTGTAGTAGCGGGTTGTGTTTGTGAGATCAATCACTAATCCAAGCTGAAGCATTGAGAAAACAAATGCAACATTACTAGGCCGTAGCTGATGCATTTAATAATCAAAGAAGAAAATGAAGCCAAGTTTAGCATCCTCTTACCGCCCTTCCAGTAACTCTTTGTTGATTGATCACTTGCTTAGAAGAGTATCTCTTTCCAGGTGGGATGAAGGTGCTGAAAGATTCTCCAAGAGGCACCTTGGAAGGAACTATACCATTTATTTCCTGACCAGCACCAGGACAATCCAGCCATCCTGCCAAATGAATGAAAATATAATGCAAATACTCCATAGATGGTTACCCAGGTTTACTTTCATTAAATTTATTGGCAGTCCAGAATACGAACACATAAATGTAGCTAAAACTGAAAACTAAGAATGCTTCAACTGAGTGCTCTTTTTGAAGTCTACAATGCAGCATACAAAATAAGAACTACGTTTTCCAAAAAATCAATTGGACTACTGTGTGCCATCTTAGTTAACCTAAGGCCTTCGGTACTCTAATGCTCCTTTTTCATGGATTAAAATAAAAAAAGAGCAGCCACTCCTTTATAGACAAAACTGTTACTACCTCCACCTTTGGGGTGGAATGGTTTTTAATGAAAAATTCATGTGGTAATTTGGTTTCAGGCATGTTATCTTTTCACCATTAAAAGTTTCTTCAACAACTGCTGACTGTTTGCTTCCTACATCAATACATTGGGAAAACATACGAGTAAGACGCAAGAGAATAACCTTGTGGGAGTTTATCCTTATCATATTTTCGATAATTTTTCATTTCCAACAAATGATCACGGTTTGAGTGCTGTGATGTCTGTGATGAGCCATCATCTGGACGATCCCTTTTCATCCGCTGACGTCTCTCTTCACGCTCCTAAAGATAGTTGTTCACTCAATTAGGTGAAGAAAAAGAACAATAGCCTAGCTATCAAGACGGAAAAATTAACCAGTACATTAGCTGCATAAACAAGATGAAGAGAAAGAAAGACAATCACCAAGAAAAAAATTAAAATAGGAAGCCATTATATCCTTTCACAACCCACCAACATTATATCCTTCCACACTCCTAAGCTATTTATTGTAGCACTTTCTGTTCCCATCTCCAAATTATAACACACACAGCTAAAAACCTATCGCACATTGTTACTCCAAATTGAATCTTGCACTCACTAAAAAAGAACTAAAGCAAATAACCTGAAACCCCTAGCTTCACTAAAATCAAACCAATCACCATGACCATCAACAACACACACTAATTAACATTTACCCTTTTCAAAATCTCAACAGCAGATTCCACACGCTCCACATGTGGAACATACTTCTCCTCCACATAATGCCGTTCAAAAACCTCCTCATCATCCTCCGGCAGCGGAGATGCGTTCAAGTCCATAACTTTCCCAAACAGTAATCTTTCTTCAACCCGAAACAAATCCCATAAAAACCTAACACGTCAGCCTAACTAAACCCTAAATCTATTCGACGATCGAGCGGTCAAGAAGCCTCCGATTGACGACGGAAACCAAAACCCTAGATCGATGAAAACCTCGAATTTCGCGTCGTTAATCTTCAAGAACCAATTCGGAAGCTGAGAAACGGATACGACGTCGTATTGCGGTTCGATTTCATCGGTCGGATTTGGAACGGTGAGATGAGTTTTTGAGTGGGTTGGGGACGGATTCGATGAGTCAGCTTCGCCGTTGGAGTTGAAATGAGTAGATGAGAGAAGGGAGAAGTAAGTTTTGGAATTTGTAGATTTGGCCCTTTTTAATTACATAACGACCCCTTTCGTAATGGTTTGTGCTGAATTGGCCCCAATGTTACTTTTTTTGACACTTCATGGAATAAACAGAAGTTGCTTAAAATGATGCTGAGCAAAATGACTACAGGGAAATGGTTGCCTGACTTTAAGCGACATAAAAGAGACTAATGCTTAGAAATGATGATCTATCCGAACTAAAACTCGGAAACTTTAATGGCGCTGGAAGGTGTGTCGTAAGCATCCCTCGATCTAGCTTTCGTGACTCCTGCTGTGAACCACACTTTGTTATCATATTTATGACATTCCACGGCTATGTTTGATACCTTGACCCATACTATGACTTTTGTTTTCATTCCTTCTATGCTAGCAAGCTTGCCTCTCATCAGAGTAGCTTTTACTCGAGTTGAATATTTAACCACTGATGAGTCTTTGAAGGTAACTTCGCATGTGGATGGTAAGTGGACAATGAGTTTGGACTTTGTTTCGTCGAATTCGTAGCAGATGATGTTGAGGGGAAATAGACCAGATGGTAGGTTGTACTCTCGGAGAAGATCTGGCAGGGACTTCACTTGCTTTCCTGTAATAAAATATCAAAATTCCAAAGCCATTAGTGACATATTCTGCTCAGGAGATTTTTTTCACAAATAAAGAACTCAAGGCAGGCAGAAGTGAAGAAGAGCCAAATGATGTTGAAATCTAGGACGAAATTACATCTCAAGCCGTAAGAAATGCAGTAAATTACTAGTTTTACGATGTCCTGCATATAGTATCTAGATGTCGTCATCACTGGTAAATCATATAAACTGTAATCACAACAGAGATTAATTGGACTGAGGTCGACTTTATGCACACCTTTAAGTTTGTTGAACACCCATTTCGCCTTCTCTTCAACAGTGCTTGATAAAGTCTGCAGAATCCGATATTTTCATTATTTTGTAATCCACCATGATTAATAAATACACTATCGAAACAGCCTCAAACAAATCCCACCTACTCAAAATCAACAAATACGAAGCTATCTACACACCCACTGTAAGTCGAAGCTATCTTCAATCTATCGCAGCAGAAGGTTCATGTTGGCTTTGCCTTGTTTACTTGTGTAATGTACTTAATTTCATTAAATATACTACTTTCACATCTGTCATCTACCCTATACTATAAGACCAAGAACTTGACCTGCAGGCCATAACCGCGTATGCAGGTCCAGACTTTAGTAAATAGTCATTGTATCTACAGTCTACATTGCCAAAAGGTCATCACAGTACTCAAGTAATGGCGACGGACTGGTTAGCAAGGATTTTCGAATAATATCTTAATACAAAAAGCCAACCCAACTGCTGATTTAATTGAAGAAGTTTATAAGACCAAAAGATCAAATCTTTAATCAGATAGATACCATCAAACATGGAAATGAAATACCTAAGATCCTAAAATCCAACACACCCACCAAAACACAAAGTATCTCCTCTCAAAAATCCACAGTTATGAGGCAATTACTAATTAGATATAATTGGAAAATGCACAAACCCTAAATTCAATTTTGATGAAGAGAATTTTGAACAAGAAAAATTAGAGAGGACAACAACTCACAGAGATCTCATCAGTAAGATTAGTGAACTCTTCTTTGGCTTTCTTAGAAATCCAAAAGCTCCCAGCTTTGATGCTCCCTACTTTCACTAGCGCCTTCTCCATTTTCCACCTCTGTTGAGGATCGGATCGGCGTCGGGCGACTGAGAGCAAGAGAGAGGTGAGCGAGTGAGGAGCAGCTGGCGTTTGGAATTTTATCTGAGAGGGACAAAAAGGTCCACGCGGAACAAAACAGCAAACATGCGGCGCATAATAATTTAATAATAAATGAATAATATAAAAACGCGAATAATTTTAAATTGATACTCCCTCCGTCCCATAATTTATGTCCCATTTGGTTCTTTGCACGGTTTTTAAGGAATGAAAGAAAAAATAATTAAAAAGATAGTTGTGTGGTAAGGAAAAAGAAAAAAAGTGATTTGATAGATAATAAGTGGTGAAAAAAGAAGAGAGAGGAAAAATATGTGGTGGAAAACTAAAGAAGACATGTTCATTTATGGTAAGTTTTAGAAATGGGAAGATGATTTTGGGACACCCAAAAAGGAAATGAGACATTAATAATGGGACGGAGGGAGTATTATTTTGCCAAATTTTTATTTTTTTAATATTGTAAAGTCGAATTTAACACTCAAATCTTACAACCTTGAAATTTCTCCCAAACAGCACATGAAGTAATCAAAGCAGTGTTCATTTCGTACTTTCCTCCTGTAATAAATAAGAGCATTTCGTATAAATTAGCTTCAACAACATATACTAAACATGTCCCCTAGTAGGTATACATGGAGTTTGAGAAATATAAACTTCAAGTAGAGCTGCGTTTCATGCTTCACAAGCCATCGACACCAAAATGCTGTTACAAATAGCTGACGTGCGTCGTTGTTAAGGCATCCTCTGCTTCATCTGAGAAAGGGCACAAGTGACCTTATCATTTATTTATATCGCCAAGTCTACCTCATGAAACAGTCATTATGGTAAGGTGTTCATGATGAGTGTGACAAAGTAGCATTTGGGTTTCGGTATTTACTTCCAATGTACTAAACTATTTGTAGAAGGTTGTCTAAGAACAATATTGGAAAAACACAGCCAAATTGAAATAGACGTGATTAAGCTAAAGTAACACGAGAAGAAGTTTACCCATAGTCAGAAAACTAGTGGGTGATCATTTCCGAACTGAACTCCCAACAGAAACTGACCCTATGCTGTCGTAGTCCATCGCATGTATGAATATTTGTGGATCCTCTTCTCTGCAATAACAATAAGTATACATTTTCAGTCATGTAAAATCTTTGCAATACTAAATCAACTTAACACCTTTCATAGCATAACAAAGTAAACACATCGTTTATTAGGCAAAATACAGAGATATGTAAACCATAAATACACATATCACGTAAAAAAAGACTGGAAACTCCAATGCAAGAATGGTTCAGAAGTTGGTAGACCATTATGAGATATCTGGTTTACGGAATAAGTCAAATGAATATCCCACGCAGCAAAAGTTTAAGAGTGAAAATCATTAATTAAGAAGTAATAAGAGGAAAGACTAGCCTGACAACTACTGTTTCATGTTGGTAAAACCAACCAAATCATTGATGTAGGCATAAAGCCACTGACCTCTCAATACCCTCCTGATATGTATGGCTTATTGCGACTGCCAAAAGTTGTCCATTGTAGTTATATGATAATCCTGCCACACTGTTGGAATATCTTGGCAACTGCAGACAACATTCCAGCTTCAATACATTACCATACTTTTTGAAAAGGTTTACCAATTTAAACCATATAAAATTATTTTAAATAATGCAGCATACACTTTCTTTTGTTAACAACAGTTCATAAAAGACGGAAATTCACAATAATATGCCGATGGGATGACCAAGTTTGACAAAGAAATACGGTACCTCAAACATCCTTTTTTTAGCTTGAGCATTCCAACCAATAACATATCCATCATTACTGCCTGATACAAAAGTGCCGAAGACACTAAATAATGGAAAATATAATCAGTAAAAAATGAGATCACATCTGAAGTAATCAAAACTACATAACAGGAATCTATACCCTGGATTGAATGCAATTTCATTGATTGCTGCAAGATACTTTTTGCCATCTTTAGATTTCGGGCAACATCGGAAGGCATATCTGAAAGTAATAGTCAAACACGAGAAAACCACAAAATAGAAAAAGGATACCAACTCATGCTCTTAGAGTGCTAGTATTTTATGTCGTTTGAGAATCAGAATTTTCTTACGGTTTATCAAGCAACGTGGAGGACTGGACCGTCTCTAAGGTTACTAGGCCATCTAACGATCCAGCAGCAAATCCTGAACAAGGTGGAAACAGTAAGCCATAAAATAAAAAAGAATTCAGAAACCAAAAGACTGAAAAATATGCTAGTGATTGCATAGAGCAGGAAAGAAGCACCAAGTCTTATATTAGATGAAGATGGGAGTACCTTTAGAATCAGAAAATGACGTGACACATCTGATCGGAGATCCCTTACATGATTCGGTTGATTGAACTGGCTGGTCTAAGTATCGCAAATCGTAAACATGTACACATTTTCCAACATTAATCGTCAAATTGTTTGACGAGACAGACATTGAATTCACTACATCCCCTACATCTTTACAAGGTCTGATGTTATTTGTGATCCGAGGATCCCATGACCGTAACTTCTTGTCCCATCCAGCACTTAGTATTTCACCTACAATGGTGATGAATAAATCGAATCTGACAATACACTGTATGCAAACATTCACTAAAATAGGAATATTCATATATACTT